>CAUYUJ010002892.1:0-87500 GCA_963575745.1 Prorocentrum cordatum | reverse complement strand
CTAGCGATAGCGCGATTCCCAAGTAAATCGTGAGGAAGGTCAAAGCGAGAGCGAGATCCCTGAGTGTTGGGAACACGGCGCCGCACTACATTGCGAGGAAGCGCCACGCGATAGTGGGATTCCTATACACATTACGAGGAAACTCTGCGCGGGAACGCGATTTTGAAATGAATTGAGCAAGCGGGAGCCGTTGTTGTTGCAGCTCGGGGGCCCGTGACGCAGTCTGAGGCCCACGACTTTTTTGTAAAAACTAGGTACAATCCCAGGGAGCACCTTCTGTGAAAAAAACACCATGGGCACCGAAGGGGCGATCAACAATCAGTAATCATTAGAAACAGAGAGTTCAACAACAACAACAACAACAACAACAACAACAACAACAACAATTACTAGCACGTGGGGACACTCCGTTCTCACCAGTGCCAGGGTTTTCATACGACGCCCGCCAATACCCCCACTTTGTGGGGGGGCCGGTTCAAGCTCTACCACACTTCCGAACGACTCTTCGCCACCACCCACACCCAGCTTCCCGCCCTATGACGTTCGGACACTTCACTTCGTGGCCTGCGGACGACCGTGGCTATTACACTGGCGCGTGGGTACAGTGACTTGTTGTGGTAACATTTTCTGGACGCTAGCTTAGTATACGACTTTTCCCCCTGTTCCAACACTGGACACCTGTACTGGTTTTTGGTGGTAACGTGTTCCTGACGCTAGAATAGGAAGGGATGATTTGACGCATGGTATTATTTGACAGGGATGATGGCCCTGGCAGGTGCGCAACCGTTGTTGGAGAAGTTCGAAGCACGTGAAAAAGTTGCTCGCAAAAGCCCGTTTGACAGAAATGTTTAAAAAGTGTTGGGTGTCCTACAAATCCGCAAGAGCGCGCGGGATGAAATTTTGACACTTTTTTTTGAAAAACCATTGGTTTTTTGATGTTTTTATGTTAAAATCGCTACGAACACTAAGGTTTTGGAAGGATTTCGTCTTGCGCGCGCGAATGTCCACTTTACCTTATTTTTTGCAAGGGATTCTTGAAATTTGATTATATTAGAACAAGAAATGTCATTTTATAATGTTTTTTGCAAGGGAAAACGGATTACAACAAAACAACCGGATCCGGTACCAATCGTTTTGCCTGAGACTTCCTCACGAAAATGATGAAAATGTGGCTGCGGCCTAGGCGCGGCGAGGGGGGCGTGCACCAGGGGGCCCAACAATAATAATTCTTTAGAAGTAATAATATTCAACAACAACAACAACAACAACAACAACAACAACAACAACAACAACAACAACAACAACATCAGCAAACAACAACAACAGCAACAACAACAACAACAACAACAGCAGCAGCAGCAACAACAGCAACGACAACAACAACAACAATCATTTTACCCGAACGCTCAGTGTTCTCCCCAGTGCCAGGGTTTTCTTGCGACACCAGCCAATACCCCCACTTCGTGGGGGGGCCGTTCAAGCTCTACCAAATATCCAAACGACTCTTCGAGACCACCCACACCCAGCTTCCCGCCCTATAACGTTGGGACACTTCACTTCGTGGCGTGCGGACGACCCTGGCTACTACACTGGCGTGGGGTACACACCCACAGAGGTTGATCACATCTGTTACATATGATGTGGTACACGGTACACGGAGCGCCCGGCATAATTTGAAAGCGGTATTATACTCAATGCCCAGGTGGCGGATGGCAGAGCCGTGCTGCTCCTCCAGCTCCTTGGCGCTAGAAATACTGACCGTGCCAGTCACAACCCGATACTTGGCCCACCAAGTCTTGCACGCCTGGTGACTAGCATTGATACCCTTAGCCCGGAGCGCCTGATGCAAATAATACGCACTCTCGCAGTCGGCCAAGGGAGGCCGCGACAGCTCAGGGCCATACTGCTCGTGAAGGTCTTTCGCCGTCAAAGCCATGATCCAAGAACACCGGCGATACCTTGATCCGAGATGGCTACGGATATGTGCGTCAGCAGTCGGGGGCCTTCCTGGGGCCGCTTGGGGTCCTCTTGGGGAAGGGGGGAAGCCTCCTGGCGCGGTTTGGGGTCCACTTGAGAGCCTTTGGGGGGCTCCTTGGAACCATCTTGGGGCCTCTTGGGGGCTTATTGGACCCTCACGGCGGACTCTTGGGGCCTCTAGAACGCCTCCTGGGGCCATCTTGGGGGTCTCTTGTAGCCACCTTGGAGCCTCTCTGGAACCTCTTGGGGGCCTCTTGGAGTCCTCTTGAAGCCTCTTGGGACCATCTTGGGCGCCTCTTTGGGCCTCATGGACGCCTCTTGGGGCAATCTTGCGCGCCTGTTGGGGCCATCTTGGGTTTTAAAGATTCATCAAGAGACCGCGAATGGATTTCGAGATTTTTCGGATGAGAAAGTAGTGCGTTTTCATATGTTTTCTGAACATCGCATCTTGAAATTATTGAAACCCATTGTGTTTGGCAGGATTTCGACATGCGCGCGCGGCGGCCGCGCGCATGTGCACTTCGTCTCATTTTTTGCAAGGGATGGTGGCCCTCGCAGGCGCGCAACCGTTGTTGGAGAAGTTCAAAGCACCTGAAGAAGTAGCACGCACAGACCCTTTTGACAGAAATGTTTAAAAAGTGGTGTGTTTCCTATGAATCCGCAAGAGCGCGCGGAAGGACATTTTGACAATTTTTTCTTAAAAAACCATGGGGTTTTTGATGTTTTTATGTTAAAATCGTTACGAAACCTAAGGTTTTGGAAGGATTTCGTCTTGCGAGCGCGAATGTCCACTTTACCTTATTTTTTGCAAGGGATTCTTGAAAATTGATCAACTAAGAACAAGAATTTTCATTTTCTATTGTTTTTTGCAAGGGAAAACGAGCGTCAACAAAAAACCGGATCCGGGGGTAATCCACTTTTCTGAAGCTTTCGCAGAAAATGATGAAAATGTAGCTGCGGCCAAGGTTTTGGGCGGGGGGCGTGCACCAGGGGGTCCAACAATAATAATTCTTTAGAAGTAATAGTGTTCAACAACAACAACAACAACAACAACAACAACGACAACGACAACGGCAACGGCAACGACAACGACAACGACAACGACAATGACAACGACAACGACAACGACAACGACAACAACAGAAGATAGGGTGCCAGCCTGCTCGCCGATCCAGGTTGCACCAAGATTTCCAAAGGGAAGCCATCAGACGGATAAGAGGGAGCCCAAAGAGGCCTTCAGGACGGCACCAAGAAAGATCTCGAGGCCGGCCTCCAGAGTTCAGCCGAAGATGGCCCCAAGATGCTTCTTAGATGGCCTAAGAAGGCCCCGAGACGCCCCCGAGAAAATAAAATCAAAATGCAAATGTTTCTGCCCTGTCCCCACGCTGTGCTCCTAGGATGTCCCAAGATCATTTTAAGACGGCCCACCAGGGCCACCGCGATGACCTGGGAAGGCCCAGGTGGCCTCAGAGGTGCCGCAGAAGGCCGTTCGGACCGCGCAAGATGGCCGAAAGAGAGCACACGATGGCCCAGGATGCACCCAAGAGGCTCCCAAGATGGACCCAGAGGCGCAGGACAGCACCAACATCGCCCCAAGCTGTCTAAACGAAGCCCAGGAAGCCCAGGATGCCCCGGAGAGGCCCCAAGGGATGGCTCCGAGTTGGCCCCCGAAGCTGCCCCAGTATGGCCAAGAAGACTGCTCCAGCCTGGTGGGCCAGCGGCGGCGGGCGCACCCTCTCAGATGTCGCGCCCAGACTGCGAAGCATGTCCGAGAGACGGGTGTGCTGTGGCGGTTGCAATACGAAGCCCAAAATACTCCTTCCAAGAGACCACCTAGAGGCCACCCAAGAAGCCCCCAAGACGCTCCAAGAGTGCTCCTCCAGAAGCCTGCAATTTCTCAACATACCTCCTGAAAACTGAACACCAAGGACCCCCCGCATCGAAATAGACCTCCCCCTTGACCACACGCACACTGCCATCAACAGACCCCCCGAGACACCCATCGACAGGCACCAGGACGCATGAAACAGTCGCCGGGCATCTCTTCGCCCACACATGCGCCAGACTCTTAGGGAGCGGCCAGTGATGCACCGCCGGCGTCCTCGATTTCGCTGCCTGACTGCGAAGCACGTCCGGCAGACGAGTGAGACGGGTGCGCTGTGGCGGTTGCAGTATGACGCAAGTCCCGTGTGTTCGGTTCCCCTCGCCCCGCCAGCCTTGACCCCTGCTGCCGCCTTCCCTCCAGAAAGAACTTGTTTGGCTAGGGCTCTGGGCGGCATGGGTGCCCCAATTTGCGGCCCAGGTGGCCCAGGAGGGGCCCAAGAGGGGCCCAAGCGGGGCCCCAGACGGTCCACGAGGGCCCCGAAACGGCCCACGAGGGCTCCGAGAAGACGGTCCGAAATGTCCTCTGAACAGCCCAAGACCCAGACTCGGACTCGGACTTGCCACAGAGAGGCTGGCGTGTGCCTGGCAAAACAATCAATCGACGCAGGGAAGCTGGAAAAAGTGGACGTTGGAAGGTCGGTGAGAGTGGAGGTGACCAGGGCTGTAAAAGACCGGCCGTGGGCGCAGCGAGCCCGGAACAGCAGGGAGGCGGTCGCCCCAGCTAGAAAAATGGAACTGGCCAGGGCTGGAAATTTACGAGACCTGTGTTGCATCACAGCAGCAATTCGGCCCCTGACTTTCGTCCTGGGCTCGGTTTAGTGAAGTGATGAACTTCGGGGTCCTTACGTGGGAAAAAACACCAATTCACTAATCTGGGGCCCCTGGGACCTCAGTGGGCCCTGGGGCCCAAATTTAGTGACGTGATGGTTTTCGGCCCTCGGAAGAGTGGAAGGGCTGGCCCCAGTCACGTCTTCCAGCTTCCACGACATGATTTGTTTGGTCTGCGGCCGCATGAGGGTCACACGGCGGCCGAGCGGCGGGTCGCGCCGAAGCACAGCGAAGCACGGGGAAGAGAGAACGCGCCGAGGCGCGAGGCGGCCAGGGAGGCTGGGAGGCGCTCAGGCCATGGAAGCCTGCGCGTGCGCGCCGAAGCGCAAGCTCTTGAAGTGCAGGGCGAACGGATGGAAGTGAAACTCGCCAGGTGGGTAGATCGTTGGCAAGACAAGGGAGGGAGAGAGGAGCGGCTGGAAGAGCTAGACGGCACAAGGAACCCCTCTAAAACGCCCCAACGGGGCGCCAGGAGGACCCCCAAGAGGGCCTCAAGAGATAAAATGAATTAATGCTCTTATGTTTTTGCGCGATGTTCGTGTTCTCGCTTCTTCGGGCGCCAAAAAAACAATCGTTTGGAACGGCTTCAGAAAGCCCCACCAGGACCTCGAGACAACCTCAAAAGACCCCCGAGATGGTCTGGGGGGGCACAGACAGCCCAAGATCGCCCCGAGACAGTGCCACGGGGCCCCAAGGCGGCCGAGAAGGGCACCGTGGGGGCCTTCATGAGAACCCAGGCTGTCCCAACAGATCAAAGGATGGCCCCAGAACGGCCTCACACATCCACACACGACGACGACGACGACGACGACGACGACGACGACGACGACAACGACGACGACTCAAGACCCAAGACAACCCAGAGGGTACCCCAGCAGCAAAAAGAATACTCAAAAATAAGTGCTCGGGTATACTGCGCCCGAGGACACCCCAATAGAATGCCCTGCAAGGAGCCCAAGACGGCCGCAGGAGGCTCGCAGGGAGCCCTCTGGAGCGTCCAGGTGACCCCGCACTGCCTCTCAACAGCACCCGACGAGTATAGTAGGAGCTCGACCACAGGAAACCTTCCACAAGAAACCTTCCACAAGAAACCCAACCCTGGAAGCGAAGTACGTCCATCGATTGTTAATGTGGGAACGTCACGCTGTCCATGGCAAAACCACCGAAACCCAGGAAACCCAAGTCACCCTGGAGGCAAGCAGGATGTTTCTTGGCATGGGTTTCCACTGCAGGGCATGTCCCAGCGAGAGTCTGTGAAGGTTACAGTCAGCGCGTTGACCTGAGGAGCCCTACATTAGGAACGAGGCCCCTTTCTCCCATAAGTTAAACTTCGATTTCCCATAGAAAACCTAAGGAAAATTCAAGGCAAACTGTAAAACAATCAAGGAACGCCGAGGCCTCCCCAACGAAAAGGGTTCCTTCTTCAGTGCCCCGACTGTAAGTGGCGTGCAAGCGCCGCTCGTGCCGGCGGCGAGCGAAGGGGGGAAGCGAGAATTCTCGGAAGCCCTCCCTCGAAGAAGGAAGAACGCAATAAACATAAACTGTTGGCGCTACGCAGCAAGAGATTATGTTTCTGTAGCTGTTGCTTCTTCTACTCCCGCTTTCTGAGAAGTTTCTCTGCCTTCGGGGAAAGCTCGAGAAACTTCTCAGAGCTCTCTGAGAAGGCCCACCTCTTCTCGCTGCCCCCCCCTCGCTCGCCGCCGATCGTAGCACTGAAAATTGCAAGGCATTACCTCCGCGCAGGTACGGGGCGTGCACGATTTCGGGACGGAGCTGATGGAAGATAAGTGCAACACTGAGGGGGCCCAGGGACACACAAATAAATACACCCCCAAACCAGGATTCCCAATATGTTTTCACATTTGGAGGATTCTCGCTTTCCCCCCACTTCACATATTTTCCATATTTTCTGGAGAATCGACGATTGATTGTGTCTGTGTGTTTTTCCCCTCCTGAAACACGTGCTTAGACTGTCAGCCTTTCTGGGGGCCTCGTCACCATTACCATGGTCATCGTAGTTACGGCAGTGACGGACATCAAACACAACTACCTAAATACCTCTACCAGTGTCGTGATCGCCCTCCTCGTCACCGACCCCATCATCATCGTCACCGTTACATCAACATCGCCTTTTACCGTGCGCTGATTACAACAGCGGGTACTATCAAGCCCATGCCATGGAGAGCCTGGCGGGCCCCATGAACGTAAGCGTATGAACGGGACGATGAGAACGGGCTGATGTACAAATATCGCGGGATAGACTGGAGAAGGAGGCGAAGGAGGAGGAGAAGGAGGAGCTAAGCGGAGGAGGAGGAGAAGATGGAAACAAGATGTAGAGGACCTAACCCGATTTTGAGACAAAGTCCTGGCCAAAAAAGAACGACGTAAGGCTGGCTCACACGGAACTCTGCCCCCTGTTTCGGTCTGGACGCGGTGCCGCGAGACGCTGTGAATATAAATGGCTGCATGACAAGCGTGTGCGCTGCCACGAGAGACACGATAATCAGGGTGAGCACAACCACGGCTTCATTCGTTGGAAATCTTCGGACACGCCGGGCGACGTTCAGCGGAATGGCCTCCAGGTTGTGAACCAGGGTCTGCACGCGGCGGGGAAGAAAGGTCTCGAAGAATTCCTCATCGATGCCGAGAACGAACGACAAAGCCATCGCGTTCAACACCAAGTCCTCCATCCTGTCCGTCTTGCCCAGGTACCTGACTCCACAGATTGCAAGCAAACCCGCTACGACCAAGCGAGGAAGGACGACTCCGACGCAGACCGCGAATACGCGGATCCTCGTCACCTCCACAAGGCGTGCCGTCACGGTGAGCTTGTCGAGGTAGTCCGCGTCTTTGGTACGAGAGCGCCGTCCATTCGCCGTCAGAACTGGGTCAACTCCGACGAGCACCACGGTTGTCCGTGGTCCGAGGGGCACGGAGCAGAGTGCGTGGAGTTGGGCAACAATCTGCCTCAGCTCGCGAAAGATGAGCGCGATCCATAAAAACATGGCCAGCAGCATCAAATTGGGGCCTCCCACGTGAAAGGTTTCATAGTTCTCCAAAAACGATGTGTGTGTCGCCGACGTATGCAATCTGGGGTCCATCTCGCACACCTGCCTGGCCAGCGAACGCTGACCCACCTTGTCTGCATAGTCAACGTGATGGGCCACGCCCAACCGGAACGACAGCAGGCGGTTCAGGTCCTCGTCCTCCATTTTCTGCTCGAGCATGTACTGCCACACGAGGATGCAGAACGACACCTGGGCGCCGATGTTCAGCAGGAGAGCAAGCAGGAGCACCAGCGAGACCTGGCGGCCCAAGCAATGGTGGCCCAGCATGATAGCGGCATTCCACACGGAGCCAGAGCACTGGTACATTTCCCCAGCGTCCAACCTCTCAGCGCTTACCTCCATGAGGGCGCCGTTGCTGTCGCTGTGCTCTGTCGTCTCACCCAAGCGGGGATCCGCCATCGGCTCCATGGGCGGGGCCATGGTGACGCCAGCCAGGCCAGCATGCGCGCGCAGCTCTGCAGTTGCTGCTGCAGGCGGCGAGTCAGCACGTGCTGATTTGTCGAGTACGGGGTCCAAGCCTCCAGTCTGGAGGACCTCGTGGACCGCCCGCTGGATGACGTCGTGCAAAGAGCCTCCGCGGACCGCCGATCGACGGAACCACTCCTTGGCCGCCAGCTCGCCAAACTCGCCGGGAGCAAGCGGCAATGCCGTGCGTTTCGGTGACGGCATGGGCGACGTCCGGGTAAAGCCACTGATGCCTGCTCCCCGAAAGCGTTGGCGAGGGCGGCTTAGACCGAAATGGCTATGACGATGACAAAGAGGAGGGAGGAGAAGGAGGACAGCGAGGAGGAGGAGGTGCTGATGATGATGATGCTGATGATGATGATATTGATGATGATGATGATGATGATGCTGATGATGATGACGACGATGATGATGATGGTGATGTTGCTGATGATGATGATGATGATGATGATGATGGTGATGATGATACTGATGATGGTGATAATGATGATGTTGATGATGATGATGATGATACTGGTGATGATGATGATGGTGGTGGTGGTGATGATGATGATGCTGATGCTGATGATTATGATGTTGATGTTGATGTTGATGATGATGATGGTGATGATGATATTGATGATGATGATGATGATGATGATGTTGATGATGCTGATGATGATGAAGATGATGAAGAAGAAGATGATGATGATGATGATGGTGATGATGATGATGATGATGATGACCATGATGATGACCATGATGACCGATGCTCGGCGGAAAGCCGTCGCACTGAGCACCAAGGGCAACTCGGTGGCACCACCCTTGACATGTCTTGCCGTTGGCGGAGCACTCAGGGCAGTGAAATGTGTACCGATGTGGTAGCGGAGCGAAAACTGCTGATCGAAAAGGAGGCGCACAGTGCTCAGGCGAGCCCTGCATCACCCAGGTCGGGAGTGGGGGTCCTGGCTTGTGGGGGGAGGGGCTGTCATCACCTGAGGTGCGCCTCTGCAGCTGAGAAGGCGGAGCACTGTGCTACTACCCTTCACGTCATACTCCGCAAACCCAAAAGAGGAAAGCGAACACGAAGGCGGAGTGCGGCGGCGCCTCGATCTGACCCCTGCTCGGGCCAGCAGGGCCCCAGACATCTGAGCCCGCCTGCGTCGATCCGACGCTCAGCCCTGGTGCGCCGAGCCTGCACCGCTAAGCCCGCGCTGGCTCGGACTGGCTGGCGACCGCCCCGAGACGCTCGCAACCCACCCCGCGACGCGCCCCGAGACACGCCCACGACTGCACGGTTTCCCCTGAGGCCGTAGGAGACCCGAGGAGGAGGAGGAGGAGGAGGAGGAGGAGGAGGAGGAGGAGGAGGAGGTGGAGAGGGAGGAGGAGGTGGAGGTGGAGGGCGAGATGGAGGAGGAGGAGGAGGAGGAGGAAGGCGGAGGGGAGGAGGAGGATGAGAGGAGGAGGCAGGGAGGAGGAGGAGGAGGGAGGAGGAGAGGGGAGGAGGTTCGTCGCCTAAGCCCTTCGGAGAAACCCTCCACCCACGACCCGCCTCGTGACCCGCCTCGCGACCCCATGAGCCGCCGCCACACGACCCCGCCCAGCAATCCGCCACTCTAAGCCTAAAGCTCACGGCGACGGCGTCATCGGCGGCCCGAGCGCGCGGGCTGGAGAAGGCTCCGCGCCTGGAGACATCCAGGGAGCTCCCCATCGGATGTTCCGGTGAGGGACCCCGGGGAGGCACAGGCAGCAGCCGGAGCCTGGTCCGTGCCTCTTATCTCACAGGTGGCGGGGCGTTGATCTGCTCACTATTTGCGCCCGCCTGGCGTGCACGTTCGCTGAGGCCGGGTCCCCGTCTGGCGCGAGAGTGCGGCCTCTGGCTGGCCGCTCCCTGAATTCTGGTGGCTCGCCTCTGCTCCCAGTGCCTCCAAATCTACTCCGCGATCAGCATCAGGCCGGCTACCGCTGCCCCAGTGCCTCTAATTCCGCGATCGGCATCAGGCCGGCATGCCGCAGCCAGAGACCAACGACACCGCGGGGCATCCTGCTCACCAGGCGAGGGGGAGTGTCAATCAGGAGGACGCCCAGCTGCAGAAGATCTGCCCAAACAGTTTCAGTCTGCTTTCGATCGACTTTTTGACGATGGCACTGCTCGCCATCGGCACAGGTGCTACTGCGTCTACAGACCGCTGGGAAATCTAGGCAGGCGCTGTCCTTCGTTGCTCCGCTTTGTCATTCCTGCCAGTCCGCGCAGCATCATGACGATGCCGCCAGAGATCCCCCGAGTGGGCATTCAGGGACGGGTTGCATCGTACTGGTTTAACCCCTCTGTCTCTCAGCAGCCAGCAGTGCGGCATGTAGGCGAGAGCAAAATTCCTGGATAAATCCCACAAGCCCTCTGGGCGTCAGTGGGTTGGCGGGTTTCCTCTTCCATCGTTCTTCTTCCCCTTCGGGGAGGGGCTTACTCCTCCCCCTACCCCGTACTCCTGGACCTGGACGGGAGGGGCCGCGAGGTGCCAGAGAGTCATCTTTGGCCTCGACGAGAAGCCAAGAGCAGCGAGTTTACTAAGGTTTTGACAAAATTCTGGCATCCTGGGGGGGGTCATTGAGGAACCCTCCTTCTTTGACCGATCACCTCCAAGATGGCCCCAAGGTGGCCCCCAAGTCTCCCAAGGGTGCCCCAGGCCGGCCCCAAGAGGTGCACAGAAGGCCCCAAGAGGCCCCCAGAAAGGCGCCCCAGGGGCCCAAAGGTGCTCCCCTGAGACCCCCAAGACGCCCCAAGAACAAGAACCCCCCCAAAAGCACTCAAGACGCCCCAGGAGGCCCCTGGGACCCCTCCGGGACCTCAAAGACGCCCCAGGCGGCCTCCAAGAAGCCTCTAGCCTTTCTGCTCGCGCTCCTCCTCCTCCTCCTCCTCCTCCTCCTCCTCCTCCCCTCCTCCTCCTCCTCCTCCTCCCTCCCCTCCCCCTCCTCCTCCTCTCCTCCTCCTCCTCCTCCTCAATCCTCCTCCTCCTCCCTCCTTCTCCTCCTCCTCTCCTCCTCCTCGCTCCGCCTCCTCCGCCTCCTCCATCCTCCATCCTCCGCCTCCATCCTCCATCCTCCATCCTCCATCCTCCTCCTTCTCCTCCTCCCCTCCTCCTCCTCCTCCTCCTCCTCCCTCCTCCGAAACTCATCCTCCTCCTCCCTCCTCCTCCTCCTCCGGAAAATCTCCTCGCGATCGATGCGGGAAAATCTCCCGCGCGATGCCGGCAAGACGGCCTGTCCAGCCAAGCCGAAGCGGCAGCCCCCGCTGGGTCCGGGGGGGGCATGGCATGCCCCAGAGTGTGCCCAGCGATATCGCTCGAATCGGAAATCGACTACAGAACATATCTACCTCCAAGAACTGTGACTGCTTCGTACAATCGACGAAAAACAGTTTGGGGCAAACTTATTGCGTAGTCGATCTCCTAATCGAATCGCTGGGGCACCAGCCACGAAGTTGAAATTCAGCAAAACGCTGCGATCAATATACCATCAATCCGTTGCGCGGTTCCTTGTCGGCCTTTAGAATAGTACTGCTTTCATTTTGAGGGGGCGGGGCGCCTGGCACCGCCGCTTCTTCCGGGGCTGCGGCGCGGGCGCGCTCATGGCGGCCGCCGCGCAGCGCCCGCCCCACCGAAGCGGCTGCAGCGGCGGGCGAACGAGCCGAAGAAGGAAGGGACTAAAGCCAGAACTGCCTCCAGGAGGCCCCCGACAGGCCTCGACGAGATCCCAACGAACATCCAAGAGGTCTAGACCCACCACCAAGGCACATTGGCGGGATGGGCCGAAGGCCATTACCGTCTTGGCCGTCTTGGGGCTCTCTCGGGAAACTCTTGGGCCCCTCTTGATAGCCTACGTGGGCCCTTTGGGGGCTCTCCTGGGACCGTCTCGGAGCCCTCTTGGAGCCCTTTTGGACCGTTTGGAGCTCCTCTGGGGCTGTCTCGGAGCCCTTTTGAAGTGTTTTCGGGCCCTTTTCGGGGGCCTCTGGGGCCGTCTTGGGACGATATTTGGATCTACATGTATATATATATATATATATACATATATACATATATATATATATATATATGTATACACGTATATCTATATGTATGTAAATATATACACATATATATATATATATATATATATATGTGGGTACCTGCATTCATACATACATACATACATACGTACGTACATACATACGTACGTACGTATGTACGTACATGCATGCATGCATACATACATACATACATACATGCGTGCATACATACATAACATAGTGTACCATATCATAACATAACATAACATGAAAATAGCATTGTATATCATAACACGTCATGTCATAACATAACATACCGTAACATAACATAACATGTCAAGCCTATCATACTGTATCAAAACATAGCATCACATATCATAGCAGAATGTAACATGGTATAACATAACATAACATATCATAGCATAACATAACATAGCATGGCATACATACATACATACATACATGCATGCATGCATGCATGCATGCATGCATGAATGCACGCATACATGCATGCATACATACATATATATATATAAAGTAAACAAACATATGTACATGCATACACCTATACATGCATGCATGCATACATACATACATACATGCATACACATATATGTATATGTATATGTGTGTGTACAAACATATATATATATATACATACATACATACATGCATACATACATGCACACACATACATACATACATACATACATACATACATACATACATACATGCATGCATGCATGCATGCATGCATACATACATACATACATACATACATACATACATATATACATGTATACATACATACATACATACATACATACATACATACATACATACATACATACATACATACATACATACATACACACATACATACATCTAGACTATGTTGTTTGCCCCTGGGGGCCCGTCTCGGGAGCCTCTGGAGAGCCGTTGGAGCTGTTTCGAGGCTCTCTTGGATCGTCTGGAGGTCGTCTGAGGCTCTCTTGGGGCCGTCTTGGGGCCCTGTGGGGCTGTTTTGGGGCCCTCTTGGGCCGTCTTGGGGCCCTCGGGCCGCGTCATTCGAACAAATTATAAAGAAACGGGCCATGGGAGCCGCCCGGGGGCCTCTTCATTCGGAAAAATACAGAAAAGAAACGGGCCATTAGATCCGCGGCGCGCGCTCCTCGCCCCTCCTCAGCACTCCTCCCTAGAGGGCTTCGCCCCACCAGAACGTACATCACTCGTACCTCGCTCTTTCCGCTACCTGGGCCGGCACGGGGACGGAAAGAGCGGACCGGGAACTTGCCCGACAGGGCTCACGGCACCCTTCGCTCTTGGGAGCTTTGGTGGTAAGAGCTCGTTACGTCACCGCTCGCTCTTGGGAGCCTTGGTGTTCCGACTTTTACGTTGCCGCTCGCTCCTAGGAGCCTTGGTGTTGAGAGTTGTTTACGTCACCGCGCTCTGCGGAACCTTGGTGTTCAGAGCTTGTTGCGTCCCCGCTCGCTGGGGGGAACCATGGTGTTCCTTGGCGTCTCTGGGGTTTCTTGGGAACCTATTGGGAGCCGTTTTGGACCGTTTTGGGACTCTCGGGCCGTCTTCGGGCCAGCCCAATCCCTACACCAAAGCAGCCCAGACCCATACCGCCTCGTCGGGCCCGCTTGGTCGGGGCCCTTTTGGGGTTCTCCTGGGGCCGTCTGGGGGCCTTCTGGGCCGTCTCGGGGCCTTCTTGGCTCGTTTGGGGGATTTCTTGGACCGTTCTCGGCCCCTTTGGGGGGCCTCTGGGCCGTCTTGGGGCGATCTTTGGGGCCTCTCGGGCCGTCTTGGGCCCGTCCGGGGGCCACGTCAGTTACAGGAAGATGACGAATTCTTGCACGTCTGATTGACGACCTGGAATAGTTCTCAGCGCTGCCTGCAGGAGCAATGCTGTGAATGGCTTGCGGGCGCCGCCGCAGCTGGGCAGTCTTTGCGCTGCGATGCCGGCGCGAGTCGGGGGTGGCACCCTGATTCTATTCTTGTTTCAGCGCGTTTGGGCCTCGCGAAGGCCCCAAAATCTTTACAATTCCCGCGGCCGCCGCGCGCGCGGCCGGTCGTCGCGGCAGCAGCGCCAGCCGAAGAGCTCGTTCGAGGCACGCGCGCGCGTTTCGGGGGCGCCGGCCTGGTCGCGAGCAGCACTTCTCTTGATAGGCGGCGAAGCGCTGTCTGAGCGACAGAGTGCCTGCAGAGGAGCTCTCCGGCGAAGTGCGCAGCAAAATTAGGGACGTCGGAAATTTCTAGAGCTGCGTCTGCACTGTCAGCAACGCGTGCAGAGTCATGTACTGCATTGTGTTCAAGGATGCACAGCTGATCCTCATAGTCTTCATTTGCTGCTCGCATTTGAGGGCAAGTGCTTGTGTTTCATGCATAGATGCACCCGTCTTCCTGGATGAACCTCGCGCTGATTGGAATGAGAGACGGCATCGGACGGCGCGCGCAAAGTTCCAGGACGCAGTGCGAGCGGACGTCGGGATCGCGCTGAGGCCAAGCGGGGACGGGAGAGATACTAGAGAGAGCGTGACCCCTCCCCCCCCCGGGGTTTCAAAGACGCGGGCCAAGCACGATGGCGACGCGACACTGCACACAGTGTCAAGAGCCCACATGATACCTCAAGGGACAGGGGGACTAGAATTCAAAAGACAGCCCCCCTTACTTTCGTGCCCCTTGAGGTCTGAAACTATAACAGGCACAGAGCAAGCACTGCGCCCGCGCAGAACGGGCCCCCCCCCCCCGGCTCCCCCCATGAAAGTACCCCCGAACACGCTCCCAGAGAGACGGGGACCGGACGAAGGACCTCGGGCGGGCGCAGACCTCGCCTTCCACGAGCTCCTGCCGGCACGGGCCCCTCCTCCTCCTCCTCTGGGCCTCCCTCGCGTCGAACGCCACGGGCATCCGATTAACACCAGCTGCGCTCACGGGGAGACCACGCGAATCCGCCGGCCGCCTCGGCGGCCCTCTTCTCTTTCAGAGCGACGGGTACCGAATGAGGACTTCGGGCGGGTGCCGAACTCGTCTCACACGAGCTCTTCCGCTGCCTCTCCTCTTTCTTCCGCACCTCCTCTCCTTTTTTTTCCGCGCCTCCTCTCCTCGTTTCCCCCTCCTCTGCTCCCTCCTCCGCCACCTCCCTCTCGGGTCCTCTCTCCGAACGGGCTCGCAGCTTCAGACTCTTCCTGCAGCAACGCATTCCGGGAGGCAGCCCCGATGCATCAAGTCGGCCAGGGCGAAGTTTCCTCCAACGGGATCGACCTTGTTCATACATTCCGAAGGCGTCTTACAACGGGGGGCCCAACGGATCACAGCGCGTGAAGCCGTCATGGTGCCCCGGACGATAGCCATCCCGACGGCGTCGCGACGATCTGCCTTTGCCCCGCCGCAGTTCTTGGACACTGCGCCAAACGGAGACTTCGCGTCGACAACGGCGACCCCGCTAGCGGCCACTGCGAGCTCGCAGTTTTCGGCAAGAGCAACGGCAAAGCGGCAGGCGGCCCTGGGGCGCCAGTCGGGCCCCCGAACGTCCCCGACGAAGGCATCTCGGAACACGAGCCAGAGCCACTGTCCCTCAGCGAGCGCCCCAGAGAGGCTTAGCGTCTCGGCCGCGAGCGTGGATACCACGACCCGCCTCAGACGTTGACTTCTCCAGGACAGAAGAGACACTCGGACCCCCATGTTCCCCGCAACCCGCGCCCCCCCCCCAACATCGCGAGCCAGGCTCCCCAGGCCCCTTCCTCTCTGGCGGTCCCGGGCCCTCCCGCATCACTGCAGGCGATCAGCGTCACCGCGCTGAGGTCCAGGGGCCAAATCGCCAACGAGTTGCACGCCGCGCTGAGAAGATATCGGGCGACTTTGTTCGACATAGGAATCGAGGCAACAGTGACATCAGGGCACTCTGCACTGAGCATCGAGGCGGACCCAGACACGCTCGGACGAGACTGCCGCGCAGTCCAAAAAACTAGCGATCCGACCTCGATAGTCGCGGAGCCCCCCCTCGGTGAGCGGCCCCCCTGGGCCCCGAGCACGTTCCTTGGGGATTCTCATGGGCCTGACTTGTTCGAGAATGTATTTCTCCTGGTCCACGAGCATGCGACCATCCGTCTGCTGGCGGATCCTCTTCCCCGCGTACTCGGCCTCTCCGAGCTGCCACCTCCCGGAGTGAAATTGGCGGGTCAGCTTTTCCTTGATTTCCTGCTCGAAGGCGGGACTGCAGGCGATGATGAGGTCGTCTACTTCTATGACCACCAGTCCTGTCAGGCCCCCCGAGGGATTGTGAGATACCCAGAGACAGGGCTCCAGAAGGGACCGACGGAAACCCAGGGATTGTAAATAGGAGGTCAGAGTCTGGCGCCACCAGATGGGGGCATCGTTTAGCCCATAGACAGACGCCACCAGCTCCAACAGGGATCCTCGGGGAACGTTCACTCCGTCGCACGGTCCCACATAGATTTTGCCATTGGGGCGAGCAAGGGGGCCAGCCTGACAATAAGCATTCTTGGCGTCGGCAATCTGAAGCTTCCAGTCCAGGCCAGCAATCAGTTGGAGGGCTACAAGCACGGCCTCTTTTGGGGGGTGGGTGCGTACACATGGCGGAACTCGGCATCGGGGACGGAGTATCCTCGCACGCACCACCTGGACTTGGCATTCACCCGGGACCCCACCACCTCTCGCGGCTTCCACCTCCTCACCATGCGGGACGAAAGGATGCGAGAATACTCCCTGCGACGGATCAGCGCGGCAGCCTCTGGCCTCTGGGAAGATGGCCCTCACTGCCTTGCTGGACGTCATAGATGCCCATTCGGATGCGTAAGACAGTCGGAACTCTTCTCGTTCCTCGGGAGAGCTTCTGCCAGACGATCTCCTGACCGCGTCGACTAGTCTCCGAGCCGCTGCCTGCCGCGGCGAACGAGAGAGGGTCTTCGTCTTCTCCATCCCCGGCCGCCAGCTCGAGCATCAAAGCTTGGCCCTGCACGCCCATGTCCTCGGCCCCGTGGGGTTCGATCCAGAGGCCCCCGGGGTCCTCGACCAGGACCGGAAGCGAATCGGCCCTGGGGCCCTCGCCATCGGCAGCTGCTAGCGTGGAAAACTCCAGGGTCGGAACTCCTGCCCAATCCCACTCCTCGACCCGAGAGGCGACCGTCGCCCCGCCGTTGCTCTCAATGGGGATTGGGTGGGGACCGCAAGGGATCACGTTCGGAGTCAGAAGCTCCCTCGCTGGGGAGCCGGCTCTCTGGGACGGCGCGGAAGCGGTCGCCCCCTAAGGGCGGCTCCTCGAGACGACCTCTCGCGAACTGGGGCCTCGGGCCAATCATGAACTGGCGTGCTGGTCTCTGGAGGCCGGACCGAAGGGCCCGTGGATGGCCGGCCACCCCTGCCGACGGTCCTGGGTCGTGCCCGTGGTGGTCCTGCCAGGCCTGGCGAGGGATGCAATCTCTCCTCCTTGTTGGAGGTCTCATCAGCTAGGACTGATCGGCTCGCCGACTCCACGGGCTTTTCCTTCTCCCGAGACTTCCGGGATCGAGGGAAGCGGCGAACGCGATCCACTGGCACTTCCGCGTCGGGGGCCCCCAGGGGGTCCTCCGCCAACCCCGCCGAGAGCGCCAACGCCCCCAAGGTGTCTGTCCCGGTCGTCTCGGTTATCCCAGGCCTGCTCGGGAGGGGGGCCTTCGCTTTCGACGTCAAGGGCGCCCACTTTCCTCCCAGGATTCTTGACCTGGCCCTGGAATACCCTGAACTCGAGGGCGTCAACACGCTCGGCCCCCAGGGCCTCGGCCCTAGTCGCTTCCCTGCCTTGTTCGGTGCTGCACTTCCAGAGTTCAGTCCTCATCGCGACCCAGACGGTCGCGCCTGCGTGCAAGACCACGGCCCAGAGGCCCACCAAACGGCCCCCTTGCATGGCGTGCGTTTCTGTTCCGACAACCTTTCTCCAAACATACACCCACTGTCCAGGTATGAATGATCGGCCCGAGTGGTGTCGGGACTTGCGCGCCTCGGCTAAACGCGACTTCGCTCGGCACTCACCAGGGCCCCCCTGGCCTCCTCTCGGAAATCATGCTTCCGAGCGACGGCGGCCGCCGCAGTGTCGTCGCTGGTCGGCCCCACAAGGACATCAGAAAGGCCTGCATCGCCAGCCCCGTCATCACTCAACAATGCTCTGGGCAGTCTTGGGCTCTCTCCAGACACAAGCTGGTAGGGGGAATATCCTGACATATGGAAGTACCAATTATTGGCCGCCGCTGTCTCATGTAGGATAAGCTCGGCTTCAGCGAGCGAGCTGGGCTGCACGGCATCATCTCAGAAAACACACTTTATCCGAAAACTACATCATGCGAAACTCGTTTGTTTGATTAACTCTGCCTCTGTAGCCTGCTCTCGACTCGCTGCTGCCTCCATATCAATGCATTCGATCATTCCATATCGATTGATCCACAAATTACCCCCGGCAAATGCCTGTAGCGCACGCAATCTTCAGAAAAAACTGGCTTTCACCAGACATGACGCCATATGTATTATAATTCCGACAATCACTATGCATGTGTAGTCTGTCATTGGCTCGGGTTCTGCCTCCAGGCCGATGCAATCGATCATTGTATATGTATTGCTCCATATATTTCCATGTGCAACGGCGCGCAGCTCACGCTATCTTCCGAAAAAATGACTTTCGTCACAATGAAAATAAAACAAAGAGGGCGCAACTAGTGTTTCGGTGGTAGCAGACCGATCTGAGGCGCCTGGATACTTCAGGCCAGCGTTCCTGATACCTTCCTGTCGATCGATGTGCACCTCGGCTCCGTAGCTCGCCTACAGCTCGAACTGAGTGCCGGCGGTAAACCGTAATCCAGGTAACCGCCGGGGACCTCGTAAGGTTCCCCACACACATAACAGTGCTGCCAACGCAGACAGCCAATTCAGGCAGTAAGCCCCCTGGAGTATCAGATTGAACAATAAAGGAAATCATTTTAAGGGTTATAGCGGAGAGTCCGTTGCGCAAATATTTTTGAGCACAGCAACTAGACACCTGATGTTTCCAAGAGAACGGGACAGGAACTACCCCCGTTGCAGAAAAACTTTACAATTCTTGACAAGCTTGCATTGTTTATGTCGGCCCCTGGAAGGAAAAATCGAAGAAAATATTGCAGCTACAGCCCTAAGACCTCCACCGGCAACCGCAGCGCGATCCAATGCTGAGTAGCAAAATCTTCGATTTAAAAAAGAATTGACAAATATCTCAAAATCTTGTAAGCCGTCAACCTCGGTCACCGCTGGGAGACTTGTAGAGCTTCCTTGCCAAATATATGAGTCGGACGCATGCGCGGAAGCATTTTTCCGACCGCAACTCATGCAACAGCAATTTCCCAGAACTCTCGCGAACTCTAGCAGAGGCGCGGGCTCTCTGTGTACGCGAGCTCTGCAGCTTGCCCACATTTCGAGATAAGCGCGAAAAGTCGCCTGAGAGGAAAGCCACAAGTTTCTAAAAGTTCTAGCTCTGCAATGACTTTCGGTCGAAGGCTTTCGCGCGCGACGAAACCTTGCCAAGGCGGCCCAAGACGGCCCAGGAGGCATGAAACATGGCCCTCAGATAACGCAAATGGCCCCAAAAAGTCCCAAGACGGTTCAAGATCGACGGCTAGCGTGGCCCAAGATAGAGCCCGCGACGACGAAGATGCCTTCCAAGATGGCCAAGATGGCATCCGAGACGACCGGGATCGCCCTAGATGTCCTCCAACACCGTCGAAACTGCCCACCAGGACTGCCACCATTGCCTAAGATATCCCCAAGACGACCCAAGACGGCCCCCACGCGGCCCAGAAGGACAGAAGAGGCAACCAGACATAGGCGCCCCCAAAAGGCCCCCGAAAGCCCCCTCTCCTGCTCCTCCCCATCTTCCTCTCCACGAGGGGCCCCCGAAGGGTTGCAGCAATGCTTCGGCGAGCACATGGTACCATACCTCGGCCGAATCTTGCCCGGACGCTCGGCCACCCAGAAGACTGTCAACCCAGGAGAGACTGCCAAGACTGCCAAACCAGAAGAGAAGGCCCAGCTGTTAGCGGAAGCCGACCGCAGACGAAAGGAGAAGAAAGTGATCAAGGCCGGTCAGGCTCAGCAGGTCGGCTTCTCGGCGCGCGCCGACCCACCGCCTCCTGCTGACCACGGCTGGAAGGACCTGGAGGACGCCGTCAACGCTGCATTGGTGAGACTACTAGGCTGCCCAGCATTCGGACCCTGCCTACTATGGTGACTCGGGCTACATCCACGCCAGTACGGCGTTGCGGGTCAGCCCACAGACCCCAGGCCTGCAGGACAGGAAGGGATGGAGCATGAACGGGCACCTCTTTTTCTGCTCTGCACTTGTAGGACTGGACGCCGGCAGCCTGGTCTACACGGCAGTCTTCGCGACCATCATGTGGGCTATAGGGCTCGGAGTCACGAACAACGACAACGCCCACGCAGGCGACCCCAGCCTGATCCAACCCCGAATGGACCGACCGAACATGCCGGCAGCGCGGCACGTTAAGGAAGCCCGCATCCCCGCCGACGCCCCCAGGCGCAGACCCAAATGCTGGCAGCCGTCCACCTGCAAGTGCCAAAAGCACAAGGAACCACCCACACCGCCAGTGTTTCAAGCCTTCTGCACCATGGGCCCGAAGGGGCGCCCAGCCACAGTTCTCAACAGCCTCCTGGACAACACCGGCGCGACTCTGGGTGCCATCCAGGCCAGGATCCTGCTCGCCTTGTCCCTGCTCATACAACGCGAACCACGCACCTGCCTGTATCCTTACGGGGGCGCCGAGGGCATCGGCAACGTGATCGAGGCCATCCTCGGCTCATGCGAGCCGTACCGCCCGCGCGACAAGACTGCTCGTGACCAGCTAGGCGCACTGTTCGGACTACAGCGGCGGCACTTCAAGCAGCTGCACTCGGCGCTGGAGCTCCTGATCACTGCGGTGCCCCGCTTAGTCATGGTCGCCCACCACCACCCCCTGGCCAAGAGTGCGAACTGTCCCGCAACCTGGAGGGACCTCGAGGCTAAGAAATTCCCACTCCAGGCCACCCACCGCCGACCTGTCGGCCCTGGCGTGCCAGGAGCGCGCCGTGCGCGCACTCTACGTTGACGCGCTTGGGTCCGGAATCGGCCTCACCGACGACCCGACTAAGCAGGCAGGCAGCGTCGCCTGGATAGGTGGAGGGTACTCATTCACGCGCCTGCACCTGGACGCGCCCGCCCCGCTCGGGCCACGCCCTGGAGCGACGCTAAGGCCCCCGTGGATAAACGACCGAGACACCAGGTGGACGAAGGAACAGAACGTGGCCGAGTTCCACTGCCACGGGTGTCTACGCGGCCTCTTCGAGCACGACAAAGGCGCCTACGTCGGCAAGCGGATCCGCCAAACCATTACGGTCAAGAGGCTCACGGAGTACTACCAAGGAGGGGACTTCGCCCGGCTGCGCATCTGCTGCTGGACCACGAAGGCCATGGAAGAGCGCCAGCCCATGGGAGCCGGCGGTAAACCGTCAACCTTGGTTTCGGGAGGCTGACCAGGCGCCGAGTCCCACAGGACCCGTTGAGCGCCTACCTAGTCTCAAGGCAAGAGGAGGGCCAGGCAGTTCACATGCATGGTGAACGACCTCTCCCGCTGCCTCCAAGAGGCCTTCTACACCCGCGAGCTCGGCATCAGCGACACTGCAGCGGGAGGGCAATGCCACTGCGCATTCACCCACTGTTTCCCAGAAGATTGGGCAGGGGGAGGAGGCTTGAAGGAAGAGAGAAATAAGACGTGGTCGCTTTGCTACCTGAACGGGATCAGTAGGTTCAAAGAAACGAAAAACATATCCAACCTCCAGCTTCCATCCGACACCTACCCCTTGGGTACACACTCCGCCGTCGAAAGAACCACGGAGGCCAATACATCGAAAGTTGTCTCTCACGTGTGCGCGCCAGACGCACTCAGGATATAGGTTGCGAAAAACATTGCCTGCTCTAGCTTCATGCGTTAGTCGATCTGCTTCGCTGTTTCCCTCCCAGTTGATGTGTTTCACGAAGTCCCTGCCCCACGACGGCGGTCTGACACCAAGCTCGGCGAGGCTCTCCAGTGTCTGGATAATCCGATCCACCCTGGCTCGATACGCACGTCCACCCCCTCCTTTTCCTCCCCCGACCTTCCAGAGCCCATTAATCCAGTTACAGATAAGAAGCGGGTCCCCCGACAGTTCAAGCCCCATCCCGTCGCCAATGAGGTCCCACATGGTATCCTGCTCAATTAAGGCTGCCAGACGCTTGGCCAGCTTCTCTACCTCCTTCGCCGACAACGGTCGTGCATCCATCTCCCCCCCCTCCTCCTTCCCGTGATCTCGGTAATATCCTCCTCCTCCACGGACAACAAACATCTCAAAGGCTGAGCCCTGATCCCACATCTCCAGGAACTTCCGAGAGCACCCCACAGACGAGGCATACGAGAAGTCACAGACTCTCCACCACCGATCCTCAATGTTCAGGTAATGCGGAAACAGCTCCTGGAACATAAAACACCAAGGATGAGCACCCGCTGCAGCTCCTCCTCTCCTCACTCGTGATATCAGCGATGACTCTCGTGCAAATCTCCACTGGGTTCTGGAGAACTGAATCTGCAGGTCCCGCCGCCTTTCCCAAGCTACAGACCTGCACATCAGTCATCTCCTAGCATCTCTACGCGCCCGTGACGACAAGGATGTCGGCTGGCCTGGCCCAGGAATCGGCACACGTCTGAGACGCTGCCGCTTCAAAGACCTCTGGTCGCTGGCACACGTCTGAGACGCTGCCGCTTCCAAGGACTCTGGGACCATGTAGCTGCAATCCAATTTGTCCCCGAAATGGGCAGAGACATCGGCTCCCAGCTGCCACAGACAATACAGCGCCCGTTGTACTGCTCCGTGGAAACCGGCCTCACGAAATCTCTCACGTGCCTTTCTCAGATGTGCTGGCATCCAAATCCCCCACGTCTGATCCGAGGGTTTGTTTACGGCCATCATCCTCTGGAGGCACCAACCTTCGAACACCCACAAGCTACGAAGAGACTTCCCATCCCAAGTAATCCCCTATCACCCATAGAGCATTACCGATTGGACGAGGGAGATGCATTTCTTGCACTTACCCAGCCATGGAACAGCTCTGACGGTGAAATAACGTATGTTTGCACAAAATGACCTCCTCGCCGAACATACTCGCCGTTCTCAATCACGATGAGCCTCCGGAAATGTACTACACACATCGTTCCCTAACACGTTCATGCGCTCTACTACCTTGAACTCAACTTGCTGACTCTCCACCTGCACAACCATGGGAGGACATCTCTCCGAGAATCCTACGTACACCACCTCAAGCGAATCGGCCTTCCACTCGAAACCCCAATCCCGCAACACTGCCGCCATCGAAGAAATCTGAAACTGAAAGCTCTCATGCGTCGCACCTAGCACAAAGACATTGTCCGCATACAACAAATGATTGACTGCAACCATGGACTCCTCCTCCCCCTCCTCCGTGTTCGGATTCAGACACTCGTACCCGCCTCCTTGCCTATCCCACTCCGTGAACAATTGCCCCCACATAGCACACAATACCCAGTTCCAGAGCCCAGGAGAATCGTTTCCGCCAGTCCGAATATGCTTGTCAATCCGCACATCGGGACTTGCCAGCGATTGCAACATAAAGCATGTGGTCTCATTGGGGGGGGGGCCAGCACACCATATTGCAGCCAGTCTGGGATCGATAAGACATCCATGGCTCTCTTCACTGTCGCGATCGCGGTGTTCTGGAACGCCTGCTTTACGTCCGCCGAGCTTATCACCAGCTTCCTGTCCGCTACAGGGCTGATCTGCACAGCAAGTGGAAGGAAATCATCAGTGGCGCTGGTTGAATGTATCTAGACGGCTGCAACAGTCTGCTATTAGCGCTCGGGCTGAACAACTATTCGTACTCTGCGTATTCTTTAGAGATGGTACTGGGATCCGGCAGTGAACCGTCAACCAGGCAACCGCCGAAAGCCTCGTAGAGCTCTCTTCTCGCGCGGCGCTGATCGGAACACATGAAAGAAGTTCCTCAAGGATGAGCCAAGAAACTCAAAAAAAACTGTTTTTTCAGCTTGGTTTCCAAAGCTAGTTCCTGCAAGTCTTTTGATAGTAATATTGCAGCTACGGACCTGAGAATTGCACTGACAGACGTGGCATAACCCACTACAGGTAAGGAAAATCTGGTTTCTTAAAACGAATTGTCGAATATCTTTGGAATCTCAGCAAAACCGACCCCAAGTCATCACATTGTCTCTTCAGGTCGGGTCTGTCCACTAGCTGCTCCCTGCGCCCGAATTCCGCTCAGCATCTTGCCGAAACAAGGCACTGGGAGCATGAAAAAAAAAAAAAAAAAAAAAAAAAAAAAAAAAAAAAAAAAAAAAAAGAAAAAAAAAAAAAAAAAAAAAAAAAAAAAAAAAAAAAAAAAAAAAATGTTTGGGTTTCTTGGAAAGTCGGTTCCTGCAAGTGTTTTGATAGTAATACTGCAGCTGCGGACCTCAGACTTTCACTGGCGCGCGCGGCATAACCACTACAGATGAGAAAAATTACCGTTCTCTAAACGAATGTTCAAATCTTTCAGATTCTTCGTCCAACCGACCCAGCCGCGACCCTCGTAGAGCTCTTTCCTCGCACGGGGCTCCTCGAGACACATGCTAGAATCGACCTTAATCGTGAACTGAAAGATTCGAAAACACACATTTTTCCGGTTTTTTTTCGAAACTCGGTTCCCTCAAGTGTTTTGATAGTACTACTGCAGCTACGGACCTGAGAATTTGACTGGCGAGCGCGGCATAACCTACTACAGGTGAGAAGAATACCGGCACTCAAAACGAATTTTCAAATCGTGCACAAAGACACAAAAACCGATCCCAAGTCATCACCTTGTCTCTTTAGGTCGGGTCTGCCAACTAGCTGTACCCTGCGCCCGAATTCCTCTTAGCTCATCTTGGCGCACAGCTCTACGAGGTATGTTGAAATCTTTCGCAATCTTCGACCAACCGACCCAAAATTCCCACAGTGTCCGCCCGGGCCGGGTTGGCCAACTAGCTGCACCCCGCGCCGGAATTCCTCTAGCTCATCAATGCCGAAGAGCTCTACGAGGCACTGGGCGCCGGCGGTAAACCGTCAACCTTTCTTACCGCCGGGAGACTCGTAGAGCTTCCTTGCCATATATTATGTCCAAAGAATTGGCAGAGAACAAATAATTTTTCAGCCCGAGCTGATAGCAGACTGATCTCAGGCTTCTAGATACATCGCACTATTGCCCCTGAGGATTCCCGTCCCATTGCTGCGCTGAACAGCTCTGTAGCTCATCTGCAAGTGAAACCCAGAAAAACAATACCATTTCCAAGAAAGTAGCGGAGTACGAATCGGTGTTCAGCCCTAGCGCTAATAGCAGACTAAGCGCGGGTGTCTAGATACTTTCAAATAGCGCGCATGATAGTTCTCTTCCCATTACAATGCCTCATAGCTCTCAAGCGCATCTGCACCTCGAGTCAAGCCCAGGGAACGATTCCATCACAACAAAAATAGCAGAATATGACTAGTTGTTTGGCGTCTGCGCCCATACAAACCCAAGCCAAGCGTCTAGACACTTCAGACTAGCGCGCCTCACGATTTCCTTCCGATTTCTGTACGGAAGAGCTCTCGAGCTCATTTACAGCTCGACTTGAGTCAAGAAATGCTCCATCATTCCGTAAGAGAAAAGAAAAGAAGAAGAAGAATAAATAAGAAGAAGAGAGAGAGAGAGAGAGAGAGAGAGAGAGAGAGAGAGAGAAAAAAAAAAAAAAAAAAAAAAAAAAAAAAAAAAAAAAAAAAAAAAAAAAAAAAAAAAAAAAAAAAAAAAAAAAAAAAAAAAAAAAAAAAAAAAAAACACGAATACGAATACGAATAGTTGTGCGAACCTAACTTGAGTAGAAGACTGAGTCAGAGCTCTAGATGCAACAGACGAACGCGCCTGATTCTCAATAGATATGTGCGCGTACCAGATCTGTAGCTCTCCTACAGCTCGAGTTAAGTACAGAACACCGACAATGTCTGTTAAGAGAACTCGGAAAATACGAATAGGTTCGCGGAACTAGCTCGAGTAGCAGACCGAGTTCAGACCTCTCGATGGAACAAACGAACGCGCCTGATCATTCTGGATCGATTTGTGTGCGCACCAGCTCTGTAGCTTCCCTACAGCCCGAGTTAAGTACAGAAAACCGACAGCACCTGTCAAGATGACTCGAAGGATACGAATAGTTTCGCGGACCTAGCTCGAGGAGCAGACCGAGTTCACACCTCTAGATTCTTCAGATGCACGCGCCTGATGATTCTGGATCGGTTTCTGTGAGTATCAGCTCTGCAGCTCTTCTACGGCTCGAGTTAGCTACAGAAAACCGAGAGCACCTGTGAAGATGACTCGAAGAATACGCAAAAAAAATCGCGGACATAGCTCGAGTAGCAGACCGAGTTCAGACCTCTGGATGCAACAGACGAACGCGGCTGATGATTCTGAATCGGTTTCTGTAAGCACCAGCTCTGTAGCTCTCCTAAAACTCGAGTTAAGTACAGAAAACCGTCACCGCGTGTCAAGGTGACTCGAAACGGCCGATCCTGCCGCGACGCTTTTTGGAAGTAATAAGTACCCCATCGAGCCGAGATTAAGACGGCGAGCGGGAATAAGATCAGATACGGTCAGAAAAAAATGCTAGAGCTCAAACGAAGTGTTGAATATCGAGAACAAAATTTTCAACCGAGCAAAAGTCACCAAAAAGTTCGTCGAGATTTGTTTTGCCAACTAGCTCCCCAGCGCCCCGGAATTACCCTTAAGCTTCCAGCAACTAGCTATGGGAAGCTCTACGAGTTACTGGGCGCCGGCGGTAAACCGTCAACCTTTCTTACCGCCGGGAGACTCGTAGAGCTTCCTTGCCATATACTATGTCCAAAGAATTGGCAGAGAACGATTAGTGTTTCAGCCGAGCGCTGATAGCAGACTGATCTCAGGCTTCTAGATACATTTCACGACTGCCCGTTATGATTCCCTTCCCATCGCTGTGCTGAACAGCTCTGAAGCTCATCTGCAGCACAAGTAAAACCAAGGAAAACAATACCATTACCAAGAAAGTAGCAGGGTACGAATCGGTGTTCAGCCCTAGCGCAAATAGCAGACTGAGCGCGGGTTTCTAGATACTTTCGAATCGCGCGCATGATGGTTCTCTTCCAATTTCACTGCCTCAGAGCTCTCGAGCTCATCTGCACCTCGAGGTCAGCCCAGGAAGCGAATTCCACGACAAGAAAAAAAAGCAGAGTATGACTAGTTGTTCGGCGTCTACGCTCATAACACACCCAAGCCAAGCGTCTATATACTTCAGGCTAGCGCGCCTTATGATTTTTCTCTGATTCATGTGCGAAGAGCTCTCAAGCTCATCTGCAGCTCGAGTTAAGTGAAGAAATTCACCATCAGTTCGAAAAAAATCTGTCAAAAACCAATAGTTTTGTGGACCTAACTCGAGTAGAAGACTGAGTTCAGAGCTCTAGATGCAACAGACGCACGCGTCTGATCATTCTGAATCGATTCCTGCGCGTACCAGCTCTGTAGCTCTCCTACAGCTCGAGCTGAGTACTAAGTACACGCATGTTACAAGAATTCGAAGAATACGAATAGTTCCGCGGATCAAACTCGAGTAGCAGACGGAGTTCAGCCCTCTCGCTGCAACAGACAAACGCGCTGATCATTATGAATCGTTTTGTGTGCGTACCAGCTCTGTAGCTCCTACAGCCCGAGTTAAGTGCAGAAACCCGACAGCACCTGTCAAGCTGACTCTAAGAATACGAATAGGTTCGCGGATCTAGCTCGTGAGTAGCAGACCCAGTTCAGACCTCTAGATGCAAACAACGAACGCGCCTGATGATTCCGAATTGGTTTCTGTAAGCACCAGCTCTCTAGCTCCCCTACAGCTCGAGTTAAGTACAGAAAACCGACAACACCTGTCAAGATGACTCGAAACAGCCGATCCCGCCGGGACTAGCGCCTTTGATGGTTTAGTTCCGATTGCTGTGCAGAACAGCCCTGTAGCTCATCTGCTCGCGAGTTAGACTAAGGAAACCAATACGGCTTCCAGAAAATGAGCAGAGTACGAAAAGTTATTCAGCCCGAGCGCTCATAGACGAAGAACTTCAGGGGGAAATAAAATCAAATGTCACGGGAAAAAATACTAGAGTTCTGACAAATTATTGAATTTCGAGAACATAACTGGGAGCCGGCGGTAAACCGTCAACCAGGTTACCGCCGGGGCCCTCGTAGAGCTCTGAATAGACCAAGTCGATTCCCAGATAGCAGAAAAACGCTTGTCAATAGAAGCTTGAAACATGAAGAAATCTTGTTTCCGGGTTTTACACAACGCTGGTTCCTCCTAGTCTTTGGATCGACATAATGCAGCTAGAGCTCTGAGAATTGCACCATCGAACGCGCCATGACCAACTGCAGAGAATAAAAGCTTTAATCTCCAAAACGAATTCCAAAATTTCTCGCAGTCTTCAAAAAATCAAACCCAGGATCGCATTGTCCGCTCGGGTGAAGTACAGAAAATTGAGAGCGTCTGTCAAGATGACTCGAATAATACGAATAGATTTGCGGACCTAGCTCGGCTAGCAGGCCGAGTTCAGACCTCTCGATTCAACAAGTGAACGCGCCTGATCATTCTGAATCGATTAGCTGTGCTCACCAGCTCTGTAGCCGTCCTGAAGCTCGAGTTATGTTCAGAAAACCGTCATCTCGTGTCAAGATGACTTGAAACGACCGATCCCGCCCGTGTGCTTTTTGGCAGTAACAGGTACCCGATCGAGGTAAGATCAAGATGGCGAGCGGGAATAAGTGTTCAACTTCGAGAAAAAAAATTCTACCGACCAAGATTTTCTTGCCAACTAGCTCTCCAGCGCCCTGGAATTACTTGCTATGGGAAGCTCTACGAGTTACTTTGTCCTTTCTGGCCGGGTGGGCGAACTAGCTCCACCCCGCGCCGGAACTGGGCGCCGGCGGTAAACGGGGACTCGTAGAGCTTTCTGAGCTTATATAATATTGAAAAAATTGCAGAGAACGAATAGTTTTCCAGCCTAAACGATTTCAGACCTCTCGATGCAACAGCCAAACGCCCCTCATCGTTCTGGATCGTTTTCTGTGCGCACGAGCTCCGTAGCTCTCCTACAGCCCGAGTTACATGCGAAAATCGACAGTACCTCTCAAGATCACTCGAACCATACAAATAGTTTCGCGAATCTAGCTCGAGTATCAGACCAAGTTCAGACATCTGAATCGATTCCTGTGATTACCAGCCCTGCAGCCCCCTTACAGCCCGAGTTAAGTCCAGAAAATCGACAATACCTCTGAAGATAACTCAAACAATACGAATAGTTTTGCGGACCTAGCTCGGGCAGCAGGTCGAGTTCAGGGCTCTAAATGCGACAGATCAACGCAACTCATGTCTCCAAATCGATTAACAGCCCTGCATCCCCCTTACAGCTCGAGTTAAGTGCAGAAAACGGACAGCACCTATCAGGATGACTCCGAATACAAATAGTTTTGCGAACCTAGCTCGGGCAGCACGCCGAGTTCCGAGCTCTCGATTCGCCAGGAAGACGCCTGCTGTCTCCGAACAGATTCCTGTGAGTACGAGCCCTGTAGCCACCCTACAGCCCGAGTTGAGTGCAGAAAACTGTCAGCATCTCTCAAGATAACTCCAACCACACGAATAGTTTCGCGAACCTAGCTCGGGCAGCAGACCAAGTTCAGACCTCTAGATAGAACAGACAAACGCGCTTGTTGATTCGCAGTCGATTTCTGCGAGAATGAGCTCTGCAGCTGCCCTACAGCTCGACTTAAATACAAAAGACCGACAACGCGTATCGAGATAACTCGAAACAGCCCATCCCGTCGCGATGCTTTTTTGCAGATATATTTACCCGATCGAGCTGAGATTAAGAAGGCGAGCGGGAATGAGATCGAATATGGTGGAAAAGATACTAGAGCTCTAACGAATGATTTAATTTCGAGAACAAACTTTTCAACCGACCAAAAGTCAGCAAAAGGTCCGTCGAGATTTGTCACTAGCTCTCCAGCGCGCCGGAACTGGGCGCCGGCGGTAAACCGTCAACCTTTGTTACCGCCGGGGGACTCGTAGAGCTTCCTGACAACATATAATGTCGAAAAAAATTACACCGAAAAAAAAATTTTCAGCCCAAGCAATTTCAGACCTGTCGGATGCAAGACCGAACGCCCCCGATGCTCCTGGATTGTCCTGTACGAGCTCTGTAGCTCTCCTACAGCCCGAGCTACGCGCGTAAATCGACAGCACCTCTCAAGATGACTCGAGCAATACGAATAGGTTGGCAAACCTAGCTCGAGTATCAGACCGAGTTCAGACCTCTGCATGCGACAGGCGGGCGCGTCTGATGTCTCTGAATCGATTCCTGTGATTACCAGCCCTGCAGCCCCCCCTACATCCCGAGTTAAGTGCAGGAAATTGACAGCACTTGTCAGGATGACTCGAACAATACGAATAGTTTCGCAGACCTAGTTCGGGCAGCAGACCGAGTTCAGAGCTCTGGATTCGAAAGGCGGACGCGCCTGATGGCTCCGAATCGATTCCCGAGTTAAGTGCAGAGAACCGACAGCATCTCTCAAGATGACTCGAACAATACGAATAGTTTCGCGATTCTAGATCGGGCAGCAGACCGAGTTCAGCTCTGGATTCGACAGACAACGGCCACTGATGATTCTGAATCAGATTCTGTACGTATCAGCTCTCTAGCTGTCCTGTAGCTCGAGTTAAGTACAGAAAACCGAGAGCGTCTGTCAAGATGACTCGAATAATACGAATAGATTTGAGGACCTAGCTCGGCTAGCAGGCCGAGTTCAGACCTCTAGGTTCAACAGGCAGGCGAACGCGCCTGATCATTCTGCATCGATTAGCTGTGCTTACCAGCTCTCTAGATGTCCTGAAGCTCAAGTTATCTTGAGAAAACCGTCACCGCGTATCAAGATGACTCGAAACGGCCGATCCCGCCCGTGTGCTTTTTGGCAGCAAAAGGTACCCGATCGAGCTGAGATCAAGACGGCGAGCGGAAATAAGATCGAATATCACGGGAAAAAATACTAGAGCTCTAACGAATGGTTGAAGTTCGAGAACAAAATTTTCAACCGACCAAAAGTCATCAAAAGTTCCGTCGAGATTTTCCTTGCCAACTAGCTCTCCAGGGCTCCGGAATTACTCTTAAGCTTGGCGCCGGCGGTGAACCGTCAACCTGGTCACCGCCGGGAACCTCGTAGAGCTCCTAGCACGCGTAAGAGCGCTCACTAAAAGAGAGGGCTTCTGGAAGCATTTCTCGAAAAAAAAGAAAACATGAGTTTTTTCATGTCGACATAAAGTTGGTTGCGCCAAGTGTTTTGATAGTAAAAGTGCATCTAGAGAGCTCATATTAAGACGCGCAGGCCCTCATAGTCGTCTACAGGTGCGAAAAATCTGCTTTCTGAAAATAAATGGTCGAATATCTTTCAAATATTCGCAAAACCAGCCAAAAGTTGTCACTTTGTCCGTTCTGGCCGGGTCGATCAACTAGCTCCACTGCGCCGGAATTCCTCTAGCTCATCGATGTCGAAGAGCTCTACGAGGTACTGGAACCGGCGGTAAACCATCAACCTCGCTACCGCCGGGAACCTCGTAGAGCTCTTTTCTTGCACGGCGATCGTCGGAACACGGAGAGGAAGCTTCTGGAGCGAGAAAGAAAAAACTCAAAAAAAATCACGTTTTTCTGTTTTTACTCAACGTCGGTTCCCCCAAGGCTTTTGATAGTAATACTGCACCTACAGAACTGAAAATTTTACTGGCAGACGCGGCAAAACCCACTACAGGTGCGAAAAATCTGGTTTCTCAAAATAAATGGTCAAATATCTTTGAAATATTCGCAAGACCACCCAAACTGGGCGCCGGCGGTAAACCGTCAACCTTCGTTACCGCCGGGGGACTCGTAGAGCTTCCTGACAACACATAATGTCGAAGAAAATTACACAGAAAAAAAGTTTTTCAGCCCAAGCAATTTCAGACCTCTCCGATGCAACAGCCAAACGCCCCCGATGCTTCTGGATTGTCTTCTGTACGAGATTTGTAGCTCTCATACATGCCGAGTTACGTGCGTAAATCGACAGCACCTCTCAAGATGACTCGAACAATACGAATAGTTTGGCAAACCTAGCTCGAGACCGAGTGCAGACCTCTGCATGCCACTGACGGACGCGTCTGATGTCTCTCAATCGATTCCTGTGATTACCAGCCCTGCATCCCCCCCCCCCCTACAGCCCGAGATAAGTGCAGGAAACCGACAGCACCTCTCAGGAAGACTCGAACAGCACGAATAGTTTCACGGAACTAGTTTGGGCAGCACACAGGAGTTCGGACCCTGGATTCGAAAGGCGGACGCGCCTGATGTCTCCGAATCGATTCGAGTGATTACCAGCCATGTAGCCCCCCTACAGCCCGAGTTAAGTGCAGAGAACTGACAGCATCTCTCAAGATGACTCGAACAATACGAATAGTTTCGCGGTTCTAGATCGGGCAGCAAACCGAATTCAGAGCTCTGCATTCAACAGACAACGTCAATGATCATTCTGAATCAGATTCTGTACGTATCAGCTTTGTAGCTGTCCTGTAGCTCGAGTTAAGTACAGAAAGCCGAGAGCGCCTGTCAATATGACTCGAATAATACGAATAGGTTTGCGGACCTAGCTCGGCCAGCAGACCGAGTTCAGACCTCTGGGTTCAACAGGCGAACGCGTCTGATCATTCTGAGTCGATTAGCTGTGCTTACCAACTCTGTAGCTGTCCTGAAGCTCGAGTTATCTTGAGAAAACCGACACCGCGTATCGAGATGACTCGAAATGGCCGATCCCGCCGGGACGCTTTTTGGCAGTAAAAGGTACCCGATCGAATCGAAGTATCAGGCGAACCGAACGCCCCCGATGCTCCTGGATTGTCCTGTACGAGCTCTGTAGCTCTCCTACAGCCCGAGCTACGCGCGTAAATCGACAGCACCTCTCAAGATGACTCGAGCAATACGAATAGGTTGGCAAACCTAGCTCGAGTATCAGACCGAGTTCAGACCTCTGCATGCGACAGGCGGGCGCGTCTGATGTCTCTGAATCGATTCCTGTGATTACCAGCCCTGCAGCCCCCCCTACATCCCGAGTTAAGTGCAGGAAATTGACAGCACTTGTCAGGATGACTCGAACAATACGAATAGTTTCGCAGACCTAGTTCGGGCAGCAGACCGAGTTCAGAGCTCTGGATTCGAAAGGCGGACGCGCCTGATGGCTCCGAATCGATTCCCGAGTTCCCGAGTTAAGTGCAGAGAACCGACAGCATCTCTCAAGATGACTCGAACAATACGAATAGTTTCGAGATTCTAGATCGGGCAGCAGACCGAGTTCAGAGCTCTGGATTCGACAGACAACGGCCACTGATGATTCTGAATCAGATTCTGTACGTATCAGCTCTGTAGCTGTCCTGTAGCTCGAGTTAAGTACAGAAAACCGAGAGCGTCTGTCAAGATGACTCGAATAATACGAATAGATTTGAGGACCTAGCTCGGCTAGCAGGCCGAGTTCAGACCTCTAGGTTCAACAGGCAGGCGAACGCGCCTGATCATTCTGCATCGATTAGCTGTGCTTACCAGCTCTCTAGATGTCCTGAAGCTCAAGTTATCTTGAGAAAGCCGTCACCGCGTATCAAGATGACTCGAAATGGCCGATCCCGCCGGGACGCTTTTTGGCAGTAAAAGGTACCCGATCGAGCTGAGATCAAGATGGCGAGCGGGAATAAGATCGAATATCACGGGAAAACATACTAGAGCTCTAACGAATGGTTGAATTTTGAGAACAAAATTTTCAACCGACCAAAAGTCACCAAAAGGTCCGTCGAGATTTTTCGTGCCAACTAGCTCTCCAGCGCCCCGGAATTACTGGGCGCCGGCGGTAGACCGTCAACCTTTCTTTTTTGCGTCTTTGCTGGGACCATCTTGGCCCTGAGGCCAGGTCCAACAAAGTATCAGGCGAATCGAAGTCTCTTAAAGAAGTTCGGCACAGCCTGTAGGAGCACATCACATAGAAGACTCCAAAGTGTTCACCCTCGAGCAGTTGCGAAACTGATGAGGCGGAAGTAAAATTAAACCCTACAACAGTGAGAACACTGAAGAGGCAAGACTAAGACTACGACAAGAGAGCCAGGAGACCTGGCCAAGGACTGAACATGCACACACTGAATTGTTAGAGCTCAATGAGAGATAAAGTGAGGAAAACAAGAACAAATGAGATACAAGCATTACAGCCTTCGCTGCACTGAATAAAGATGCACTGAATGACCACACGAGGCAATCTCAATAACAAACAAAAAGACCACGCGAGGCGATCTCAATCATTAATGCATGACCACACGAGGCAATCACAATCTGAAAGACTATGCACTGAATAAGGATGCACGGAGTGAATTATTAGAGCACAAACAAAAGATACTCTGCAATAACAATCAACAAACCAATACAATAAGTTCGGAATAAAAGGAAGCACTCGAAGAATACGAATATCTACCACAGAGGCCAAACCTGAGATTTACACCTTCGTTCAAAGTCCGTCAACGTCCTACCGAACCTACACACTTCGTCAAACACGATGTTGGCGCCTTTAGAGCTCTTGGCAGGCTTGGCGCTGCTATGATATCGTTGGCCTTTGCCTCTGCCTTTGCGGTGCCCTCGTACATCCCCTTTTCCATCAGAACGCTTGGAATCCGGAGGAACAGCTTGGAACTCCTCCTCAGACTGACGCACTGTCTTGGAGACGTCCATCCGGACACGGACAAACGCATCAGAACCAGGATTCGATATCTCATTGAGCGTGACGGGGCGATTCAGACACCCCTGGGACGCTCCTGACAAGGCGTGGCTATCAGGATCAGCCTGCACGTTCGGAGAAAACTCCGCTCTCGAGGGTGCCTCCAGCTCCTCCTGCACCATTTTATCTGGCACCCTAACCTCAGATCGATTCACTCGCGCGCAAGTTGTTGCACTACCAGCTGAAGAGACTCGCATTCCAACCTCCGCATCTTGTTCTGCTGAAGAAACTTGCAATCCAACATCTGCTGAAGAAACTTGCATTCCAACGTTTGTTGAAGCACTCCCAGAAACGTGCATTCCAACATCTGCTGACGAAACATGCATGCCAACATCTTGTTCTGCTGAAGAAACTTGCAATCCAACATCTGCTGAAGAAACTTGCATTCCAACGCCTATTGAAGCACTCCCAGAAACGTGCATATCAACCTCTGCTGAAGAAACATGCATGCCAACAACTTGTTCTGCTGAAGAAACTTGCTATCCCACATCTGCTGAAGAAACTTGCATTCCAACGCCTGTTGAAGCACTCCCAGAAACGTGCCTTCCAACATCTGCTGAAGAAACATGCATGCCAACATCTGCGGAAGAAACTTGCGTTCCCACGTCTGCTGAAGAAACTTGCATCGCAACATCTGCTGAAGCACTCCCAGAAATTTGCATTCCAACATCTGCTGAAGAAACCTGCATGCCAACATCTGCAGTAGGAACGTGCATTCCAACAGCTGCCGAAGAAACTGGCGCCCCAACATGTTGCCGAGGGGAAGACTTTGCCAAGCTTGAATAGGGATCTTCCGTCCTGGAACCACTCATTCCATGTTCCTCCTTTCCACAAATGGCATCAAAAAGATAAATCGTACTCCCTGCAGAGAAGCCCGAATGCGCGAGACCACATGAAGCAGATGCCGCCTCCTCCTCCTCCATATCGTCAAAAACAGCAGCTGAGCTACCCTCGGAAGTAGAATCGAGATATCGAAAATATCGGGGAGCATATATCTTATGCACACAAACGCCCTGCCGCAACTCTGATCCATATTTAATATACCTCGGAGCCACAACTCTGAATTCCAATGCGCCAAACAATGAGATCACGCGCGGCGTCTCTCTGGCTCGCTCCAATTCGGCGACTCTCTTTTGGAGCGTCCTCACTGCTGAGCAAAGCCAATTGACAACTTCTGAAGAAACGACCATATGAGAACAAAGAGATACACAAATACGACAAATGCGAACGAGACTCTGTCGTACGACGTTGTGTCAACAACAATCCAGCACACAAGAAACAGCCACAATATCAATAAGACGAATAACTCGTACAATACACAGAGAGGTAATGGATGCAGGCAGACAATAGACAGCAGCGCAGCACACAAGAAACTATCTCAATACCACGAAGAAGAATTCAGCGTACAATACACGAGATGTAGTGTAAGCAGACAAAAACCTCGGGGGATCCCAGGATCGCCCAGGCTCACTCCCCGAGGCGAAGGCCCGCTAGAACGTCTGGAGGTTACCCAGGCAGAGACGTTCTTGAGCCGAGACGTTCTTGAGCCGAGGGGATTCGTAGAGCTTCCTGACAATATATAATGTGGAAAAAATGCAGAGAACGAATAGTTTTCAGCCCAAGGGATTTCAGACCTCTCGATGCAACAGCCAAACGCCCCCGATGCTTCTGGATTGTCTTCTTTACCAGCTCTGTAGCTCTCCTACAGCCCGAGTTACGTGCGTAAATCGACAGCACCTCTCAAGATGACTCTAACAAAACGAAGAGTTTGGCAACCCAGCTCGAGTATCAGACCGAGTTCAGACCTCTGAATGCGACACGCGGACGCGTCTGATGTCTGCGAATCGACTCCTGTGATTGCCAGCCCTGCAGCCCCCTACAGCCCGAGCTGCGTGCGTAAATCGACAGCACCTCTCAGGATGGCCCGAACAATACAATAGTTTCGCGGACCTAGTTCGGGCAGCAAACCGAGTTCCGAGCTCTGGATTCGACAGGCGGACGCGCCTGATGTCTTCGAATCGATTCCTGTGACCACCAGCACTGTAGCCCCACCCCAGCCCGAGTTGAGTGCAGAAAACCGAGAGCACTTCTCAAGATGACTCGAACAATACGAATAGTTTCGCGATTCTAGATCGAGCAGCAGACCGATTTCAGAGCTCTGGATTCAACAGACAAATGCGACTGATGATTTTGAATCGGTTTATGTAGGTATCACCTCTGCAGCTGTCCTATAGCTCGAGTTAAGTACAAAAAACCCAAAGCGTCTGTCAAGATGACCCGAATAATAGGTTTGCGGACCTAGCTCGGCTAGCAGATCGAGTTCAGACCTCTAGATTCAACAGGCGAACGCGCCTGATCATTCTGAACCGATTAGCTGTGCTTTACCAGCTCTGTAGCTGTCCTGAAGCTCGAGTTATCTCCAGAAAACCGTCATCGCGTGTCAAGATGACTTGAAACGGCCGATCCCGCCTGCCTGCTTTTTGGCAATAAAAGGTAACCGATCGAGCTGAGATCAAGATGGCGAGCGGGAATAAGATCGAATGTCATGGGAAAGAATACTACAGCTCAAATGAATTGTTGAATTTCGAAGACAAAATTGTCAACCGACCCAAAGTCAGCAAAATGTCCGTCGAGATTTTTCTTGCCAACTAGCTCTCAAGCGCCCCGGAATTACTCTTGAGCTTCCAGCAATGACTGGGCGCCGGCGGTAAACCGTCAACCTTTGTTACCGCCGGGGGACTCGTAGAGCTTCCTGACAACATATAATGTCGAAAAAAATTACACCGAAAAAATAATTTTTCAATTTTAAACCTCTCAGATGGCCGAACGCCCCAAATGCTTCTGGATTCTCTTCTGAACGAGCTCTGTAGCTCTCCTACAGCCCGAGTTACATGCGTGAATCGACAGCACCTCTCAAGATGACTCGAACAATACGAACAGTTTGGCAAACCTAGCTCGAGTATCAGACCGAGTTCAGACCTCTGCATGCAACAGACGGACGCGTCTGATGTCTCTGAATTGGTTCCTGTGGTTACCAGCCCTGCAGCCCTACAGCCCGAGTTAAGTGCAGGAAACCGACAGCATCTCTCAGGATGACTCGAACAATACGAATAGTTTCGCAGACCGAGTTCGGGCAGCAGACCCAGTTCCGAGCTCTAGCTTCGAAAGCCGGACGCGCCTGATGTCTCCGAATGGATTCCAGTGACCAGCCATGCAGCCCCCCTACAGCCCGAGTTAAGTGCAGAGAACCGACAGCATCTCTCAAGATGACTCGAACAACACGAATAATTTCGCGATTCTAGATCGAGCAGCAGACCGAGTTCAGAGCTCTGGATTCAACAGACAACGGCCACTGATGATTCTGACCCAGATTCTGTACGTATGAGCTCTGTAGCTGTCCTGTTGCTCGAGTTCAATACAGAAAACCGAGAGCGTCTGTGAAGATTACTCGAATGTTACGAATAGGTTTGAGGATCTAGCTCGGCTAGCAGACTGAGTTCAGACCTCTGGGTTTAACAGCGCGTATCAAGATAACTCGAAACGCCCGATCCCGCCGGGACGCTTTATGGCAGTAAAAGGTACCCGATCGAGCTGAGATCAAGATGGCGAGCGGAAATAAGATCGAATATCACGGAAAAAATACTAGAGCTCTAACGAATGGTTGAATTTTGAGAACAAAATTTTCAACCGACCAAAAGTCACCAAAAGGTCCGTCGAGATTTGTCTTGCCAACTAGCTCTCCAACGCCCCCGAATTACTCTTAGCTTCCAGCAATAACTTGCTAAGGGGAGCTCTACGAGTTACTTGCTAGGGGAAGCTCTACTTACTCTTAAGCTGCCAGCAATAACTTGCTAAGGAAAGCTCTCCGAGTTAAGTTGCCACACTGGGCGCCGGCGGTAAACCGTCAACCTTGGTTACCGCCGGGAGACTCGTAGAGCTTCCTAGCTCGACTTAAGTTGAGAAAACCGACAGCACCTACCAACATTCCGACTTATAGTGGATATTTTTTTACCTCTGAATGCGAGAGGCGGACGCGACTGATGTCTGCGAATCGACTCCTGTCATTACCAGCCCTGCAGCCCCCCTACAGCCCGAGTTAAGTGCAGAAAATCGTCAGCACCTCTGAAGATGACTCGAACAATACGAGTAGTTTCGCAGACCTAATTCGGGCAGCAGACCGAGTTTCGAGCTCTCGATTCGACAGGCGGACGCGCCTGATGTCTTCAAATCGATTCCTGTGACCACCAGCACTGTAGCCCCCCTCAGCGCGAGTTGAGTGAAGAAAACCGAGAGCACTTCATGACTCGACCAATACGAATAGTTTCGCGATTCTAGATCGGGCAGCAGACCGAGTTTAGAGCTCTGAATTCGACAGAGGGACGCAACTGATGATTCTGAATCGGTTTCTCTAAATATCAGCTCTGTAGCTGTCCTACAGCTCGAGGTAAGTACAGAAAACCGAGAGTTCCTGTCAAGATGCCTCGAATAATACGAATAGGTTTGCAGACCTAGCTAGGTTAACACACGGATTTCAGACCTCTAGATTCGACAGCCGAACGCGCCTAATCATTCTACATCGATTAGGTGTGCTTACCAGCTCTGTAGCTGTCCTAAAGCTCGAGTTATGTTCAGAAAACCGTCAGCGCGTATCAAGATGACTCAAAACGGCTGATCCCGCCACAGTGCTTTTCGATAGTACTATTCACCCGATCGAGCTGAGATCAAGATGGCGAGCGGGAATGAGATCGAATATCACGGAAAAAAATACTAGAGCTCTAACGAATATTCAAATTTTGAGAACCAAATTTTCAACCGACCACAAGTCAGCAAAAGTTCCGTCGAGATTTTTCGAGCCAACTAGCCCACCAGCACGCCGGAATTACTCTTAAGCTTACAGCAACTAGCTTAGGGAAGCTCTACGAGTCATTCTCGGCCTCGGCCGGGCCAACTAGCTTCACCCTGCGCCGAAATTCCTCTAGCTCATCGATGCCAAATAGCTCTACGAGGTACTTGCTAAGGGAAGCTCTACGAGTTACTTGGTAGCGTCCAAAACCCGGAGAGCGAAGAGACCCTTTGGGCACGGGAAACTTGGCAGCGTCCAAAACCCAGAGAGCAAAGAGAATTTCGGGGACGGGAAACTTGGTAGCGTCCAAAACCCGGAGAGCGAAGAGACCCTTTGGGGACGGGAAACTGGCGCCGGCGGTGCACCGTCAACCTGGTCACCGCCGGGAACCTCGTAGAGCTCCTAACACGCGTAAGAGTGCTCAGTATCGAAAGAGAGGCCTTCTGGAAGCATTTCTCGGAAAAGAGAAAACATGATTTTTTCATGCCGACACGAAGTTGGTTCCGCCAAGTGTTTTGATCGTAAAAATGCATCTAGGGAGCTCATATTAAGACGCTGAGGCCCGCATAGTCGTCTACAGGTGCGGAAAATCTGCTTTCTCAAAATGAATTGTCAAATATCATTTAAAAAATTACAAAACCACCCAAACTGGGCGCCGGCGGTAAACCGTCAACCTTTGTTACCGCCGGGGGACTCGTAGAGCTTCCTGACAGCATATAATGTGGAAAAAAATTCCAGACAATTTCATCCCAAGCCAGACCTCTCAAGATGACTCTGGCAAAAAAAACGAACAGTTTGGAACCCAGCTCGAGTGTCAAACCGAGTTCAGACCTCTGAATGCGACAGACGGACGCGTCTGATGTCTGTGAATCGACTCCTGTGATTGCCAGCCCCGCAGCCCCCCTACAGCCCGAGTTAAGTGCAGACACCGACAGCAGCTCTCAGGATGACTTGAATCATACAATAGCTTCGCGGAGCTAGTTCGAGCAGCAGACCGAGTTCCGAGCTCTCCGTTCGACAGACGGACGCGCCTGATGTCTCCAAATCGATTCCTGTGGCTATGAGCTCTGCAACTGCCCTACAGCTCGAGTTAAGTACAGAAAACCGAGAGCATCTGCTACAATGACTCGAATAATACGAATAGGTTTGCGGACCTAGACCGATTTCAGACCTCTGGATTCAACCAGCGAACGCGCCTAATCATTCTGAATCGATTAGCTGTGCTTACCAGTTCTGTAGCTGATCTGAAGCTCGAGTTATCTTGAGAAAACCGACAGCGCATATCAAGATGACGAAACAGCCGATCCCGCCGGAGTGCATTTTGGCAGTAAAAGGTACCCGATCGAGCTGAGATCAAGATGGCGAGCGGGAATAAGATCGAATATCACGGGAAAAAATACTAGAGCTCAAACGAATTGTTGAATTTCGAGAGCAAAATTTTCAACCGACCAAAAGTCACCAAAAGGTCCGTCGAGATTTTTCTCCAACTAGCTCTCCAGCGCCCCAGAATTACTCTTAAGCTTCCAGCAATAACTTGCTAAGGGAAGCTCTACGAGTTAAGTTGTCAAATTGTCCGCCTCGGCCGGGTGGGCCAACTGGGCGCCGGCGGTAAACCGTCAACCTTTGTTACCGCCGGGGGACTCGTAGAGCTTCCTGACAAACCGAGTTCAGAGCTCTGGATTCAACGGAAAACGACCACTGATGATTCTGAACATATTCTGTACGCATCAGCTCTCTAGCTGTCCTGTAGCTCGAGTTCAGTACAGAAAACCGAGAGCGTCTGTCAAGATGACTCGAGTAATACGAATAGGTCTGCGGACCTAGCTCGGCTAGCAGACCGAGTTCAGACCTCTGGGTTCAACAGGCGAATGCGCCTGATCATTCTGAATCGATTAGCTGTGCTTACCAGCTCTGTAGCTGTCCTGAAGCTCGAAGTATCTTGAGAAAACCGTCACCGCGTATCAAGATGACTCGAAACGGCCGATCCCGCCGGGACGCTTTTTGGCAGTAAAAGGTACCCGATCGAGCTGAGATCAAGATGGCGAGCGGGAATAAGATCGAATATCACGGGAAAAAATACTAGAGCTCAAACGAATTGTTGAATTCCGAGAACAAAATTTTCAACCGACCAAAAGTCACCAAAAGGTCCGTCGAGATTCTTCTTGCCAACTAGCTCTCCGGCGCCCCGGAATTGGTAGCGTTCAAAACCCGGAGAGCACTGGGATCCGGCGGTAAACCGTCAACCAGGTAACCGCCGGGAGCCTCGTAGAGCTCTATTGTGGCGCGGCGCTGCTCGAAGCACACGAAAGAAGCTTTCTCAAGCGTCAAGAAGAAATATCGGAAAATATGTTTTTCAAATTTTGCATCTTCGCTTCGTGGACCTAGCTGCCAGACCGAGTTCGGACCTCTCGATGCGAGAAAAAACGCGCCGGGTGATACTGGGTCGGTTTATATGCGTGCCAGCTCTGTAGCTCTTCTAAATCTTCAGTTAAGGGAAACCGACAACACTCGTCAAAATGATCGTATATTACAAATAGTTTTGCGGGCCTAGCTCGAGCAGCAGACCGAGTTCAGACCTCTCGATGGGACAGACAAACGCGCCTGATGATTCTGAATCGGTTTCTGTAAGTATCAGCTCTGTAGCTGTCCTAAATCTCGAGTTAAGTACAGAAAACCGTCAACGCGTGTCAAGATGACTCGAAACGGCCGACGGTTCCCTCAAGTCTTTTGATAATAATATTACAGCTAGAGACCTGGGAATTTAACTGGCAGACGCGGCATAACCCGCTACAGGTGGGAAAAATGCCTGTTGTAAAACGAACTTTCAAATTTTGCACAAAGATAGAATAACCGACCCCAAGTCGTCACATTGTCGGGTCGGCCAACTGGGCGCCGGCGGTAAACCGTCAACCTTGGTTACCGCCGGGAGACTCGTAGAGCTTCCTAGCTCGACTTAAGTTGGGAAAACCGACAGCTCCTACCTACATTCCGACTCATAGTGAATATTTTTGGACCTCTGAATGCGACAGGCGGGCGCGTCTGATGTCTGCGAATCGACTCCTGTCATTACCAGCCCTGCAGCCCCCCTACAGCCCGAGTTAAGTGCAGAAAACCGACAGCACCTCTCAGGATGACTCGAATAATACAATAGTTTCGCAGACCTAATTCGAGCAGCAGACCGAGTTCCGAGCTCTGGATTCGACAGGCGGACGCGCCTGATATCTTCAAACCGATTCCTGTGACAACAACCACTGTAGCCCCCCTCAGCACGAGCTGAGTGAAGAAAACCGAGAGCACTTCTCAAGATAACTCGATCAATACGAATAGTTTCGTGACTCTAGATCGGGCAGCAGACCGAGATCCGAGCTCTGGATTCGACAAACAAACGCAACTGATGATTCTGAATCGGTTTCTGGAAATATCAGCTCTGTAGCTGTCCTACAGCTCGAGTTGAGTACAGAAAACCGAGAGCGTCTGCCAAGATGACTCGAATAATACGAATAGGTTTGCGGACCTAGCTCGGCTGACAGACCGAGTTCAGACCTCTGGATTCAACAGGCGAACGCGCCTAATCATTCTACATCGATTAGCTGTGCTTACCAGCTCTGTAGCTGTCCTGAAGCTCGAGTTATGTTCAGAAAACCGTCAGCGCGTATCAAGATGACTCAAAACGGCCGATCCCGCCACCGTGTTTTTCGATAGTAATATTCACCCGATCGAGCTAAGATCAAGATGGCGAGCGGGAATAAGATCAAGACGGCGAGCGGGAATAAGATCGAATATCACGGGAAAAAATACTAGAGCTCTAACGACTGGTTGAATTTCGAGAACAAAATTTTCAACCGACCGAAAGTCACCAAAAGTTCCGTCGAGATTTTTCTTGCCAACTAGCTCTACAGCGCGTTCGAATAACTCTTAAGCTTCCAGCAACTAGCTTAGGGAAGCTCTATGGGCGCCGGCGGTAAACCGTCAACCTTGGTTACCGCCGGGAGACTCGTAGAGCTTTCTAGCTCGACTTAAGTTGAGAAAACCGACAGCTCCCACCAACATTCCAACTTATAGTGGATATTGTTGGACATCTGAATGCGACAGGTGGGCGCGTCTGATGTCTGCGAATCGACTCCTGTCATTACCAGCCCTGCAGCCCCCCTACAGCCCGAGTGTGCAGAAAATCGTCACCACCTCAGGATGACTTGAATAATACAGTAGTTTCGTAGACCTAATTCGGGCAGCAGACCGAGTTCCGAGCTCTGGATTCGACAGCCGGACGCGCCTGATACCTTCAAATCTACTCATGTGACAACAACCACTGTAGCTCCCCTCAGCACGAGCTGAGTGAAGAAAACCGAGAGCACTTCTCAAGATAACTCGATCAATACGAATAGTTTCGTGACTCTAGATCGGGCAGCAGACCGAGTTCCGAGCTCTGAATTCGACAAACAAACGCAACTGATGATTCTGAATCGGTTTCTATGAATATAGCTGTCCTACAGCTCGAGTTGAGTACAGAAAACCGAGAGCGTCTGCCAAGATGACTCGAATAATACGAATAGGTTTGCGGACCTAGCTCGGCAGACAGACCGAGTTCAGACCTCTGGATTCAACAGGCGAACGTGCCTAATCATTCTACATCGATTAGCTGTCATGAAGCTCGAGTTATGTTGAGAAAACCGTCAGCGCGTATCAAGATGACTTCAAACGGCCGATCCCGCCACCGTGCTTTCGATAGTAATTTTCACCCGATCGAGAGATCAAGATGGCGAGCGGGAGTACGATCGAATATCACGGGAAAATACTAGAGCTCTAACGAATGGTTGAATTTCGAAAAGAAAGTGTTCAACCGACCACTTGGCAGTGTCCAAAACCCGGAGAGCAAAGAGAACTGGCGCCGGCGGTGAACCGTCAACCTGGTCATCGCCGGAAACCTCGTAGAGCTCCTCTCACTAGTAAGAGTGCAGAGAATCGACACAGAATCAAAAAATCGAGAATTTCCGAAAATCTTGAAATTCGATTTTTTCGATGTTCATATTCGCTGAGTTCCTGGAAGTCAACTCGTGCAAAAATGCATCGAGAGAGCTGAGCTGCTGTCAGAGAGGAGTTCATGTGCCAATGCTTGGCGTAAATATCTGATTTCTCAAAAAAAATTGTCAAATATCTTTCAAATTTTCGCAAAACCAACCAACAGTTATCACATTGTCCGCCTCGGCCGGCTGGGCTAACTGGGAAGCGGCGGTAAACCGTCAACCAGGTTACCGCCGGGCACCTCGTAGAGCTCTTTTCTTGCACAGCGCTCCTCGAAACACATCAAGAAAGCTTCTGAAGCGAGAGCCGAGAAAATCGAAAAATCACGATTTTTCGGTTTCCATCCAAAACTGGTTCCTGCAAGTCTTTCGGTAGGAATATTGAAGCTACAGACCTGAAAATTTTACTGGCAGCGTCTGCTACAATGACTCGAATAATACGAATAGGTTTGCGACCCTAGCTCGGCTAGCAGACCGAGTTCAGACCTCTGGATTCAACAGGCGAACGAGCCTGATCATTCTGAATGCATTAGCTGTGCTGACCAGCTCTGTAGTTGTCCTGAAGCTCGAGTTATCTTGAGAAAACCGACAGCGCGTATCAAGATGACTCGAAACGGCCGTTCCCGCCTGCCTGCTTTTTGGCCTTCAAAGTTACCCGATCGAGCTGAGATCAACATGGCGAGCGGGAATAAGATCGAATATCATGGGAAAAAATACTAGAGCTCAAACGAATTGTTGAATTTCGAGAACAAAATTTTCAACCGACTAAAAGTCAGCAAAAGGTCCGTCGAGATTTTTCTTGCCAACTAGCTCTCCAGCTCCCCGGAATTACTCTTAAGCTTCCAGCAATAACTTGCTGGGGGAAGCTTTACGGGTTACTAGCTCCACCCCGCGCCCGAATTCCTCTTAGCTCATCTTGCCGAAGAGCTCTACGAGGTACTAGCTCCACCCCGCGCCGGAATTCCTCTAGCTCATCGACTGGGCGCCGGCGGTAAACCGTCAACCTTTGTTACCGCCGGGGGACTCGTAGAGCTTCCTGACAACATATAATGTCGAAAAAAATGCAGACAACGAATAGTTTTTCAGCCCAACTCGAGTATCAGACCGAGTTCAGACCTCTGAATGCGACAGGCGGACGCGTCTGATGTCTTCGAATCGATTCCTGTGATTACCCGCCCTGCAGCCTCCCTACAGCCCGAGTTAAGTGCAGGAAGCCGACAGCAGCTCTCAAGATGACTGGAAGAATACGAACAGTTTCGCGATTCTGGATCGGGCAGCAGACCGAGTTCAGAGCTCTGGATTCGACAGACAAACGCGACTGATGATTCTGAATCGGTTTCTGTAAGTATCAGCCCTGTAGCTGTCCTATAGCTCGAGTTAAGTACAGGAAACCGAGAGCGCCTGTCAAGATGATTCGAATAATACGAATAGGTTTGCGGACCTGGCTCGGCTAGCAGACCGAGTTCAGACCTCTGGTTGGAACAGCCGAACGCGCCTGATCATTCTGAGTCGATGAGGCGTGCTTACCAGCTCTGTAGCTGTCCTATATCTCGAGTTGAGTTCAGAATACCGACAGTCCGAATCAAGATGACTCTAATAATACGAATAGGTTAGCTCGGCTAGCAAACCGACTTCAGAGCTCTGGATTCAACAGACGAACGCGCCTAATCATTCTACATCGATTAGCTGTGCTTACCAGCTCTGTAGCTGTCCTACAGCTCGAGTTAAGTACAACTTGTAAGCGTTGAAAACCCGGATAGCGAAGCCAGGCGCGAAGCGCGAAGCGCTCCAAAACGCCGCACGGGGACCTCTGCCGTGCCGCTTGAAACGATGCGCGGGACGCTGGAAACCTCGCAGGAGACGCTTGCAGGGGCGCCGTTTACGATGCGTGGGGTCCTGCAAAGCGCACAAGGAAGATCTCCCTAGGAGCCTGGAAGAACTGCCGAAGCTCTTCCGAAGCTCTGCCGAAGCGCTTTGCGCACCCTGGAGCCACGCGTATTGGGAAACGCTAGCAAGCCACGCTCCCAGACCCGCTGCAACCTCCGGCAACTCGCTGCGAGGATCGTGGACCGGCAGAAGTGGGCGTGTCCCTCTCACCACCCATCTCCGGCTTCTTATCTGAAACCCTCAGCTCTCCAAGGAGCTATCCGGGAAAATACCGACAACGCGTATCAAGATGACTCGAAACGACCGATCCCGCCAGTGTGCTTTTTGGCAGTAAAAGGTACCCGATCGAGCTGAGATCAAGATGGCGAGCGGGAATAAGATCGAATATCACGGGGAAAAATACTAGAACTCTAACGAATGTTCAAATTTCGAGAACAAAACTGGGCGCCGGCGGTAAACCGTCAACCTTTCTTACCGCCGGGGGACTCGTAGAGCTTCCTGACAGTATATAGTGTGGAAAAAAATCCAGAGAACGACTAGTTTCCAGCCCAAGCGATGTCAGACCTCTCGAGATGACTCTAACAAAAAACAAACAGTTTCGCAACCCAGTTCGAGTATCAGACCGAGTTCAGACCTCTAAATGCGACAGACGGACGCGTCTGATGTCTGCGAATCGACTCATGTGATTACCAGCCCTGCAGCCCCCCTACAGCCCGAGTTAAGTGCAGAAAACCGACAGCATCTCTCAGGATTACTCGAATAATGTAATAGTTTCGCGGACCTGTTTCGAGCAGCAGACCAAGTTCTGAGCTCTCGAATCGACCAACGAACGCGCCTGATGTGTGCAAATCGATTCCTATGACCCGCAGCACTGTAGCCCTCCCCAGCACGAGTTGAGTGCAGGAAATTGAGAGCACTGTTCACGATCATTCGAACAACACGAATAGTTTCGCGAACCTAGCTCGGGCAGCAGGCCGAGTTCAGAGCTCTCGATACAACAGACGAACGTGCCCGATAATTCCCAATCGATTTCTGTGACTATGGGCTCTGTAGCGGCCCTACAGCTCGAGTTGAGTACAGAAACCCGAGAGCGTTTGTCAAGATGACTCGAATAATGCGAATAGATTCGCGCACCTAGCTCGGCTAGCAGACCGAGTTCACACCTCTGGAGTCAAGAGGCGAACGCGCCTGATGATGCTGAATGCGATGGATGTGCTTACCAGCTCTGTAGCTGCCCTGCATCTCGAATTACGTACAAAATACCCACCACGCGTATGAAGTTGACTCGAATAATACGAATAGGTTTGCGGACCTAGCTCGGCTAGCAGAACGAGTTCAGACCTATCGATTCGACAGGCGAACGCGTCTGATGATTATGAGTGCGATAGGTGTACTTACCAACACTGTAGCTGCCCTACAGCTCGAGTTAAGTAGAAAATACCGACAACGCGTATCAAGTTGACTCGAATAATACGAATAGGTTTGCGCACCTAGCTCGGCTGGCAAACCGAGTTCAGACCTCTGGATTCAACAGGCGAACGCGCCTGATGATTTTGAATGCGATAGGTGTGCTTACCAGCACTGTGGCTGCCCTACAGCTCGAGTTAAGTAGAACATACCGACAGCGCATATCAAGATGACTCGAAACGGTCGTTCCCGCCTGCCTGCTTTTTGGCCTTTAAAGTTACCCGATCGAGCTGAGATCAAGATGGCGAGCGGGAATAAGATCGAATATCATGGGAAAACATACTAGAGCTAAAACGAATTGTTGAATTTCGAGAACAAAATTTTCAACCGACCAAAAGTCAGCAAAAGGTCCGTCGAGATTTTTCTTGCCAACTAGCTCTCCAGCTCCCCGGAATTACTCTTAAGCTTCCAGCAATAACTTGCTAAGGGAAGCTCTACGAGTTATTTTCAACCGACCACTGGGCGCCGGCGGTAAACCGTCAACCTTGGTTACCGCCGGGGGACTCGTAGAGCTTTCTAGCTCGACTTAAGTTGAGAAAACAGACAGCACTTACCAACAATCTGACTTATAGTGAATAGTTTTTGACCTCTGAATGCGACAGACGGACGCGTCTGATGTCTGCAAATCGACTTCTGTCATTACCAGCCCTGCAGCACCCTACAGCCCGAGTTAAGTGCAGAAACCCGACAGCACCTCTCAGGATGACGCGAACAATAGGAATAGTTTCGCGGTTCGGGAGCAGACAGAGTTGAGAGCTCTGTATTCGACATGCGCACGCGCCTGATGTGTGCAAATCGATCCCAGTGATTACCAGCCATGCAGCCACCCCCCCCCCTAAACCCAATTTTCATCCAGATAACCGACATTATCTCGCAAGCGACTCGCACGATATAGTTTTGCGATTCTAGATCGGGCAGCAGGCCGAGTTCAGAGCTCTGGAGTCGACAGACAAACGCAACTGATGATTCTGAATCAGTGCCTCTGCATATCAGCTCTGTAGCTGTCCTACAGCTCGAGTTAAGTGCAGGAAACCGAGCGTTTCTGTCAAAATGACTCGAATAATACGAACAGGTTTGTGGCCCTAGCTCGGCTAGCAGACCGAGTTCAGACCTCTCGATTCAACAGGCGAACGCGCCTGATCATTCTGCATGCATTAACTGTGCTGATCAGCTCTGTAGCTGCCCTAGAGCTCGAGTTGTGTTCAGAAAACCGTCAGCGCATATCAAGATGACTCAAAACGGCCGATCCCGCCACAGTGCTTTTCGATACTAATATCCATCCGATCGATCTGAGATCAAGATGGCGAGCGAAGATACGATCGAATATCACGGGAAAAAATACTAGAGCTCTAACGAATTGTCAAATTTTGAGAACCAAATTTTCAACCGAGCAAAAGTTGTGAAAAGTTCAGTCGAGATTTGTTCGAGCCAACTAGCTGTGGGGCGCGCCGGGATTACTCTTAGCTTCCAGCAATAACTTGCTAAGGGAAGCTCTATGAGTTACTTGGTAGCGTCCAAAACCCGGAGAGCAAAGAGAACACACACCGGAAAATCTTCCTGGCCAGGCCACGGAAGCTCGCGTGAAGCTCCTCTGGGGCTCTGGGGAGCTCCACGGCAGCGCTTCCGAAGCGCTACCAGAAACGCTTCCACGCGTGCCTGCACGCGTGCGATCACGCGTGGAAGCTTGCCGGAAGCTCTCCCGGACCAGTTGCCGGTTCGAACGAGCTGCTGCGGGGATTCTGGACGGCGGAGATGGGCTGCTCGCGGGCACCATTACCGTCCGGCTTCTACTCTTAAACCCTTTAGCTCTCAGCGAGCTCTCCGGGAAAACTGAGCGCCGGCGGTAAGCCGTCAACCTTGGTTACCGCCGGGGGACTCGTAGAGCTTCCTAACTCGACTTAAGTTGAGAAAACAGACAGCACTTACCAACAATCTGACTCATAGTGAATAGTTTTTGACCTCTGAATGCGACAGACGGACGCGTCTGATGTCTGCGAATCGACTCTTGTCATTACCAGCCCTGGCCCCCCTACAGCCCGAGTTAAGTGCAGAAAACCGACAGCACCTCTCAGGATGACTCGAACAATAGCAATAGCTTCGCGGAGCTAGTTCGGGCAGCAGACAGAGTTCAGAGCTCCGTATTCGACAGGCGGACGCGCCTGATGTCTTCAAATCGATTCCAGTTATAACCAGCCATGCAGCCTCCCTACAGCCCGAGTTAAGTCCAGATAACCGTCATTATCTCGCAAGCGACTCGAACGATACGAATAGTTTCGCAATTCTAGATCGGGCAGCAGGCCGAGTTCAGAGCTCTGGAGTCGACAGACAAACGCAACTGATGATTCCGAATTGGTGCCTGTAAATATCAGCTCTGTAGCTGTCCTACAGCTCGAGTTAAGTGCAGAAAACCGAGAGTGTCTGTCAAGATCACTCGAATAATACGAACAGGTTTGTGGCCCTAGCTCGGCTAGCAGACCGAGTTCAGACCTCTGGATTCAACAGGCGAACGCGCCTGATCATTCTGCATGCATTAGCTGTGCTTACCAGCTCTGTAGCTGCCCTAGAGCTCGAGTTATGTTCAGAAAACCGACATCGCGTATCAAGATCACTCGAAACGGCCGATCCCGCCACAGTGCTTTTCGATAGTAATATTCACCCGATCGATCTGAGATCAAGATGGCGAGCGGGAATAAGATCGAATATTACGGGAAAATATACTAGAGCTCAAACGAATGGTCGAATTTCGAGAACAAAATTTTCAACCGAGCAAAAGTTGTCAAAAGTTCCGTCGAGATTTTTCGAACCAACTAGCTCTGGGGCGCGCCGGAATTACTCTTAGCTTCCAGCAATAACTTGCTAAGGGAAGCTCTACGAGTCAAGTTGTGAAAAGTTCAGTTCTTTTTTTTCAAGCCAATGGAAGCTCGCCAGAAGCTCTCCCGGATCAGTTGCCGATTCACCGGATCTGCTGCGGGGAACGTGGACCGCCGTGGAAGAGTCCCTGGCGGCCACCACCACCGTCCGGCTTCTAATCTTAAACCCTTTAGCTCTCAGCGAGCTCTCCGGGAACTAGCTTTCCAGCGCTTCGGACTGGGCGCCGGCGGTAAACCGTCAACCTTTGTTACCGCCGGGGGACTCGTAGAGCTTCCTCACAACATATAATGTCGAAAAAAATTGCAGAGAACGAATAGCTTTTCAGCCCAACTCGAGTATCAGACCGAGTTCGGACCTCTGAATGCGGACGCGTCTGATGTCTCCGAATCGATTCCTGTGATTACCCGCCCTGCAGCCCCCCCTACAGCCCGAGCTAAGTGCAGAACGCTGATATTAGCTCTCAAGATGTTTCGCAGAATACGAATAGTTTCGTGATTCTGGATCGCGCAGCAGATCGAGTTCAGAGCTCTGGATTCAACAGGCGAACGCGCCTGATTATTCTGAGTGCGATAGGTGTGCTTACCAGCACTGTAGCTGCCCTACAGCTCGAGGTAAGTAGAACATACCGACAACGCGTATCAAGTTCACTCGAATTATACGAATAGGTTTGCGGACCTAGCTCGACTAGCAGACCGATTTCAAACCTATGGATCCGACAGGCGAGCGTGCCTGATAATTCTGCGTGCGATAGGCGTTCTTACCAGCACTGTAGCTGCCCTACAGCTCGAGTTAAGTAGGAAATACTGACAACGCGTATCAAGTTGACTCGAATAATACGAATAGGTTTGCGGACCTAGCTCGGCTAGCAGACCGAGTTCAGATCTATGGATTGAACAGGCGAACGCGCCTGATCATTCTGAGTGCGATAGCTGTGCTTACAAGCTCTGTAGCTGTCCTACAGCTCGAGTTAAGTACAAAATACCGACAACGCGTATCAAGATGACTCGAAACGGCCGATCCCACCAGTGTGCTTTTTGGTAGTAAAAGATACCCGATCGAGCTGAGATCAAGATGGCGAGCGGGAATAAGATCGAATATCACGGGAAAAAATACTAGAGCTCTAACGAATGGTCAAATTTCGAGAACGAAATTTTCAACCGACCAAAAGTTGTGAAAAGTTCAGTTCTTTTTTTCCGAGCCAACTGGGCGCCGGCGGTAAACCGTCAACCTTTGCTACCGCCGGGGGACTCGTAGAGCTTCCTGACAACATATAATGTCGAAGAAAATTGCAGAGAACGAATAGTTTTTCAGCCCAACTCGAGTATCAGACCGAATTCGGACCTCTGAATGCAGCAGACAGAGATGTCTCCGAATCGATTCCTGTGATTACCCGCCCTGCAGCCCCCCTACAGCCCGAGCTAAGTGCAGAACGCCGACAGTAGCTCTCAAGATGACTGAAAGAATACGAACAGTTTCGTGGTTCTAGATCGCGCAGCAGACCGAGTTCAGAGCTCTGGATTCAACAGGCAAACGCGCCTGATTATTCTGAGTGCGATAGGTGTGCTTACCAGGACTGTAGCTGCCCTACAGCTCGAGTTAAGTAGAAAATACCGACAACGCGTATCAAGTTGACTCGAATAATACGAATAGGTTTGCGGACCTAGCTCGGCTAGCAGACCGAGTTCAGACCTATGAATTCAACAGGCGAACGCGCCTGATTATTCTGAGTGCGATAGGTGTGCTTACCAGCACTGTAGCTGCCCTACAGCTCGAGTTAAGTAGAAAATACTGACAACGCGTATCAAGTTGACTCGAATAATACGAATAGGTTTGCGGACCTAGCTCGGCTAGCAGACCGAGTTGAGATCTATGGATTCAACAGGCGAACGCGCCTGATGATTCTCAATCCGATAGGCGTGCTTACCAGCACTGTAGCTGCCCTACAGCTCGAGTTAAGTAGAAAATACCGAGAACGCGTATCAAGTTGACTCGAATAATACGAATAGGTTTGCGGATCTAGCTCGGCTAGCAGACCGAGTTGAGACCTATGGATTCAACAGGCGAACGCGCCTGATGATTCTGAGTGCGATAGCTGTGCTTACCAGCTCTGTAGCTGCCCTACAGCTCGAGTTAAGTACAAAATACCGACAGCGCATATCAAAATGACTCGAAACGGCCGTTCCCGCCAGAGTGCTTTTTGGCCTTCAAAGTTACCCGATCGAGCTGAGATCAAGATGGCAAGCGGGAATAAGATCGAATATCACGGAAAAAATACTAGAGCTCTAACGAATGTTTAAATTTCGAGAACGAAATTTCAACTGACTAAGGTCACCAAAAGTTCCGTCGAGATTTTTCTTGCCAACTAGCTCTCCAGCGCGCCGGAACTGGGCGCCGGCGGTAAACCGTCAACCTTTCTTACCGCCGGGGGACTCGTAGAGCTTCCTGACAATTTATAATGTGGGGAAGAATTTCAGAGAACGACTAGTTTTTCAGCCCAAGCGATTATAGACCTCTCAAGATGACTCAACAAAACAAACAAACAGTTTTCTAATCGAGCTCGAGTATGAAACCGAGTTCAGACCTCTGAATGCGACAGACGGACGCGTCTGATGTCTGCAGATCGATTCCTGTGATTACCAGCTCTGCAGCCCCCCATACAGCCTGAGTTAAGTGCAGAAAACCGAGAGTACCTCTCAGAATGACTCGAATAATACAACAGTTTCGCGGATCTCGTTCGAGCAGCAGACCGAGTTCGGAGCTCTCGGTTCGACGAACGGACGCGCCTGATGTCTCGAACTCGATTCCTGTGACTAGCAGCACTCTAGCCCTCCCCCAGCACGGTTTAAGTAGAGAAAACCGAGAGCTTCTCAAGATAACTCGAACAATACCCATAGGTTTGCGACCCTAGCTCGGCTAGCAGACCGAGTTCAGACCTCTGGATTCAACAGGCGAACGCGCCTGATCATTCTGAATGCATTAGCTGTGCTAACCAGCTCTGTAGCTGTCCTGAAGCTCGAGTTATCTTAAGAAAACCGACAGCGCGTATCAAGATGACTCAAAATGGCTGTTCCCGCCTGCCTGCTTTTTGGCCTTCAAAGTTACCCGATCGAGCTGAGATCAAGATGGCGAGCGGCAATAAGAGCGAATGCCGAGCTCTAACGAATGGTCAAATTTTGAGAACCAAATTTTTAACCGACCAAAAGTCAGCAAAAGGTCCGTCGAGATTTTTCTTGCCAACTAGCTCCCCAGCGCTCCGGAATAACTGGGCGCCGGCGGTAAACCGTCAACCTTTCTTACCGCCGGGGGACTCGTAAAGCTTCCTGACAGTATATAGAGTGGGAAATAATCCAGGGAACGACTAGTTTCCATGACTCTAACAAAAAAACAAACAGTTTCGCAATCCAGTTCGAGTATCAGACCGAGTTCAGACCTCGCAATGCGACAGGCGGACGCGTCTGATGTCTGCGAATCGACTCATGTGATTACCAGCCCTGCAGCCCCCCGACAGCCCGAGTTAAGTGCAGAAAACCGAGAGCATCTCTCAGAATGACTCGAATAATACAATAGTTTCGCGAATCTGTTTCGAGCAGCAAATCAAGTTCTGAGCTTTCGAATCGTCCAACGAACGCGTCTGATGTGTGCAAATCGATTTCTATGACCCGCAGCACTGTAGCCCTCCCCCAGCACGAGTTGAGTGCAGAAAATTGAGAGCACGTTGCACGATGATTCGGAGAATACGAATAGTTTCGCGAAGCTAGCTCGGGCAGCAGGCCGAGTTCAGAGCTCTCGATACAACAGACAAACAAACGCGCCCGATGATTCCCAATCGATTTATGTGACTATAGGCTCTGTAACTGCCCTAAAGCTCGAGTTAAGTACAGAAAACCGAGACAAGATGACTCGAATAATACAAATAGGTTTGCGGACCTAGCCCAGCTAGCAGACCGAGTTTAGACCTATGGATTTAACAGGCGAACACGCCTGACGATTCTGAGTGCGATAGGCGTGCTTACCAGCACTGTAGCTGCCCTAGACCTCGAGTTAAGCAGAAAATACCGACAACGCGTATCAAGTTGACTCGAATAATACGAATAGGTTTGCGGACCTAGCTCGGCTAGCAGACCGAGTTCAGACCTCTGGATTGAACAGGCGAACGCGCCTGATGATTCTGAGTCCAATAGGTGTGCTCACAGGCACTGTAGCTGCCCTACAGCTCGAGTTAAGTTGAAAATACCGACAGCCCGTAGCAAGATGACTCGAAACGGCCGTTCCCGCCACCGTGCTTTTTGGCCTTCAAAGTTACCCGATCGAGTTGAGATCAAGATGGAGAGCGGGAATAAGATCGAATATCACGGGAAAAAATACTAGAGCTCTAACGAATTGTCAAATTTCGAGAACGAAATTTTCAACCGAGCAAAAGTCATCAAAAGTTCCGTCGAGATTTTTCTTGCCAACTAGCTCTCCAGCGCGCCGGAGCTGGGCGCCGGCGGTAAAATCAACCTTTGTTACCGCCGGGGGACTCGTAAAGCTTCCTGACAACATATAATGTCGAAAAAAATTGCAGAGAAGAAATAGGTATTCAGCCCAACTCGAGTATCATACCGAGTTCGGACCTCTGAATACGACAGACAAGCGCGTCTGATATCTCCGAATCGATTCCTGTGATTAACCGCCATGCAGCCCCCCTACAGCCCGAGTTAGGTGCAGAACGCCGACAGTAGCTCTCAAGATGACTCGAAGAATACGATCAGTTCGTGATTCTGGATCGCAGCAGACCGAATTCAGAGCTCTGGATTCAACGTGCGAACGCGCCTGATTATTCTGAGTGTGATAGTGTGCTTACTAGCACTCTGGCCTACAGCTCGAGTTGAGTAGAAAATACCGAGAACGCGTATCAAGTTGACTCGAATAATACAAATAGATTTGCGGACCTAGCTCGGCTAGCAGATCGAGTTCAGACCCTACAGCTCGAGTTAAGTGCAAAATACCGAGAACGCGTATCAAGATGACTCGAAACGGCCAATCCCGCCAGTGTGTTTCTTGGCCTTCAAAATTACCCGATCGAGCTGAGATTAAGATGGCGAGCGGGAATAAGATCGAATATCACGGGAAGGAATACTAGAGCTCTAACGAATTGTCAAATTTCGAGAACATAATTTTCAACTGAGCAAAAGTCGTGAAAAGTTCCGTCGAGATTTTTCTTGTCAACTAGCTCTCCGGCGCGCCGGAATTACTCCTAGCTTCCAGCTATAACTTGCTAAGGGAAGCTCTACGAGTTATTACTCTTAGCTTCGAGCTATAATGGCGCCGGCGGTAAACCGTCAACCTGGTCACCGCCGGGAACCTCGTAGAGCTCATTTCACGCGTGAGAGTGCTCGAAGTCGAAAGAGAGAGCTTCTGGAAGCATTTCTGGCAAAAAAAAAAAAAAAAAAAAAAAAAAAAAAATCGTGTTGATATGAAGATGGTTCCGCCAAGTGTTTTGATAGTAAAAGTGCGCCTACAGAGCTCACATTAAGACAGAGAGGCCCTCGTGGTCGTTCACAGGTGCGAAAAATCTGCTTTCTCAAAATAAATTGTCAAATATCTTTGAAAAAAATGCAAAACCACCCAAAAGTTAACACTTTGTCCTTTCTGGCCGGGTCGACCAACTAGCTCCACCCCGCGCCGGGATTCCTCTAGCTCATCGATGCCGAAGAGCTCTACGAGGTACTAGCTAAGGGAAGCTCTACGAGTTACTCGTAAGCTTCCAGCAACTGGGCGCCGGCGGTACACCGTCGACCTTTCTTACCGCCGGGGGACTCGTAGTGCTTCCTGACAATTTATAATGTGGGAAAGAATTTCAGAGAACGACTAGTTTTTCAGCCCAAGCGAGTATAGACCTCTCAAGATGACTCAACAAAACAAACAAACAGCTTCTAACTGGCGCCGGCGGTGAACCGTCAACCTGGTCACCGCCGGGAACCTCGTAGAGCTCCTTGAATCCGTGAGAAAGCTCAGCATCAAAGCGGGAGCTTCTGGGAGCTTTTCTACAAAAACTTCAGGTTGAGATTTTTTCGGAGTCAACATGAAGTCGGTTCCTTCAAGTGAACTGGTACTGAAAATGACTCTAGATGGCCGAGCTGATCAGGGAACGAAGTTTATATCTCAATGCTCGGAGTAAAAATCTGCTTTTTCAAAATGAATTGTCAAATATCTTTCAAAAAATTGCAAAACCACCCAAAAGTTGTCACATTGTCCGCCTCGGCCGGCTGGACCAAAGTTCTCACTCCCAGCGAAGCTATTCATATGAAGTCTCGCGCTCTCAGTGAGAGCGCGAGACCATTCTGCGTCGACAAAAATGCACCAGAACTCTCTAGGTCACCCATAGATCGATATAAATTAGAAAAAAATCATCCGACACAAAAAATATAAAATTGTACAAATCGATATTTTTCATTAATTTTGAAAATTCTAATCAATTTGGGCACTCTCGAGGCTCCCATTCGATGTCTCGCATGTCGCTACTTCGATTGGAATGTACCTGGCATGCATAGCATGCACTCAGCTCGAGTTATCATCGAAACACCGTTCGCAACACGCATACATAGAGACAGTATTTCGAGCATAACTCCTGACTCAGCCATTTCTAGGAACTCTCGAGCTTCCAGTGTGACGCGCCAGATCATTCTGCATCGACTGGTGTGCGTGAGAGGTCTGTAGCTTGCTGACAGCTCGAGTTGAGTAAAGCCAACCACCGTCACCTGCCAAACTGCACTGCAGGCAAAGCCGGTTCCTGCAAGTCTTTTGACAGTAATATTGCCCCTAGAGCCCTGCAAATTTTACCAGCAGATGCGCCATAGCTTATTGTAGGTAAGAAAAATCCAAATTATGAAAACGAATTGTCAAATCTTGCACAATGTTCCAAAAACCGACCCCAGGTTAACACATTGTCTCTTTTGGTCGGGTCGGCCAACTAGCTGCACCCTGACAATATATAATGTGGAAACGAATTTCAGAGAACGACTAGTTTTTCAGTCCAAGCAGTTATAGACCTCTGAAGACTCTAACAAAAGAAACGAACAGTTTTCCAATCAAGCTCGAGTATAAAACCGAGTTCAGACCTCTGAATGCGACAGGCGAACGCGCTCATGTCTGCGGATCAATTCCTCTGATTACCAGCTTTCCAGCCCCCATACTGCCTGAGTTAAGTGTAGAAAACCGAGAGTACCTCTCAGGATGACTCGAATAATACGGCAGTTTCGCGGATCTCGTTCGAGCAGCAGACCGAGTTCCGAACTCTCGGTTCGACGAACGGACGCGTCTGATGTCTCGCAATCGATTCCTGTGACCAGCAGCACTGTAGCCCTCCCCCAGCACGATTTGAGTACAGAAAACCGAGAGCTTTTCTCAAGATGACTCGAACAATACCAATAGGTTTCCGAACCTAGCTCGGGTTGCAGGCCGAGTACAGAGCTCTAGACTCGACAGACGAACGCGCCTGATAATTTCGAATCGATTTCTGTGATTATCAGCTCTCTGGCTGCCCTACAGATCGAGTTAAGTACGAAAAACCGAGAGCGTCTGCTACAATGACTCGAATAATACGAATAGGTTTGCGACCCTAGCTCCGCTAGCAGACCGAGTTCAGACCTCTGGATTGAACAGGCGAACGCGCCTGATCATTCTAGATGCATTACCTGTGCTGACCAGCTCTGTAGCTTTCCTGAAGCTCGAGTTATCTTGAGAAAACCGACAGCGCGTATCAAGATGACTCGAAACGGCCGTTCCCGCCCGTGTGCTTTTTGGCCTTCAAAGTTACCCGATCGAGCTGAGATCAAGATGGCGAGCGGGAATAAGATCGAATATCATGAGAAAAAATACTAGAGCTCTAACGAATGGTCAAATTTTGAGAACGAAATTTTCAACCGACCAAAAGTCACCAAAAGGTCCGTCGAGATTTTTGTTGCCAACTAGCTCTCCAGCTCCCCGGAATTACTCTTAAGCTTCCAGCAATAACTTGCTAAGGGAAGCTCTACGAGTTAAACCGAGAGTACCTCTCAGAATGACTCGAATAATACAACAGTTTCGCGGATCTCGTTCGAGCAGCAGACCGAGTTCGGAGCTCTCGGTTCGACGAACGGACGCGCCTGATGCCTCGAACTCGATTCATGTGACTAGCAGCACTGGGCGCCGGCGGTAAACCGTCAACCTTTCTTACCGCCGGGGGACTCGTAGAGCTTCCTGACAGTATATAGAGTGGGAAATAATCCAGAGAACGACTAGTTTCCATGACTCTAACAAAAAAACAAACAGTTTCGCAATCCAGTTCGAGTATCAGACCGAGTTCAGACCTCGCAATGCGACAGGCGGACGCGTCTGATGTCTGCGAATCGACTCATGTGATTACCAGCCCTGCAGCCCCCCGACAGCCCGAGTTAAGTGCAGAAAACCGAGAGCATCTCTCAGAATGACTCGAATAATACAATAGTTTCGCGAATCTGTTTCGAGCAGCAAATCAAGTTCTGAGCTTTCGAATCGTCCAACGAACGCGTCTGATGTGTGCAAATCGATTTCTATGACCCGCAGCACTGTAGCCCTCCCCCAGCACGAGTTGAGTGCAGAAAATTGAGAGCACGTTGCACGATGATTCGGAGAATACGAATAGTTTCGCGAAGCTAGCTCGGGCAGCAGGCCGAGTTCAGAGCTCTCGATACAACAGACAAACGCGCCCGATGATTCCCAATCGATTTATGTGACTATAGGCTCTGTAACTGCCCTAAAGCTCGAGTTAAGTACAGAAAACCGAGAGCGTTTGTCAAGATGACTCGAATAATACGAATAGGTTTGCTAGCCCAGCTACCAGACCGAGTTTAGACCTATGGATTTAACAGGCGAACGCGCCTGACGATTCTGAGTGCGATAGGTGTGCTTACCAGCACTGTAGCTGCCCTAGACCTCGAGTTAAGCAGAAAATACCGACAACGCGTATCAAGTTGACTCGAATAATACGAATAGGTTTGCGGACCTAGCTCGGCTAGCAGACCGAGTTCAGACCTCTGGATTCAACAGGCGAACGCGCCTGATGATTCTGAGTGCGATAGGTGTGCTTACCAGCACTGTAGCTGCCCTACAGCTCGAGTTAAGTAGAAAATACCGACAACGCGTATCAAGTTGACTCGAATAATACGAATAGATTTGCGGACCTAGCTCGGGTAGCAGACCGAGTTCAGACCTCTGGATTGAACAGGCGAACGCGCCTGATGATTCTGAGTGCGATAGCTGTGCTTACAGACACTGTAGCTTCCCTACAGCTCGAGTTAAGTGCAAAATACCGACAGCGCATATCAAAATGACTCGAAACGGCCGTTCCCGCCAGAGTGCTTTTTGGCCTTCAAAGTTACCCAATCGAGCTGAGATCAAGATGGCGAGCGGGAATAAGATCGAATATCACGGGAAAAAATACTAGAGCTACACAGCGCCGGCGGTAAACCGTCAACCTAGTTACCGCCGGGGACCTCGTAGAGCTCTTTTCTTGCCCAGCTCCTCGGAACACGTGAAGCAAGCCTAAGCGAGAGCCAAAAAACTCTAAAAAATCGATCGCATACAAATAGTTTTGCGGACTTAGCTCGAGAAGCAGACTCTGTTCAGAGCTCTAGATGCTTCAGCCAAACGCCCAGGATGATTATGTATCGGTTTCTGTGCGTACCACCTCTGTAGCTGTGCTACAGTTAAGTGCAGAATGCCGACAGCGCCTCTAAAGAGAACTTGAGAAATACGAATAGTGTTGTGGACCTAGCTCGACTAGCAGAACGAGTTCAGGCCTCTCGATGCAACAGACGCAAGCGCCTGGTGATACTGAATCAGTTTATGTGCGCACCAGCTCTGTAGCTCCTCTGAATCTTGAGTTGAGTACAGAAAACCGGCATCACTGGTGAAGATGACTTTTACGGACCTAGCTCGAGTAGCAGACCGAGTTCAGGCCTCTGGATGCAACAAGCGAACGCGCCTGATCATTCTGAATCGGTTTCTGTAAGCATCAGCTCTGTAGCTCTCGAATTCTCGAGTTAAGTACAGAAAACCGTGAACGCGTGTCAAGATGACTCGGAACGCAGTTGGTTCCAGCAAGTCTAATAACTGGCGCCGGCGGTGAACCGTCAACCTGGTCACCGCCGGGAACCTCGTAGAGCTCCTTGTACCCGTAAGAAGCTTAGGATCGAAGCGGAGAGCTTCTGTCAGCTTTTCTAAAAAAAACGTCAAATTCAGATTTTTTGAGTAAAGATGAAGTCGGTTCCCGGAAGTCAACTAATACCAAAACTGGCTCTAGAGAGCTGAGCTGCTCAGAGAACAACGTTTATATGCCAATGCTCGGCGTAAAAAACTGATTTCTCAAAATAAATTGTCAAATATCTTTCAAATATTCGCAAAACTACCCAAAAGTTGTCACGTTGTCCTTTCTGGTCGGATCGACGCGCGAGACCATTCTGCGTCGACAAACATGCACCAGAACTCTCTAGGTCACCCATAGATCGATATAAATTAGAAAAAAAATCATCCGACACAAAAAATACAAAATTGTACAAATCGATATTTTTCATTGATTTTGAAAATTCTAATCAATTTGGGCACTCTTGAGGCTCCCATTCGATGTCTCGCATGTCGCTACTTCGATTGGAATGTACCTGGCATGCATAGCATGCACTCAGCTCGAGTTATCATCGAAACACCGTTCGCAACACGCATACATAGAGACAGTATTTCGAGCATAACTCCTGACTCAGCCATTTCTAGGAACTCTCGAGCTTCCAGTGTGACGCGCCAGATCATTCTGCATCGACTGGTGTGCGTGAGAGGTCTGTAGCTTGCTGACAGCTCGAGTTAAGTAAAGCCAACCACCGTCACCTGCCAAACTGCACTGCAGGCAAAGTCGGTTCCTGCAAGTCTTTTGACAGTAATATTGCCCCTAGAGCCCTGAAAATTTTACCAGCAGATGCGCCATAGCTTATTGTAGGTAGGAAAAATCCAACTTATGAAAACGAATTGTCAAATCTTACACAATGTTCCAAAAACCGACCCCAGGTTAACACATTGTCTCTTTTGGTCGGGTCGGCCAACTAGCTCCACCCTGCGCCCGAATTCCTCTTAGCTCATCTTGTCGAAGAGCTCTACGAGGTATATTGCAGCTACGGACCTGAGAATTTAACTCGCAGGCGCGGCATAACCCACTACACGTGAGAAAAACTGGCGCCGGCGGTGAACCGTCAACCTGGTCACCGCCGGGAACCTCGTAGAGCTCATTTCACGCGTAAGAGTGCTCGGAGTTGGAAGAGAGAGCTTCTGGACGCATTTCTCGAAAAACTGAAAAATTGTTTTTTTCGTGTCGACATGAAGATGGTTCCCCCAAGTGTTTTGATAGTAAAACTGCGCCTACAGAGCTCATACTAAGACAGAGAGGCCCTCATAGTTGTTTACAGGTGCGAAAAATCTGCTTTCTCAAAATGAATTGTCAAATATCTTTCAAAAAATTGCAAAACCACCCAAAAGTTACCACTTTGTCCTTTCTGGCCGGGTCGACCAACTAGCTCCACCCCGCGCCGGAATTCCTCTAGCTCATCGATAACGAAGAGCTCTACGAGGTACACCAGTTCTCAAAATGAATTGCCAAATATCTTTCAAATCAAAGCAAAACCGACCCAAGGTTATCACATTGTCTCTTTTGGTCGGGTCGGCCAACTAGCTCCACCCCGCGCCGGAATTCCTCTAGCTCATCGATGCCGAAGAGCTCTACGAGGTATTTTTGGACTGCCAACGTGAAGTCGGCCCCTGGCTTCGCTCGGGAGAATTTTTCGACGGAATGAACTAAGAATTTGTGAGGTAACTTCTGTAATGCCAAGCTTCGCTCTGCGCAAGTAGCAGCCCAAACGAATTGTTAGAACTGCAAAATCGGCTGAGCCAGGCCGCGGAAGGTATGATCGCGTCCATTTTCGACATTTCGCCAACTAGCTCCACCCTGTCGCCGAATTCCTCTAGCTCTTCTACCATCAGAGCTCTACGAGGCATTTTCAACCGAGCAAAAGTCACCAAAAGTTCCGTCGAGATTTTTCTTGCCAACTAGCTCTCAGTACAGAAAACCGAGAGCACTTCTTAAGATAACTCGAACAATACCAATAGGTTCGCGACCCCAGCTCGGCTAGCAGACCGAGTTCAGACCTCTGGATTCCACAGGCGAACGCGCCTGATCATTCTGAATGCATTAGCTGTGCTGACCAGCTCTGTAGCTGTCCTGAAGCTCGAGTTATCTTAAGAAAACCGACAGCGCGTATCAAGATGACTCAAAATGGCTGCTCCCGCCTGCCTGCTTTTTGGCCTTCAAAGTTACCCGATCGAGCTGAGATCAAGATGGCGAGCGGGAATAAAATCGAATATCATGGGAAAAAAAATCGTAGAGCTTCCCTTAGATAGTTATAGCTGGAAGCTAAGAGTAATTCCGGCGCGCTAGAGAGCTAGTAACTCGTAGAGCTTCCCTGAGCAAGCTATTGCTGGAAGCTTAAGAGTAATACCTCGTAGAGCTCTTCGGCATCGATGAGCTAGAGGAGTTCCGGCGCGGGGTGGAGCAAGTACCTCGTAGAGCTCTTCGGCATCGATGAGCTAGAGGAATTCCGGCGCAGGACGGAGCTAGTTGGCCTCGCCGGCCGAGGCGGACAATGTGGTAACTTAACTCGTAGAGCTTCCCTTAGCAAGTTATACCTCGTAGAGCTCTTCGGCATCGATGAGCTAGAGGAATTCCGGCGCGGGATGGAGCTAGTAACTCGTAGAGCTTCCCTTAGCTAGTACCTCGTAGAGCTCTTCGGCATCGATGAGCTAGAGGAATTCCGGCGCGGGGTGCAGCTAGTACCTCGTAGAGCTCTTCGGCATCGATGAGCTAGAGGAATTCCGGCGCGGGGTGGAGCTAGTACCTCGTAGAGCTCTTCGGCAAAGATGAGCTAAGAGGAATTCGGGCACAGGGTGGAGCTAGTTAGCCGACCCGACGAAAAGAGACAATGTGATAACTTTGAGTCAGTTTTCTGAACTTTTTGCAGAGTTTTGAAATTCATTTTAAGAAAAAAGATTTTTGAGCGGTGAATAACAATATAAATTGAATTCTGAGAGCAGAAGGAGTCTGTAGCCCAGGTATTACTATCGGAAAATTTCCAGGAACAAACCATGTACCACCACTTTTGCAGATGACGGTGGTTTCGTCAACTTAACTTGAGCTGTAGGCAGGCTATGGATGTCTCTCGCACACGAGGCGATCCTGAATGATCTGACGCATTCCAGTGGAAGCGCGAGGGTCTTCAAAAATAGTTGCCTCAGGAGATATGGGCGGAACACCGTCTCTACGTGTGTCGAAAAATCTCAAGTTTTCGATTCTGTGTCGATTCTCTGCACTCTTACCAGTGAGAGGAGCTCTACGAGGTTCCCGGCGGTGACTAGGTTGACGGTTCACCGCCGGCGCCAGTTGGCCCACCCGGCCGAGGCGGACAATGTGACAACTTTTGGGTGGTTTTGTTTTTTTTTGAAAGATATTTGACAATTCATTTTGAGAAAGCAGATTTTTACTCCGAGCATTGAGATATAAACTTCGTTCCCTGAGGAACTCAGCTCTCTAGAGTGATTTTCAGTACCAGTTCACTTGGAGCAACCGACTTTATGTTGACTCCGAAAATTATCAACTTGATTTTTTCTGTAGAAAAGCTCCCAGAAGCTTCCGCTTCGATGCTGAGCTTTCTCACGGATTCAAGGAGCTCTACGAGGTTCCCGGCGGTGACCAGGTTGACGGTTCACCGCCGGCGCCAGTACCTCGTAGAGCTCTTCGGCAAAGATGAGCGAAGAGGAATTCGGGCACAGGGTGGAGCTAGTTAGCCGACCCGACGAAAAGAGACAATGTGACAACTTTGAGTCGGTTTTCTGAACTTTTTGCAGAGTTTTGAAATTCATTTTAAGGAAAAAGATTTTTGAGCGGTGAATAACAATATAAATTGAATTCTGAGAGCAGAAGGAGTCTGTAGCCCAGGTATTACTATCGGAAAATTTCCAGGAACAAACCATGTACCACCATATCGAAAAAATCGAATTTGAAGATTTTCGAAAAATCTCAATTTTTCGATTCTGTGTCGATGCTCTGCACTCTTACCAGTGAGAGGAGCTCTACGAGGTTCCCGGCGGTGACTAGGTTGACGGTTCACCGCCGGCGCCAGTTGGCTCGAAAAAAAAGAACTGAACTAAACTCGTAGAGCTTCCCTTAGCTAGTTATAGCTGGAAGCTAAGAGTAATTCCGGCGCGCCCCACAGCTAGTTGGCTCGAAAAAAAAGAACTGAACTTTTAACAACTTTTGCTCGGTTGAAAATTTCGTTCTCAAAATTTGACAATTCGTTAGAGCTCTAGTATTTTTTCCCGTGATATTCGATCTTATTCCCGCTCGCCATCTTGATCTCAGCTCGATCGGGTAACTTTGAAGGCCAAAAAGCACAGTGGCGGTAACGGCCGTTTTGAGTCATCTTGATATGCGCTGTCGGTATTTTGTACTTAACTCGAGCTGTAGGGCAGCTACAGAGCTGGCCAGCACAGCTATCGCACTCAGAATCAGCAGACGCGTTCGCCTGTTGAATCCAGAGGTCTGAACTCGGTCTGTCAGCCGAGCTAGGTCCGGAAAACCTATTCGTATTATTCGAGTCAACTTGATACGCGTTGTCGGTATTTTCTACTTAACTCGAGCTGTAGGGCAGCTACAGTGCTGGTAAGCACGCCTATCGCTCGCAGAATGATCAGGCGCGGTCGCCTGTTGAATTGATAGGTCTGAACTCGGTCTGCTAGGCGAGCTAGGTCCGCAAACCTATTCGTATTATTCGAGTGAGCTTGATACGCGTTGTCGGCATTTTCTACTTAACTCGAGCTGTAGGGCAGCTACAGTGCTGGTAAGCACACCTATCGCACTCAGAATAATCAGGCGCGTTCGCCTGTTGAATCGATAGGTCTGAACTCGGTCTGCTAGCCGAGCTAGGTCCGCAAACCTATTCGTATTATTCGAGTCCACTTGATACGCGTTGTCGGTATTTTCTACTTAACTCGCGCTGTAGGGCAGCTACAGTGCTGGTAAGCACACCTATCGCACTCAGAATAATCAGGCGCGTTCGCCTGTTGAATTCATAGGTCTGAAATCGGTCTGTTAGCCGAGCTAGGTCCGCAAACCTATTCGTATTATTCGTGTCAACTTGATACGCTTTGTCGGTATTCTCTACTTAAATCGAGCTGTAGGGCAGCTACAGTGCTGGTAAGCACGCCTATCGCACTCAGAATAATCAGGCGCGTTCGCCTGTTGAATCCAGAGCTCTGAACTCGGTCTGCTGCGCGATCTAGAATCACGAAACTGTTCGTATTCTTCCAGTCAGCTTGAGAGCTACTGTCGGCGTTCTGCACTTAGCTCGGGCTGTAGGGGGGCTGCAGGGCGGGTAATCAGAGGAATCGATTCGGAGACATCAGACGCCTCTGTCTGCTGCATTCAGAGGTCCGAACTCGGTCTGATGCTCGAGTTGGGCTGAAAAACTATTCGTTCTCTACAATTTTCTTCGACATTATATGTTGTCAGGAAGCTCTACGAGTCCCCCGGCGGTAACAAAGGTTGACGGTTTACCGCCGGCGCGCAGTTGGTCGACCCGGCCAGAAAGGACAAAGTGATAACTTTTGGGTGGTTCTACGAATATTTGAAAGATATTTGACCATTTATTTTGAAAAAGCAGATTTTTACGCCGAGCATTGGCATATGAACTTCACTCTGACAGCAGCTCAGCTCTCTCGATGCATTTTTGCATGAGCTGACTTCCGGGAACTGAGCGAACATGAACATCGAAAAAATCGAATTTCAAGATTTTCGAAAAATCTTCATTTTTTTGACTATGTGTCGATTCTCTGCAATCTTACTAGTGAGAGGAGCTCTACGAGGTTCCCGGCGGTGACCAGGTTGACGGTTCACCGCCGGCGCCAGTTATAGCTGGAAGCTAAGAGTAATTCCGGCGCGTTCCAGAGCTAGTTGGCAAGAAAAATCTCGACGGACCTTTTGCTGAATTTTGGTCGGTTCAAAATAACTCGTAGAGCTTCCCTTAGCTAGTTATAGCTGGAAGCTTAAGAGTAATTCCGGGGAGCTGGAGAGCTAGTTGGCAAGAAAAATCTCGACGGACCTTTTGCTGACTTTTGGTCGGTTGAAAATTTTGTTCTCGGAATTTGACCATTCGTTAGAGCTCTAGTATTTTTTCTCATGATATTCGATCTTATTCCCGCTCGCCATCTTGATCTCAGCTCGATCGGGTAATTTTGAAGGCCAAAAAACAGGCGGGCGGGAACGCCCGTTTGGAGTCATCTTGATACGCGCTGTCGGTTTTTTGAACATAACTCGAGCTCTAGGGCAGCTACGGAGCTGGTAAGCACAGCTAATGCATGTAGAATAATCAGGCGCGTTCGCCTGTTGAAACCAGAGGTCTCAACTCGGTCTGTCAGCCGAGCTAGGTCCGCAAACCTGTTTGTATTATTCGAGTCAACTTGATACACGTTGTCGGTATTTTCTACTTAACTCGAGCTCTAGGGCAGCTACAGTACTGGTAAGCACTCGTATCGCACTCAGAATGATCAGACGCGTTCGCCTGTTGAATCCGTAGGTCTAAACTCGGTCTGCTAGCCGAGCTAGGTCCGCAAACCTATTCGTATTATTCGAGTCAACTTGATACGCGTTGTCGGTATTTTCTACTTAACTCGAGCTGTAGGGCAGCTACAGTGCTGGTAAGCACGCGTATCGCACTCAGAATCATCAGGCGCGTTCGCCTGTTGAATCCAGAGCTCTGAACTCGGTCTGCTAGCCGAGCTAGGTCCGCAAACCTATTCGTATTATTCGAGTCAACTTGATACGCGTTGTCGGTATTTTCTATTTAACTCGAGCTTAGGGCAGCTACAGTGCTGGTAAGCACACCTACCGCACTCAGAATCATCAGGCGCTTTCGGCTGTTGAATCGAGAGCTCTGAACTCGGTCTGCTGCGCGATCCAGAATCACGAAACTGTTCGTATTCTTCCAGTCATCTTGAGAGCTACTGTCGGCGTTCTGCACTTAATTCGGGCTGTAGGGAGGCTACAGGGCGGGTAATCAATGGGATCGATTCGGAGACATCAGACGCGCCCGTCTGTCGCATTCAGAGGTCTGAACTCAGTCTGATACTCGAGTTCGGCTCAAAAACTATTCGTTCTCTGCAATTTTTTCGACAGTATATGTTGTCAGGAAGCTCTACGAGTCCCCCGGCGGTAACAAAGGTTGACGGTTTACCGCCGGCGCCCAGTTTTGTTCTCGAAATTTGACAATTCGTTAGAGCTCTAGTATTTTTTCCCATGATATTCGATCTTATTCCCGCTCGCCATCTTGATCTCAGCTCGATCGGGTAACTTTGAAGGCCAAAAAGCACACGGGCGGGAACGGCCGTTTCGAGTCATCTTGATACGCGCCGTCGGTTTTATCAAGATAACTCGAGCTTGAGGACAACTACAGAGCTGGTCAGCACAGCTAATGCATTCAGAATGCTCAGGCGCGTTCGCCTGTTGAATCCAGAGGTCCGAACTCGGTGTGCTAGCCGAGCTAGGGTCGCAAACCAATTCGTATTATTCGAGTCATTGTAGCAGACGCTCTCGATTTTTCGTACTTAACTCGATCTGTAGGCAGCCACAGAGCTCATAATCACAGAAATCAATTGAGAATCATTAGGCGCGTTCGTCTGTTGAGTGAAGAGCTCTGAACTCGACCTGGTCCCCGAGCTAGGTCTGCAAACCTATTGGTATCGTTCGAGTCATCTTGAGAAGTGCTCTCGGTTTTCTGCACTTAGATCGTGCTGGGGGAGGGCTACAGTGCTGCTGGTCACAGGAATCTATTTCGAGATCAGGCGCGTCTGTTCGTCGAATCGAGAGCTCGAAACTCGGTCTGCTGCTCGAACGAGATCCGCGAAACTGTTCGTATTATTCGAGTCATCCTGAGAGGTACTCTCGGTTTTCTGCACTTAACTCAGGCTGTATGGGGGCTGCAGAGCTGGTAATCACAGGAATCGATCCGCAGACAGCAGACGCGTCCGCCTGTCGCATTCAGAGATCTCGGCTTCATACTCGAGCTCGATTGAAAACTGTTCGTTTGTTGTGTTAGAGTCATCTTGAGAGGTCTATAATCGCTTGGGCTGAAAAACTAGTCGTTCTCTGAAATTATTTTCCACATTATATAGTCAGGAAGCTCTACGAGTCCCCCGGCGGTAAGAAAGGTTGACGGTTTACCGCCGGCGCCCAGTTGGCAAGAAAAATCTCGACGGAACTTAACTCGTAGAGCTTCCCTTAGCTAGTTATAGCTGGAAGCTAAGAGTAATTCCGGCGCGCCCCAGAGCTAGTTGGCAAGAAAAATCTCGACGGAACTTTTGATGACTTTTGCTCGGTTGAAAATACCTCGTAGAGCTCTTCGTTATCGATGAGCTAGAGGAATTCCGGCGCGGGGTGGAGCTAGTTGGTCGACCCGGCCAGAACGGACAAAGTGATAACTTTTGGGTGGTTTTGCGATTTTTTTTAAAGATATTTGACCATTTATTTTGAGAAAGCAGATTTTTCGCACCTGTAAACGACTATGAGGGCCTCTCTGTCTTGGTATAAGCTGCGTAGGCGCACTTTTACTATCAAAACACTTGGCGAAACCATCTTCATGTCGACACGAAAAAAATCATGTTTTCTTTTTTTCGAGAAATGCTTCTGGAAGCTCTCTCGTTCGACTCCGAGCACTCTTACGCATGAAATGAGCTCTACGAGGTTCCCGGCGGTGACCAGGTTGACGGTTCACCGCCGGCGCCAGTTTTGTTCTCGAAATTCAACACTTCGTTTGAGCTCTAGTATTTTTTCCCGTGATATTCGATCTTATTCCCGCTCGCCATCTTCATCTCGTCGATCGGGTAACTTTGAAGGCCAAAAAGCACTGTGGCGGGAACGGCCGTTTCGAGTCATCTTGATACGCACTGTCGGTTTTCTGGACATAACTCGAGCTCTAGGGCAGCTACAGAGCTGGTAAGCACAGCTTATGCATGCAGAATGATCAGGCGCGTTCGCCTGTTGAACCCAGAGGTCTGAACTCGGTATGTGAGCCGAGCTAGGTCCGGAAACCTGTTGGTATTATTCTAGTCATCTTGACGGAAACTCTCGATTTCTGTACTTAACTCGAGCCGTAGAGCAGCTACTGAGCTCGTAGTCACAGAAATCCACTGGAAATTACCAGGCGCTTTTGTTCGTTGGCTCGAGAGCACTGAACTTGGCCTGCTGCCCGAGCTAGGTTCGCAAAACTATTCATTGTTCGAGTCATCCTGAGAAGTGCTGTCGGTATTTCGTGCTGGGGGGAGGCTACAGTGCTGCTGGGGACACCAATCGATTTAGAGACATCAGGCGCATCCGCCTGCGGAGACCAGAGCTCGGAACTCGTCTGCTGCCTGAATTAGGTCTCTGAAACTACTCTATTGTTAGAGTCATCCTGAGAGGTGCTGTCAGTTTTCTGCACTCAACTCGGGCTGTAGGGGGGCTGCAGGGCTGGTAATGATAGAAGTCGACTCGCAGATATCAGACGCGTCCGCCGCTCGCATTGAGAGGACACAAAATATTTACTATGAGTCGGAATGTTGGTAGGTCCTCGGTGTTCTCAACTTCGTCGAGCTGGAAGCTCTACGAGTGTCCCGGCGGTAACCAAGGTTGACGGTTTACCGCCGGCGTCCAGTTGGTCGACCCGACCAGAACAGACAATGTGACAACTTTTGGGTGGTTTTGCGATTTTTTGAAAGATATTTGACCATTCATTTTGAGAAAGCAGATTTTTCGCACCTGTAGACGATTATGAAGGCCTCAGCGTCTTAATATGAGCTCTATACATGCACGTTTACTATCAAAACACTTGGCGGAACCAACTCTATCTCGACATAAAAAAAAATCATGTTTTCTCTTTTTCGAGAAATGCTTCCAGAAGCTCTCTCTTTTGATAATAAGCACTCTTACGCTTGCTAGGAGCTCTACGAGGTTCCCGGCGGTGACCAGGTTGACGGTTCACCGCCGGCGCCAGTTGCTGGAAGCTTAAGAGTAATTCCGGGGAGCTGAAGAGCTAGTTCGCAAGAAAAATCTCGACGGACCTTTTGGTGACTTTTGGTCGGTTGAAAATTTTGTTCTCGAAATTTCACAATTCGTTCGAGCTCTCGTATTTTTTCTCATGATATTCGATATTATTCCTGCTCGCCATCTTGATCTTAGCTCGATCGGGTAACTTTAAAGGCCAAAAAGCAGGCAGGCGGGAACGGCTGTTTCGAGTCATCTTCATACGTGTTGTCGGTATTTTCTACTTACCTCGAGCTGTATCGGTCTGCTGCTCGAAACTAGGTTCACACAACTATTATATTATTCGAGTCGATACTGTCGGTTTTCTGCACTTAACTCGGGCTGTAGGGGGGCTTGAGGGCTGGGAATCACATGAGTGGATTCGCAGACATCAGACGCGCCCGCCTGTCGCGTTCAGAGGTCTGAAGCCGGTTCGATACTCGAACTGGATTGCGAAACTCTTTGTTTTTGTTAGCGTTATCTTGAGAGGTCTGAAATCGCTTGGGCTTAAAGAATAGTCGTTCTTTGGAGTTTTGTTGCCACAGTGTATATTATCAGGAAGCTCTACGAGTTACCCGGCGGTAAGAAAGGTTGACGGTTTACCGCCGGCGCCCAGTTTGGGTAGTTTTTCGGAAATTTGAAAGATATTTAACCATTTATTTTGAGAAAGCAGATTTTCACGCCGAGCATTCGCATATAAACTTCTCTCTGACACCAGCTCAGCTCTCTGGATGCATTTTTGCATGAGTTGACTTCCGGGAACTGAGCGAATATGAACATCGAAAAAATCGAATTTCAAGATTTTCGGAAATTTTTTTTTTTGATTCTGTGTCGATTCTCTGCACTCTTACCACTGAGAGAAGCTCTACGAGGTTCCCGGCGGTGACCAGGTTGACGGTTCACCGCCGGCGCCAGTTGGCCCAGCCGGCCGAGGCGGACAATGTGGTAACTTTTAGGTGGTTTTGCGAAAATTTGAAAGATATTTAACCATTTATTTTAGAAAGCAGATTTTTACGCCGAGCATTGGCATATAAACTTCTCTCTGACAGCAGCTCAGCTCTCTCAATGCATTTTTGCATGAGTTGACTTCCGGGAACTGAGCGAATATGAACATTCAAAAAAACCGAATTTCAAGATTTTCGAAAAATCCCAATTTTTTGATTCTGTGTCGATTCTCTGCACTTACCAGTGAGAGGAGCTCTACGAGATTCCCGGCGGTAACCAGGTTGACGGTTCACCGCCGGCGCTGGATAGCTAGTTGGCAAGAAAAATCTCGACGGACCTTTTGGTGACTTTTGGTCCGTTGAAAATTTTGTTCTCGAAATTCAACAATTCGTTTGAGCTCTAGTATTTTTTCCCGTCATATTCGATCTATTTTCCGCTCGCCATCTTGATCTCAGCTCGATCGGGTATATTTCACTGCCAAAAAGCGTCCCGGAGGGAACAGCCGTTTCGAGTCATCTCGATACGCGTTGTCGGTTTTTTGTTCTTAACTCGAGCTGTACGGCAGCTACAGAGCTGGTAAGCAGCCTATCGCATTCAGAATCATGAGGCGCGTTCGCCCGTTGAAACCAGAGGTCTGAACTCGGTCTGCTAGCCGAGCTAGGTCCGTAAACCTATTCGTATTATTCGAGTCGTCTTGACAGACGCTCTCGGTTTTATGTACTCAACTCGGGCTGTAGGGCAGCTACAGAGCTGGTAGGCACACCTATCGCATTCAAAATCATCAGGCGTGTTCGCCTGTTGAATCCAGAGGTCTGAACTCGGTCTGCTAGCCGAGCTAAGTCCGTAAACCTATTCGTATGATTCGAGTCGTCTTGACAGGCGCTCTCGGTTTTCTGTGCTTGACTTAAGCTGTATGGCAGCTACAGGGCTCATTGTCACAGACATCGATGGGGAATCGTCAGTCGCGTTCGTCTATTGAACCGAGAGCTCTGAACTCGGCCTGCTGCCCGAGCTAGGTTCGCGAAACTATTCGTATTGTCCGAATTATCTTGAGAAGTGCTTTGAATTTTCTGCACTCGACTCGTGCTCGGGGAGGGCTACGGCGCTGCGAGTCACAGCACACATCAGGCGCGTCTGATGGTCGATATCAGAACTCGGAACTCGGTCTGCTGCTCGAACTAGGTCCGCAAAACTATTCTATTATTCGAGTCGATACTGTCGGTTTTCTGCACTTAATTCGGCCTGTAGGGAGCTGCGGGGCTGGGAATCACATGAGTGGATTCAGAGACATCAGACGCGCCCGCCTGTCGCATTCAGAGGTCTGAACTCGGTTCGACACTCGAACTGGGTTGCGAAACTGTTTGTTTTTTAGTTAGAGACATCTTGAGAGGTCTCAAATCGCTTGGGCTGAAAAAACAATCGTTCTTTGGAATTTTTTTCCCACAGTATATACTGTCAGGAAGCTCTACGAGTCCCCCGGCGGTAAGAAAGGTTGACGGTTTACCGCCGGCGCCCAGTTGGCAAGAAAAATCTCGACGGAACTTTTGATGACTTTTGCTCGGTTGAAAATTTCGTTCTCGGAATTTGACAATTCGTTAGAGCTCTAAGCGCTTTTTTTCCCGTGGTATTTCGATCTTATTCGCTCGCCATCTTGATCTCAGCCTCGATCGGGTAACTTTGAAGGCCAAAAGCACGGTGGCGGGAACGGCCGTTCGAGTCATCTTCATACCGCTGTCGGTTTTCTGACATACTCGAGCTCTAGGGCAGCCACAGGCTGGTACGCACAGCTAATTCATGCAGAATGATCAGCCCGCGTTCGCCTGTTTGAACCCAGAGGTCTTGGAACTCGTCTGTCCAGCCGAGCTAGGTCGAAAACCTATTTGTAATTATTTCGAGTCAACTTGATACGCGGTTGTCGGTATTTTCCTACTTAAGCCGAGCTGTAGGGCACTACAGTGCTGGTAAGCACTCGTATCGCACTGAGAATGATCAGTCGCGTTCGCCTGTTGAATCCATAGGTCTAAACTCGGTCTGCCAGCCGAGCTAGGTCCGCAAACCTATTCGTATTATTCGAGATCACTTGTTACGCGTTGTCGGTATTTTCTACTTAACTCGAGCTTTAGGGCAGCTATAGTGCTGGTAAGCACACCTATCACACTCAGAATCATCAGGCGCGTTCGCCTGTTGAATCCACAACTCTGAACTCGGTCTGTTGCGCGATCGAGAATCACGAAACTGTTCGTATTCTTCCAGTCATCTTGAGAGCTACTGTCGGCGTTCTGCACTTAATTTGGGCTGTAGGGAGGCTGCAGGGCTGGTAAATCAAACAGGAATCGATTTCGGAGACATCAGACGCGTCCTTCTGTTCGCATTCCAAGAGGTACCTGAACTCGGTCCTGAATACCGAGTTGGGCTCAAAAACTAGTTCGTTCTCTGCAATTTTTCTGACAGTATATGTTGTCAGGAAGCTCTAACGAAGTCCCCCCGTCGGTAACAAATGTTGACTTGGTTTAACCGCCCGGCGCCCAGTACTAAGCTCTAACGAGGGTCAAAGACAAACCTCCAGATTTGAACCGACCAAAAGTCAGCAAAAGGTCCGTTGAGATTTTTCTTGCCAACTAGCTCTCCAGCGCTCCGGAATTACTGGCGCCGGCGGTGAACCGTCAACGTGGTCACCGCCGCGAAATGAGAGTTAACATGAAGTCGGTTCCTCCAAGTGAACTGGTAAAAATGGTTCTAGAAGGCTTCGCTGCTCAGGAAACAAAGTTAATATGTAAATGCTCGGAGTCAATGCTCGGATAAAAATCTGCTTTCTAAAATGAATTGTCAAATATCTTTCAAGAAGAAAACGCAAAACCCCTTCAAAAAACAAAAGTTTGTCACATTGTTGGGCCTCAGGCCGGACACCAAACTGGACGCCGGCGGTAAACCGTCAACCTTGGTTACCGCTGGGAGACTCGTAGAGCTTCCAGCTCGACGAAGTTGAGAACACCGAGGACCTACCAACATTCCGACTCGTAGTAAATATTTTTGTCCTTTCAATGCGACAGGCGGACGCGTCTGATGTCTGCGAGTCGACTTCTATCATTCCCAGCTCTGCAGCCCCCCTACAGCCCGAGTTCAGTGCAGAAAACTGACAGCACCTCTCAGATGACTTCAACAATAAGTAGTTTCGAAGACCTATTCAGGCAGCAGACGAGTTCCGAGCTCTGGTCTCCGCAGCGGATGCGCATGATGTCCTCTAAAATCGATTGCTTGTCCCCAGCGCACTGGCAGCAGGCCAAGTTCAGTGCTCTCGAGTGAACGAACAAAGGCGCCTGAAGATTTCCAATAGATTTCTGTGACTACGAGCTCTGTTGCTGCCCTACGGCTCGAGTTAAGTACAGAAAACCGAGGGCGCCTATCAAGATGATCCAAATAATACGAATAGGTTTGCGGACCTAGCTCGGCTAGCAGACCGAGTTCAGACCTCTAGATTTAACAGACGAACGCGCCTAATGATTCTGACTGCGATAGATGTGCTTGCCAGCTCTGTAGCTGTCTTACAGCTCGAGTTAAGACCAGAAAACCGAGAGTGTCAGTCAAGATGACTCGAATAATACGAACAATTTCTCTTGCCAACTAGCTCTGGGCGCGTCGGGATTACTCTTGAGCTTTCCAGCTATAACTGGCGCCGGCGGTGAACCGTCAACCTGGTCACCGCCGGAAACCTCGTAGAGCTCCTTTTACGGGTAAGAGTGCTCAGAGTCGAAAGAGAGAGCTTCTGGGAGCATTTCTCGAAAAGGGGGAAAATTGATTTTTTTCGTCTCGGCGCCCCTTGTTGCGCCAAGGGCACGGTGCGGGCGAGCTTATCCGGCCACTTCCACGCGTGCCTGCCCGTGTGCAGGCACGCTGGACGCGTTTCTGGCAGCGCTTTCCGCAGCGTCCAGGGGTGCCCCCAAGACTCTTCAGAAAGACATCCCTTTTTTTGAAATCCCCGGGGAGCTCGCTGAGAGCTAAAGGGATTAAGATTAGAAGCCGGACGGTGGTGGTGCCCGCCAGGAGCTCCTCCACGGCGGTCCAGAATCCCCGCAGCGGTTCGTTTGAGCCGGCAGCTGGTCCGGGAGAGCTTCCGGCAGGCTTCCACGCTGAACCTTTTTTATGCAGCACGTGTGGAACGCGATCTTGGCACGCTTCGGAAGCGCTGAAGGGAGCCCCCGAGCGCCCCAGAGAGCTTCCCGCGTGCTTCCGGTCTTGCCAGGAAAGTTTTTCCGGTGTGTGTTCTCTCGCTCTTACGAGTTTTTCCCTCGGAGAGCTCGCTGAGAGCTAAAGGTTTAGAATTTGAAACCCCCGACGGTGCGTGCTGCAGAGGGGCTGCAGGGCTGGTCAACACATGAGTCGATTCGAAGACCTCAGACGGCGTCAGCCTGTCGCATACAGAGGTCTGAACTCGGTTTGATACTCGAACTGGGTTGCGAAACTGTTTGTTTTTTGTTAGCGTTATCTTGAGAGGTCTGATATCGCTTGGGCTTAAAACAAAGTCGTTCTTTGGAGTTTTTTCCCACAGTATATATTGTCAGGAAGCTCTACGAGTCCCCCGGCGGTAAGAAAGGTTGACGGTTTACCGCCGGCGCCCAGTAACTCGTAGAGCTTCCCTTAGCAAGTTATTGCTGGAAGCTTAAGCGTAATTCCGGGGAGCTGGAGAGCTAGTAAACCTCGTAGAGCTCTTCGTTTCGATGAGCTAGAGGAGCTAGAAGAAATTCCGGCGCGGGGCTGGAGCTAGTTGGTCGACACGATGAGAACCGGACAAGATGGTGACTTTGGGGTCGGTTTTGCGCAGATTTGAAAAGACATTTGCCATTTAATTCCTGAGAGAATCGCTGAGAGCTAAAGGGTTTCAGATTAGAAGCCGGACGGTGGTGGTGCCCGCCAGCAGCCCATCTCCGCCGGTCCAGAATCCCCGCAGCAGGTCGTTCGACCCGGCAACTGGTCCGGGAGAGCTTCCGGCTAGCTTCCACGCGTGCCCTGCTTCGCTCGCTTCCAGAATCCCCGCAGTCAGTTTGTTCGTCCGCAAGCGGGTCCGGGAAAAGCTTTTATTTGTTTCTTTGTTTTTTTTTTTGCTTCTTTTTTTTTCTTTCTTATTTCTCTTGCTTTTTTTTTTTTTGATTCTTTTTTTTTTTTCTTTTTGTGTAAGGCTTTTTTTATTGTTTTTTTTTTGATTTTTCTTTATGCTTTTATCTAGCTTTGCTTTTTGTGTGTTTTTTGTATTTGCTTATTTTTTTAGCTAAGCTTTCTTTTCTTCTTTTTTTTTATTTTTTTTCTTTGTTTGGTTTTTTGTTTTTTTTTTTTTTTTTTTTTTTTTTTTTTTTCTTTTCTTGTTTTATTTTTTCCCCCCCCCCCCCCCTCTTTTCTTTTGTATTTTTTTTTCTTTTGTTTCTTTTTTTTTTTTTGCGGAAGGGGCCCCCAGAGCCCGAGAAAAGCTTCCCGAGAGGTTCTGCGGGCTTGCCAGGAAGGACATTCCGGTGTGTGCCCTCTTTGCTCTCCGGGTTTTTCCCGGATAGCTCCTTGGAGAGCTGAGGGTTTCAGATAAGAAGCCGGAGGTGGGGGGTGAGGGGGGCACGCCCACCTCCGCCGGTCCGCGATCCCCGCAGCGCTCTGCCGGAGGTTGCAGCGGGTCCGGGAGCGTGGCTTCCTAGCGTTTCCCAATACGCGTGGCTCCAGGGTGCGCGAAGCGCTTCGGAAGAGCTTCGGAAGAGCTTCGGCAGTTCTTCCAGGCTCCTAGGCAGATCATCCTTGCGCGCTTTGCAGGGCCCCACGCATTGTAAACGGCGCCCCTGCAAGCGCCCCCTGCGAGGTTTCCAGCGTCCCGCGCATCGTTTCAGGCGGCCTGGCAGAGGTGCCCGTGCGGCGTTCTGTGCTTGGCTTCGCTATCCGGGTTTTGGACGCTTACAATTCCCGGAGAGCTCTCTGAGAAGTAGGCTCGGACGGTGGTGGTGCCTGCCAGCAGCCCATCTCCGCCGCTCCAAGATGCCCACGTCGCGGCGGGAGTGAGAGCTTCCCAGAAGCAATCGTGGCAGCGCTTCAGAGGCGCTGCAGGGGTGTCCCCAGAGCCCCAGAGAAGCTTGACGAGAGCGTCCAAGGGCGCGCCAGAAAAATTCCCGGGGAGCTCGCCGAGAGCTAAAGGGTTTAACATTAGAAGCCGGTCGGTGGTGGTGCCCGCCAGGAGCTCTTCCACGGCGGTCCAGAGGCCTCGCAGCGCCCCCGGCGACCCGGAAACTGGTCCGGGAGAGCTTCCGGCCAGCTTCCAAGCGTGCCTGCACGCGTGCAGGCACCATGGAAGCGTTCCTGGCAGAGCTTCGGCAGCGTTGCAGGGAACCCCCCATAGCTCTCCAGGAAAGATTTCCCATCCCCGAGGGTGTCTTCGCTCTTCGGATTTTGGACGCAACCAATTCTCCGTGCGTGTCGCTGAACTCGAAGAGCTTCCCTTAGCAAGTTATTCCCGGAAGCTCAAGAGTAATACCTCGTAGAGCTCTTCGGCAAGATGAGCTAAGAGGAATTCGCGCGCAGGGTGGAGCTAGTAACTCGTAGAGCTTCCCTTGGCAAGTTATTGCTGGAAGCTTTACAGTAATAACTCATAGAGCTTCCCTGAGCAAGTTATTGCTGGAAGCTTTAGAGCACCTCGTAGAGCTCTTCGTCTTCGATGAGCTAGAGGAATTCCGGCGCGGGGTGGAGCTAGTAACTCGTAGAGCTTCCCTCAGCAAGTTATTGCTGGAAGCTTAAGAGTACCTCGTAGATCTCTTCGGCAAAGAGCTAAGAGGAATAACTCGTAGAGCTTCCCTTAGCAAGTACCTCGTAGAGCTCTTCGGCATCGATGAGCTAGAGGAATTCCGGCGCGGGGTGGAGCTAGTTGGTCGACCCGGCCAGAAAGGACAAAGTGGTAACTTTTGGGTGGTTTTGCAATTTTTTGAAGGATATTTGACAATTCATTCTGAGAAAGCAGATTTTTTGCACCTGTAAACGACTATGAGGGCCTCTCTGTCTTAGTATGAGCTCTGTAGGCGCACTTTTACTATCAAAACACTTGGCGGAACCATCTTCATGTCGACACGAAAAAAACAATTTTTCAGTTTTTCGAGAAATGCTTCGAGAAGCTCTCTCTTCCGACTCCGAGCACTCTTACGCGTGACATGAGCTCTACGAGGTTCCCGGCGGTGACCAGGTTGACGGTTCACCGCCGGCGCCAGTTGCTGGAAGCTTAAGAGTAATTCCGGGGAGCTGGAGAGCTAGTTGGCAAGAAAAATCTCGACGGACCTTTTGCTGACTTTTGGTCGGTTGAAAATACCTCGTAGAGCTCTTCGGCATCGATGAGCTAGAGGAATTCCGGCGCGGGGTGGAGCTAGTTGGCCCACCCGGCCGAGGCGGACAATGTGTTAACTTTTGGGTGGTTTTGCGATTTTTTGAAAGATATTTGACCATTTATTTTGAGAAAGCAGATTTTTCGCACCTGTAGACGATCATGAGCGCCTCAGCTTCTTAATATGAGCTCTCTACATGCACTTTTACTATTAAGACACTTGGAGGAACCATGTTCATGTCGACATGAAAAAAATCCTGTTTTCTCTTCTTCGAGAAATGCTTCCAGAAGCCCTCTCCTTTCAGACTGAGCACTCTTGCGCGTGTTAGGAGCTCTACGAGGTTCCCGGCGGTGACCAGGTTGACGGTTTACCGCCGGCGCCAGTTTTGTTCTCGAAATTTGACAATTCGTTAGAGCTCTAGTATTTTTCCCCGTGATATTCGATCTTATTCCCGCTCGCCATCTTGATCTCAGCTCGATCGGGTAACTTTGAAGGCCAAAAAGCGTCCCGGCGGGAACGGCCGTTGCGAGTCATCTTGATATGTGCTGTCGGTATTTTCTACTTAACTCGAGCTCTAGGGCAGCTACACTCCTGGTAAGCACACCTATTGCACTCAGAATTATTAGGCGCGTTCGCCTGTTGAATCCAGAGGTCTGAACTCGGTCTGCTAGCCGAGCTAGGTCCGTAAACCTATTCGTATTATTCGAGTCAACTTGATACGCGTTGTCGGTATTTTCTACTTAACTCGCGGTAGGGCAGCTACAGTGCTGGTAAGCACACCTATCGCACTGAGAATTATCAGGCGCGTTCGCCTGTTGAATCTATAGGTCCGAACTCGGTCTGCTAGCCAAGCTAGGTCCGCAAACCTATTCGTATTATTCGAGGCAACTTGATATGCGTAGTGGGTATTTTGCAATTGATTCGAGCTGCAGCGCAGGTACAGAGCTGATGAGCACGTCTATCGCATTCAGAATCGTCAGGCGCGTTCGCCTCTTGACCCAAGAGGTCTGAACTCGGTCTGCTAGCCGAGCTAGCTCCGCAAATCTATTCGTATTATTCGAGTCATCTTGACAAACGCTCTCGGTTTTCTGTATTTAACTCGAGCTGTAGGGCAGCTACAGAGCCTATAGTCACAGAAATCGATTGGAAATTATCGAGCGCGTTTGTCTGTTGTATCGAGAGCTCTGAACTCGGCCTGCTGCCCGAGCTAGAATCGCGAACCTATTCGTATTGTTCGAATCATCGTGGAAAGTGCTCTGAACTCGTCCTGAACTCGTGCTGGGGGAAGGCTACCGTGCTGCGGGTCATAGAAATCGATCTGCACACATCAGTCGCGTTCGTTGGTCGATTCGAGAGCTCAGAACTTGGTCTGCTGCTCGAAACAGGTCCGCGAAACTATTGTATTATTCGAGTCATCCTGAGAGATGCTGTCGGTTTTCTGCACTTAACTCGGGCTGTAGGGGGGCTGCAGGGCTGGTAATCACATGAGTCGATACGCAGACATCAGACGCGTCCGCCTGTCGCATTGAGAGGTCTGAACTCGGTCTGATACTCGAACTGGGTTGCGAAACTCTTTGTTTTTTTGTTAGAGTCATCTTTAGAGGTCTCAAATCGCTTGGGCTGAAAACTAGTCGTTCTCTGGATTGTTTTCCAACACTATATACTGTCAGGAAGCTCTACGAGTCCCCCGGCGGTAAGAAAGGTTGACGGTTTACCGCCGGCGCCCAGTTCGGGCGCAGGGTGGAGCTAGTTGGCCGGCCCGACGAAAAGAGAGAATGTGGTAACTTGGGGTCGGTGTTTTTCACTTTGTGCAAAATTTTGAAGTTCGTTTTTAGAAGTGAGATTTTTATTCCCTGTAGTAAGCTATGGCGCACCTGCTGGTAAATTTTCCATGGCTCTAGGTCCAGTATTACTATGAAAACACTTGGAGGAACCCTCTGTATGAAAACCGAAAAATCGTCATTTCTCGAATTTTTCGGCTCTCGCTTCAGAAGCTTCCTTCACGTGTTTGGAGGGGCGCTGTGTAAGAAGAGAGCTCTACGAGGTGCCCGGCGGTAACTTGGTTGACGGTTTACCGCCGGTTCCCAGTAATACCTCGTAGAGCTCTTCGGCATCGATGAGCTAGAGGAATTCCGGCGCGGGGTGGAGCTAGTTGGCCCAGCCGGCCGAGGCGGACAATGTGACAACTTTTTCCCGGAGAGCTCGCTGAGCTAAAGGGTTTAAAATTAGAAGCCGGACGGTGGTGGTGCCTGCCAGGAGCTTTTCCACGTCGCTCCACAGGCCTCGCAGCAGCTCGTTTGAACCGGCAACGTGTCCGGGAGAGCTTCTGGCAAGCTTCCAAGCGAGCCTGCATGCGTGCAGGCACGCATAGAAGCGTTCCTGGCAGCGCTTCGGTAGCGCTGCGGGGGGGCCCCCAGACTTCCCGAGAAGAGACTTCTGGTTCCCGAGGGTGTCTCGCTCTCCGGGTTTTGGACGCTACCAAGTGGGTGGTTTTGCAAAAATTTGAGAGATATTTGACCATTTATTTTCAAAAAGCAGATTTTTACGCCGAGCATCGGCGTATGAACTCCTCTCTGACAGCAGCTCAGCTCTCTCGATGCATTTTTTTTGTGGTTGCGTGTGTTGTGTTGGGGGTTGTGGGAATTGGGTTTGGTTTGCATGAGTTTGACTCCCGGACTGAGCGAATATGAACAATCGACAAAAAAATCGAATTTTTGAAGATTGTTTCGAAAAATCTCCATTTTCGATTCTGTGTCGTTCTCTGCACTCTTACCAGGAAGAGGTGCCAGGAAGAGGAGCTCTACGAGGTTTGCCGAAGAGCTCTCGGCGGTGACCAGGTTGACGGTTCACCGCCGGCGCCAGTAACTCGTAGAGCTTCCCTTAGCTAGTTATAGCTGGAAGCTAAGAGTAATTCCGGCGCGCTGGAGAGCGAGTTGGCTCGAAAAAAAAAAAAACTGAACTTTTCACAACTGTTGGTCGGTTGAAAATTATGTTCTCGAAATTTAAACATTCGTTGGATCGAGTCAACTTGATACGCGTTGTCGGTATTTTCTAGTTAACTCGAGCTGTAGGGCAGCTACAGTGCTGGTAAGCACACCTATCGCACTCAGAATCATTAGGCGCGTTCGCCTGTTGAATCTATAGGTCTTAACTCGGTCTGTTAGCCGAGCTAGGTCCGCAAACTATTCGTACTATTCGAGTCATCTTGACAACCGCTATCGGTATTTTCTGCACGTAACTCGAGCTGTAGGCAGCTACAGAGCCTACAGTCACAGAAATCGATTGAGAATTATCGGGTGCGTTTGTCTGTTGTATCGAGAGCTCTGATCTCGGCCTGCTGCCCGAGCTAGGTTCGCGAAACTATTCGTATTATCCGAATTATCGTGAAAAGTGCCCTCAATTTTCTGCACTCAACTCGTGCTGGGGGAGGGCTACAGTGCTGCGGGTCATAGAAATCGATTTGCACATCAGGCGCGTTCGTTGGTCGATTCGAGAGCTCAGAACTTGGTCTGCTGCTCGAAACAGATCTGCGAAACTATTATATTATTCGAGTTATCCTGAGAGATGCCGTCGGACTTAACTCGGGCTGTAGGGGGGCTGCAGGGCTGGTAATCACACGAGTCGATTCGCAGACATCAGACGCGTCCGCCTGTCGCATTGAGAGGTCTGAACTCGGTCTGATCAGACGCGTCCGCTTGTCGCATTCAGAGGTCAAAACATATTCACTATAAGTTCGAATGTTGTAGGTGCTCTCGGTTTTCCTCACTTAATCGAGCTTGGAAGCTCTACGAGTTCCCCGGCGGTAACCAAGGTTGACGGTTTTACGGCGTTTACGGCGCCCAGTAATTCCGTCGCGCTGGAGAGCTTGTTTGGCGCAAAAAATCTCGATCGGAACTTGGGAGCGATAGCTCCCTTGAGAGTTGTTGAGGTTTTTCAGAGAAAGAAACTGGCGGTGGGTGGTGAGGAGCACACGCCCACCTCCGCCGGTCCACGATCGCCGGAGCAACTCGCCGGAGTTCGCAGCGGGTCCGGGAGCGTGGCTTCCTAGCGTTTCCAATACGCGTGGCTCCAGGGTGCGCGAAGCGCTTCGGCAGAGCTTCGGAAGAGCTTCGGCAGTTCTTCCAGGCTCCTAGGCAGATCCTCCTTGCGCGCTTTGCACGGCCCCACGCATCGTAAACGGCGCCCCTGCAAGCGTCTCCTGCGAGGTTTCCAGCGTCCCGCGCATCGTTTCAGGCTGCCTGGCAGAGGTCCCCGTGCGGCGTTCCGCGCTTGCCTTCGCTATCCGGGTTTTGGACGCTTACAAGTAACTCGCAGAGCTTCCCTTAGCAAGTTATTGCTGGAAGCTTAAGAGCAATTCCGGGGAGCTGGAGAGCTAGTACCTCGTAGAGCTCTTCGATCGATGAGCTAGAGGAATTCCGGCGCGGGGTGGAGCTAGTTGGTCGACCCGACCAGAAAAGAAGATGTGATAACTTTTGGTTGGTTTTGCAATTTTTTGAAAGATATTTGAAAATTCATTTTGAGAAAGCAGATTTTTACTCCGAGCATTGGTATCTTAACTTTCTTCTGTGAGCAGCTCAGCTCTCTAGGCGCACTCCTACTATCGAAACACTTGGAGGAATCATCTTCATGTCGACAAAAAAAAATAATTTTTCTCTCTTTTGAGAAATGATTTCAGAAGCTCTTCCTTTCGGTTCTGAGAGCTCCTTACACGTGATAGGAGCTCTACGAGGTTCCCGGCGGTGACCAGGTTGACGGTTCACCGCCGGCGCCAGTTCGTACCTCGTAGAGCTCTTCGGCATCGATGAGCTAGAGGAATTCTGGCGCGGGGTGGAGCTAGTTGGCCGACCCGACCAGAACGGACAATGTGACAACTTTTGGTCGGTTTTGCTCAGATTTGAAAGATATTTGACCATTCATTTTCGGGAATCAGATTTTTTGCACCTGTAAACGACTATGAGGGCCTCTGCGTCTTAATATGAGCTCTCTAGATGCACTTTTACTATCAAAACACTTGGCGCAATGAACTTTATGTCGACATGAAAAAAAACATGGTTTCTCTTTTGCGAAAAATTGCAGAAGCCCTCTCTTTCGATGCTGAGCACTCTTACGTGTGTTAGGAGCTCTACGAGGTTCCCGGCGGTGACCAGGTTGACGGTTTACCGCCGGCGCCAGTTCGACCCGGCAACGTGTGCCTCGTAGAGCTCTTCGTCATCGATGAGCTAGAGGAATAACTCGTAGAGCTTCCCTTAGCAAGTTATTGCTGGAAGCTAAGAGTAATTCCGGCGCACCCCACAGCTAGTTGGCCCAAAAAATTTCGACGGAACTTTTGATGACTTTTGCTCGGTTGAAAATTTTGTTCTCGAAATTTGACCATTCGTTAGAGCTCTAGTATTTTTTCCCGTGATATTCGATCTTATTCCCGCTCGCCATCTTGATCTCAGCTCGATCGGGTAACTTTGAAGGCCAAAAAGCACTGTGGCGGGAACGCGCGTTTCGAGTCATCTTGATACGCGCTGTCGGTTTTCTGAACAACTCGAGCTCTAGGGCAGCTACAGAGCTGGTAAGCACAGCTAATGCATGCAGAATGATCAGGCGCGTTAGTCTGTTGAACCCAGAGGTCTGAACTCGGTCTGTGAGCCGAGCTAGGTCCGGAAACCTGTTCGTACTATTCGAGTCATCTTGGCAGAAACTCTCGGTTTTCTGGTCTTAACTCGAGCTGTAAGACAGCTACAGAGCTGGCAAGCACACCTATTGCAGTCAGAATCATTAGGCGCGTTCGCCTGTTAAATCTAGAGGTCTGAACTCGGTCTGCTAGCCGAGCTAGGTCCGCAAATCTATTCGTATTATTTTGGATCATCTTGATAGGCGCCCTCGGTTTTCTGTACTTAACTCGAGCCGTAGGGCAGCTACAGAGCTCGTAGTCACAGAAATCTATTAGAAATCACCAGGCGCCTTTGTTCGTTGACTCGAGAGCACTGAACTTGGCCTGCTGCCCGAGCTAGGTTCGCAAAACTATTCGTATTGTTCGAGTCATCCTGAGAAGTGCTGTCGATATTCCGTGGGAAGCTACAGTGCTGCTGGGGACAGCAATCGATTCAGAGACATCAGGCGCATCCGCCTGCGGAGACCAGAGCTCGGAACTCGTCTGCTGCCCGAATTAGGTCTGCGAAACTACTGTATTGTTGGAGTCATCCTGAGAGGTGCTGTCAGTTTTCTGCACTCAACTCGGGCTGTAGGGGGGCTGCAGGGCTGGTAATGATAGAAGTCGACTCGCAGACATCAGACGCGTCCGCCTGTCGCATTCAGAGGACACAAAATATTTACTATGAATCGGAATGTTCGTAGGTCCTCGGTGTTCTCAATTTCAGTCGAGCTGGAAGCTCTACGAGCTCCCGGCTCTCTTGCCGCCGGGGAACTCGTAGAGCTTCCAAGCTCGACTTAAGTTGAGAAAACCGACAGCACCCACCAACATTCTGACTCATAGTGAATATGTTTTGACCTCTGAATGCGACAAGCGGACGCGTCTGATGACTGCGAATCGACTCCTGTCACAGCCCCGCAGCCCCCCTACAGCCCGAGGTCAGTGCAGAGAACCGACAGCATCTCCCGGGCTGACTCGAATAATACAATAGTTTCGCGAACCTAGTTCGGGCAGCAGACCGAGTTCCGAGCTCTAGATTCGACAGGCGGACGCGCATGATCTCTTGAAATCGATTCATATGACAACCAGGACTGTAGCCCCCCCGCTCAGCGCAAGTTGAGTGAAGAAAACTGAGAGCACTTCTCAAGATGACTCGACCAATTCGAATAATTTCGCGATTCTAGATCGGGCAGAAGACCGAGAGCTCTCGATTCGACAGACAAACGCAACTGACGATTCTGAATCGGTTTCTGTAAATATCAGCTCTGTAGCTGTCTTACAGCCCGAGTTAAGTGCAGAAAACCGAGAGTTCCTGTCAAGATCACTCGAATAATACGAATAGGCTTGCGGACCTAGCTCGGCTCACAGTGCAGAGAACCGACAGCATCTCCCGGGATGACTCGAACAATACAATAGTTTCGCGAACCTAGTTCGGGCAGCAGACCGAGTTTCGAGCTCTAGATTCGACAGTCGGACGCGCATGATCTCTTGAAATCGATTCATATGACAACCAGAACTGTAGCCCCCCCCCCTCTCAGCGCAAGTTGAGTCAAGAAAACTGAGAGCACTTCTCAAGATGACTCGACCAATACGAATAATTTCGCGATTCTAGATCGGGCAGAAGACCGAGTTCAGAGCTCTCGATTCGACAGACAAACGCAACTGACGATTCTGAATCGGTTTCTGTAAATATCAGCTCTGTAGCTGTCTTACAGCCCGAGTTAAGTGCAGAAAACCGAGAGTTTCTGTCAAGATGACTCGAATTTTACGAATAGGCTTGCGGACCTAGCTCGGCTCACAGACCGAGTTCAGACCTCTGGATTCAATAGGCGAACGCGCCTAATCATTCTGCATCGATTAGCTGTGCTTACCAACTCTGTAGATGTCCTAAAGCTCGAGTTATGTTGATAAAACCGTCAGCGCGTATCAAGATGACTCGAAACGGCCGATCCCGCCAGAGTGCTTTTTGGCCTTCAAAATTACCCGATCGAGCTGAGATCAAGATGGCGAGCGGGAATAAGATCGAATATCACGGGAAAAAATACTAGGGCTCAAACGAATGGTTGAATTTCGAGAACGAAATTTTCAACCGAGCAAAAGTCAGCAAAAGTTCCGTCGAGATTTTTCTGGCCA
>CAUYUJ010002891.1:1430785-1444944 GCA_963575745.1 Prorocentrum cordatum | reverse complement strand
GAAGGAGGGGGGGGGGAGGGGACTGGGAAGGGAGGCGCGGCCCGAACCGGCGAGAAGCAGGGGCGCAAGGATGAGACGCCGAGAGCGCCCGCGGCGACCCGCGGCGAACCCTCGGAACGCGACGCGCCACCCTGGCCATCGCGGAGCAGAAGCGAGGGGAGGACGAGGACGAGGGCGAGGCGGAACGAGGGCGAGGAGGACGAGGACGAGGGCGAGGAGGACGAGGACGAGGACGAGGGCGAGGAGGAGGAGGAGGGCGAGGAGGGCGAGGAGGACGAGGACGAGGGCGAGGAGGAAGGGAAGAGGACGAGGACGAGGGCGAGGAGGAGCAGGGGCCGCTGCTCCGCCGGCGCGCTTCCCTCCGTGCGCGGCCCCCCCGCCCCGAGGGGGCTGCATCTCCTCCTGGAGCCGCTCCCGAGGAGGCCCCCGGAGGCCCTCGGAGGCCGAGATCGAGGCCCCGCCGTCCCGAGAGGCGCGCGGTACGTCGCGCCCACCTCCACGCCGCCGCCGCCCTCAGCTCTCCTCTCCCTGCCCCCCGCCCCGTCGCAACTCTCTCCCCCCCTCTCTCTCTCTGTCTCCGCTCGCTCGCTCCTCCTCGCCCAACCTGCGCCCCTGGGAACCTGGTCCTTGGGGCCCTTCCACCCAGCGATGCCTCCCCTGGAACCGACTTTGACTCCAGATCCTACGGTCGCCACGCTCATGCACCAACGCCCTCGATGACCCGCTTCTTGGGACACTCCCGCCCTGCAAATTCTGGCCCAACACCGGCCTTGACCCCCACCCCCTCTGGCATCCACCAACCTCTGGAACCAGGTTGTTGGGACCCCTCCACCTGCAAACTCTGCCCGGAACCGAACCGGACCCTACCCCCTCTTGCCTCCGCCAACCTCTGGAACTCTCTCCTCGGCACCCCGGGGACGTCGTCGACGACGACGACGGCGGCAGCGACGGCAGCGACGGCGACGAACGACGCCTTCGAGGACGACGCCGACAAACGACGCAGACAACGACGACGACGACGACGACGACGACGACGACGACGACGACGACGACGACGGCGACGGCAGCGGCGACGACGACGACGACGACGACCACGACGGCGGCGGCGGCGGCGACGACGCCCCGTGCGGCGTGCTGGCCAGAATTCTGCGGGGGGGCCCCCCGGCCGCGGCTGCGAGGGCGCCGGGGCCCCCGGCAAGAGGCCCCCGAGAGAGGCCCGCGCGCGCGCGCCGAGCTGCCGCCGTGCTCTCGCAAGCGGCGGGGGGGGGGGGATCGGGCCTGTCCCCCTGCAGGGGGATATTTTGGACGAAAAATACAACAGTGCCCCACTGCGACCCCACCTAGAAGTTGGAGCCCCCAGGAAAGCAGCATTAGTTGCTATGCTATGCAATGCTATCCGATGCTATGCCATGCTATGCTGCGCTATGCTATGCTATGCTATGCTATGCTATGCTAAGCTATGCTATGTCATACTGCGCTGTGCTATGCCAAGCTGTGCTATGCTATGCTAAGCTATGCTATGCTAAGCTGCGCTATGCTATGCCATGCTATGCTGCGATATGCTGTGCAATGCTATGCTTGGCTATGTTATGCTATGCTATGCTATGCTAATGCAACGCTGCGCTATGCTAAGCTAAGTCCGGTAGGGCCGGTAGGGCCTCCGGACTTGAGCCGAAATGGTTACGGAATGCACTGCTTGCGGGGGCTCCGGTCCGGCCATCGAGGCTAGCCCGGCATCTGTCGCACATTGCTTTTGCTTTGCCTTTCCTTTGCTTTGCTATTGCTTGTGCTTTGCTTTGCTTTGCGTTGCTTGTGCTTTGCTTTGCTGTCGCTGCTGTTGCTTTGCCTTTGCTTTGGTGCTATGCTATGCTATGCTCTGCTCTGCTCTGCTATGCTATGCTGCGCTGTGCTGTGCTGTGCTGTGCTGTGCTGCGCCATGCTATGCTATGCTATGCTATGTTATGCTGCGCTATGCTATGCTACGCTATGCTATGCTGTGCTCTGCTATGCTAAAGCTCAGCGAAGCTAAGATGAAGGTAAGCTAAGCTAAACTTGAGCCACGATGAAGCTAAGCTAAGCTAAGATGACATAAGCTAAGCTAAGATGAGATAAGCAACGCTAAACTAAGGGGACGTAGCTGGGGGAACCGCGGGGCGGATACTGGGGGAACCGCCCGGGGCGCTTTCCACTGCCCGGCCCCTTTAAGCCCAGAGAGTAAGAACCCTTCTAGGCAGAGCCTAGTAGGGAATGATAACAAAAATGCTCAACAGATGCCCCAAACATACTTTAAAAAGAATCCCCAGACTATATTTTGACTATTTTTGAATATTCCCCCTGTAGAGGAATGGGTCCGACTTAACGCGAGGGTTGGGGATCGGGCGAGAGTCAGGCGTTGCCAGGACTGGGCTTCTAGGGGGCCCACACTCAAGGGCTCCCAGCTTCGCGCTGCGCAGAGCGCGAAGTGCGAATAGCTTCGCGCTCTCGCGCCGCCTCCCAGGGGTGAAGTGGAGGGTGAGGAAGAATCGGAGCCGAACCGCGAAGCGCGAATAACTTCGCGCCCTCGAGGGCGCCCCTGACAAAAGACGTACGCGCCCGACGATGTACGTGAACACGGCCCCTCGAGCAGCGAGGCTGGCCGCGTGGTACGAGCATGCGGGTAATGCGTACTCTCGAAACCAGCGTCGAAACCAGGGTTGGGGATCGGGCGAGAGTCAGGCGCTGGCAGGACTGGGCTTCTAGGGGCCCACAAACAAGGGCTCCCAACTTCGCGCTTCGCGCTACGTGAGGTGCGAATAACTTCGCGCTCTCGCGCCGCCTCCTAGGGGAGAAGTGAAGGGTGAGGAGGAATCGGAGCCGAACCGCGAAGCGCGAATAACTTCGCGCCCTCGAGGGCGCCCTTGACAAAGGACGTACGCGCCCAACGATGAAACGTGAACACGACCCCTCGATCAGCGAGGCTGGCCGCGTGGTACGAGCATGCGGGTAATGCGTACTCTCGAAACCAGCGTGGATTCATGTACGTTTCTTTCTCTCGCTCCTGAATTTAATGGGACCTTCAACGCCCCTCTAACGGGGACTCCACTACCGGGTAACTTTGGCCAGTGGCCCTGCGAACCCAACCCTTCCCGATGTGGGCGACGCTGCAACGCCAGAAAGAGGTTCTCCAAAAAGGCAACTTTCTGAACGCATTCAAGATACCCATGAACAAATACCTGTTACGGTGCCGTTGAGACCTGACTTAGTGATGCGTACTAGGGGACGCCCCCCCCGCCCCATTCCACGAACCAGAACTGTCGTGACTTGATAAACACCATCTACGGCAGAGTCGGGGGGGACGAAAGAGTAGTGTAGCCAAGGGTAGGGCAGAGAATCAGTTCACGTAGGTGGTTTGCCTGGCGCCTCCTGGCGCCAGGAGGCGCCCATGTATCGAGGGATAGGGGGCGAATTACCGACGGACGACCCCCCCGCCCCATTCCACTAGCCGGAACTGCCGCCACCCGAAGAACACACGGCAAACCTGGTTCCCAGACCCCCGACGTCATGCTTTTTCATGACGTCGACCCCAGAAGTCTCGACCCCTTCCACGGGACTGGTTTTTACCTAACAGCGAAGACTGATAGGTTCTAGCAGGGTCGAAAGAAAGCATCATGACTCCTCAGGGGGGTCTGGGCGGGATCCGGCGATCTGCCGGCTCTCTGCCGCCGCCACCCAAATCGCCTGAGACATCCTCGCAAAATCGCTCTTGGCGCTCCCAGAACTCCATTCCCGGGCCACATTTTGAATGCCCGGAGCCAACTGTAGGCCACTTCGTGCTCTTCGATTTCCCAGAACTCCATTCCGGGGCTACATTTTGAATGCTCGGAGCCAACTGTAGGCCACTTCCTGCTCTTCGACGTCCCAGAACTCCATTCCCGCTCCACATTTTGAATGCCCGGAGCCAGCTGTAGGCCACTTCGTGGTCTTCGAGTTCCCAGAACTCCATTCCTGGGCATGATTTTGAATGCCCGGAGCCAACTGTAGGCCACTTCGTGGTCTTCGAGTTCCCCAGAACTCCATTTCCCGGCCACATTTGAATGCTGAGGCAGGCTGAGGCTGAGGCTGAGGCTGATGCAGGCTGAGGCTGAGGCAGGCTGAGGCTGAGGCCGAGGCTGAATGCAGACTGAGGCTGAGGCTGAAGCAGGCTGAGGCTGAGGCTGAGGCAGGTTGAGGCTGAGGCTGAGGCAGGCTGATGCTGAGGCAGGCTGAGGCTGAGGCTGAGGCTGATGCAGGCTGAGGCTGAGGCAGGCTGAGGCTGAGGCCGAGGCTGAAGGCAGACTGAGGCTGACGCTGAAGCAGGCTGAGGCTGAGGCTGAGGCAGGCTGAGGCTGAGGCAGGCTGAGGCTGAGGCTGAGGCAGGCTGAGGCTGAGGCTGTGACTGCGACTGCCGGTGCCACTGCGACTGTCATCGCGAATGCGACTACGACTGCGAGAACAGCAGAATTCTACAACTGGATTCTCATCTGAATCTTAAGGGGAATGCTTCCAGATATGCTCCTACACATCGCTGTTAGGTTGCTTTGCCGGGATAATTCATCCTGATTCGTCTTGTTGACGGTCCCGGGGCCCAGTAAGGACCCCCGGAGGCCGAAAATAAAGAAAAACATGCAATCTTGATTTACTTGTTCAGGACTCGAAGGGGTCTGGGCTTAGTGATTCCACTCCATATTTTGGACTTCGGGTTTAATCACTAATCGGCTCCCCTTACAATAACCGGGGTCCTGGCCATGTGCCCGAGACAGGCCGCAGGAGGCTCTTCAGAAGGCCGGTGGGCTTCTGAGAAACCCCGCCGCCTTCTGAGAATGCCTGCCTCCTGTCACTTTTCTCCCTCGGCGCGCAGCCGAGTTTGGTTTGGCGGCGCGCAGAGGGGGTAGGGGGAGGGGGGAAGGCTTCTTAGAAGAAGGCTGCTTCTTAGAATGCGCTGCCTTGGTAAAGCGTGCGGAATTGATCATGAACGCGTATTGAATTGAAGGCGCCCGCATTAAGGAGTCTCTGCTAAGAACTCGCCATCGCTCGGGCGTCCATTCCCTGTGTTTTTTTCGGTTTCGTGCGTGGCTTTTTCGCCAAATGATCAAGGATGCTCCTCGATGGTCCTCGACGAAGGAAAAATGCACACGTCCGAGCGATGCCAAGAGAAGGGTAACAGTAAGGAACCGTTGCCGCAGCGACACTCCTTGAGGGCACCTCCACGAAAGGTGTCCGCACCGAGGGCGCCACGCTGCACGCATCCCTGCTTCGGGCCCCAGAGGAGTGCCCGAGCACTTCCAAAGCCCGACGAGCACGCCATAACGCTAGAAGGGGGCCCTCCCCCATCCTCCCCCCGTCGCTCGGACGTCCACTCCCTGTGTTTTTTTCCGGTTTCGTGCGTGGTTATTTCGCAGGGTGATCCAGGATGCTCCTTCGTCCCCGCCGAGAAAAAGTGCTCGCGTCCCAGCGATACCAAGAGAAGGGGGCCCTCAGCCATCCTCCTCCCTCTTCTCGCCGCCTCCGCAATCCTCGCCCGCTTCGCGGGGGGGCCCTGGCTCGGCTGCGGGTACGCGGGCGCCGCCGTCGGCGTCGCGCCTCGGCGGAAGGGGCGAGATTCTTGTTCCTGGCTCCACTCCAGCTCCTGCTCCCGCTCCTCCTGCTGCTGCTGCTCCTCCTCTCTCCTCGTCCTCCCCGCCTCCCCCTCCTCCTGTTCCCCCTCTCATCCCCCTCCTCCTCCTCCTCCTCCTCCTCCTCCTCCTCCTCCTCACGCTTCTTCCTTCGCTATTACTACTCCTGCGGCTCCTCCTCTGTTTCCTTTCCCTGTGAACAACTTCCCCTTTCGGGCACACTGTGTTTCGCTTGAGAGGCCCCTGCAAGTCATCCTGAAACTGCAGCGCCGAAGCCTGTTGCAGAAGCATTGGGGGTCAGTTGCTCTCAAGAAGACGGCTCTCGCCGTGGCGCCAAGCACACTCGTGCCTGAAAACATTCACCTGGCAACTGTAACCAAGCTATACTTGCCATCGCTCGGACGTCCATCTCCCGCGCATGTTTCGGTTTCGTGCGTGTTTTGTTGCTCGATGGTCCAGGGTGGTCCTCGATGGTTCTCGCCGAAGAAAAAATGCACGCGTCCGAGCGATGCCAAGTGCAAGGATGGGGGCGGTGGTTTCCAAAACGCGGCTATCGCACTGGCGCCCCGCACATTATTTCGGCAAATCAGAGAGGAGGAGGAGGAGGAGGAGGAGGGGGAGGAGGAGGAGGATGAGGAGGAGGAGGAGGAGGAGGGGGAGGGGGAGGAGGAGGAGGAAGAGCAGGAGGAGGAGGAGGAGGAGGATACGATACGATACGACTCAGCCTGAATGGAGGTGTAACTCCCGCTGGATGGCAGATCTACCTGGGCAAGTGAGAGAGACAGCAACGATGGAAGAGAGGCGGGCGTGGGCGCGCCTGAGCGCGATCATCGTCGTGGCGACCGTCCGAGCCTCCTCTTCAACCAGGCTGTGCGGCTGTCCTGCCACATCTCTGGGTCGGAGGCTAATTCCTGATAGTCTTGACTGATCAGAAACTTGAATTGGTCCTCAAATCTCCAAGGTTTGAAAATGTGGCCGTGGCACTGGGAGCCAAAACGTGTTTTAACGTCCGCCAGGAAGCGTTGACCCCTCCACAGCAGGGCCAGGAGTGCAAGCCTGTCTGGGGCATACTTCTGGAACCTACACACGTGGCCACACCAGTCGAAAACACGGCGCAAACAGACTATATCCCATCTCTGGAGACCTAACTTATCTAGATAGTGGGCCCTCAGACGGTTGACGTACGCCAGATGGTCCCCCAAGAAGTCCTCCTCGAAATCCTCGAACTCGTCCAACTTATCTGGGTCCACGTGGCCTGTCTCAGGAACCTCGGGGGCCTTCATCTGGTCATTGTTCGTCGTCGTCGTCGTCGTAGTCGGGGCCGGGCGGGTCGTTTTCGGGGGTGGGGGGGGCAACTTGCGTTTAATAACACGTCTTTCCATAGCAATCTGGACGGCCCGAATTTTCAGAAGATGGTCATGGGTGAGATGCAGGGCCCCGATGTTGTAGGTCAGGGCGGGGAGGACAACTTTGTGCAGCAATCTCAACCTATTGGAGATGGTGCCACACTTCGTGGTCAGCAGTTTCTTATGGCGCGCAAAAGCACTCCAGGCGGCACGTGTGCGCCTGTCCACTTCGACCGACGCATTGTTATCGAAGGTGATCTGATGGCCCAGGACCTTTATCCCCTGCTCTCTCGGAGTGAAAGGGATGTGAAAGACGGGGAGGGCGATGTCTTCGGTTTTCTTCTGGCGCATGGTGGGCCGAGGGGCCACGGCGGACCTCTGGGGGAGGGGCTGGGCCCAGACATCATGCACGGCCAGTCGGGATTGGTGATCCTCAGACGCTGTCCACTGCATATCATTCAAGTCCACCCACCAGCCTGCTAGCCGTATTAGATTATTCCAAGCATCTGTCATGAGGGTCACCATCGACGGCGTGAGACCTAGCAGCCAAAAGTTGTCGGCGAAGATGAGTAACGGGACTCTTCGAATCTGCTGCGAATCCTCGCCCCTCCTGGTGTGCGCATAGTACTCGAAGCCCAGCGGGCGTGCGTCTTCAAAGTCCAGAGGGTAGCCCCAGCCCTTGGACTTGCAAATGGAGAGGAAGGGACGAATGAGAGTATGTTCCATAATGAGGTTACACTTGCGAGGGCCATCTGGATCGCCCTGATATATCGATCGAGTCCGAGATATCGGCTGCGACGGAGGCAGGCGAGGAAGCAAGAGACGGCCTCGTCCGCGCCTAACTTCGCGGATCATGGCGGCGGTAATGACATCGGGCACCGGGGCGAGCTTGAAAGCGTGGCACCAGACACCATGGTCAACACAGTCATAACATTTATATATATCCCCAGAAACAATATGCAATGGTATCCGAAATCCGATAGCTTTCTCAACCAGGAGACGAATAATAAAGATGACCTCAGCCGTCTGGTGCGCAGGGCGAAAGGCAAACTGATTCGGCGACAGTGGCCGATCTGCAATGCGGCCTAGCTCGGACAGTATCTGCATATAAGCTTCCCATAGCACCGAGAGGACAGCAACGGGGCGCCATTTCTTAATGTGCAATGGGTTGGTCATTTTCTCGATAAGATGAACATCGTGCTCGTCCCAGCCACAGGGCTCGTCCATCGATGGGTCATTCAGGAGTCTAAGTTCGAAGAGGGAGGCGAGGATCTCGAAGAAATCATCCGAGGCATCCAAGAACATTTCGACGACGAGTAACTCGCTTCGGGGGCATGACTTACCACGTTTCATACGAAGGAATACTTGCCGAACTCGAGCGCCAGAAAGTTGGACGAGGCCCTCGAGGGCCGAACGGTCCCAGCGTTTCTGGATCCAATCGGGGAGCTGCATGACGTTTTTGGACCGATGCAAATCTCCGAAGAAGGACTCGGCAAGGTCTAAGATCTCCTGGGGGTCCGTCGTCAGGACGCCTTGCTCGTTAAACATGGCCCCCTGCCAGGTCGGTGGCGGGACGCTTCGGTCTGTGCGACCTTTGGAGAGAAGCCAGTCGCACTCGTACGCGAACTTAGTCTGCTGCAGCTGGCGGCGGATCAGAGACTCAGCCGTGCAGTAAAAGTGTCGAAGCTGCTGCTTCGTGGCAGCTCGTCGGAGAGATCTGACAGCCTCGAGGTGGGTACGGGTGATTTCGTCTTCTTCTTTCTCTGGCTTGGGGGGGGGGGTCTCCGGTTGCGTCGATGTCCGTGATCGGCGGCGGCGGTCGAAACGGCGTCAGCCAGAAAGCGTAAAGAGGGAAGGGGGCGTCCATGGGCATCCGTACAGGGTCTAAAAGGTTCCTCATCGGGCTCCAGTGGGGGCGTCGCGGGGGCGGGGGCAGGGGGCGGAGAGGGGGCATGTTCGGACCGACGGTGACGGGGTCTCTTGCGGAGGGGGAGGCAGGCGGGGGGCGGGGTAGGGTCGGCCTCCAGCCGACGAGCGAAACACGGTGAAATCTTCCAGGTCGATTCTTCCCCAGGAGGCGGCGTCCAGGAGTCCGTCAGCTTGCTCCAGGGTTCTCGCGGCCAGTAGGAAGGCGTGTAATGTCGCGCAGTGATTCGGGCGGGGTGCTTGGACCGAGGGCCCGCTCCTTCCTTGGCCAGTAGGTCGACCGCCGTGTTTCCCATATCTTGAGAGTGACCTTTGCGCCACTCTGGCAAGCGCACCTGGTAGCGCCTGCAAACGTCCTGCCACAGCGCCAGCATGACGGACACCATATTCAAATTAGATCGAGGCCGCCATCGTCCCCAGATCAGCTGTTGGCAATATCGAGAGTCGAAGGTCATCTTGATTTTGGCCTGGGGGGGGGGGGGATCGTCCTGATGTTGTCGGGGAGGGAGTCCTGGATAATCAACCACAGAAAGGCCTCAATGGGTGCCGTCAACTCTGCCGTGTTGTTCGACTCTCTACACGCTCCCACAAAGAGTGGGTCCTCAGGGTCAGTGCATACTGGACCGCATGCTGAGGCTAAGGGAGAGGAGCCTGCCGTCGGAGACGCCGAGGGAAATAATGCAAAGCCCCAGCCAGCACATCCTCGGAGGTGATCACGCGCACGCTTACGATACCTAGGTAGTGTGTCGTAGAAAGAGCCATCCAGGAAGAGTCCGAAAGCCTCGTCATCCCGAAAGAAACAGTGCACAGTACGATCGACCTCGAGGGCGTCGTCGAGAGCGTTCCGATAAGCCGTGATATCCGAACAAGTCCAGTTTATTGGTTTGGGAGGCGGAGGAGGGGGCGCCGCTGTCAGAGTCCAGTTACTGCTAGGATCGCGTACCCGCAGACGTAGGTGTAGGGGGAGATGATCAGGTGGTAGCAGTAGAGAAATCGACCGTACAACTGACCGTGCCCGTAGGGAAGTGCCGTGTGAGAGCGTAGTCTATCTGCTTGGGGTCTCTACGCTGTCCAGGATCAGGAATATGTGTGTGAACACCGTACTTACACAAATGGTATGTATTTTCCGCCCGAAGATCTAGATCGCACATGGTAATGAATAACTCCTTGGCCTTCCAAGCTAGCCTATCCAGAACAGGGGGTTCACCAGGAGAACGAGTATAGGGACCTATATGCTCAGCAAAGAGATCGGAGTCAGCGACCGAACCGAGGTGGGCGTTAGCATCAACGCCGGTAATAACCTTAGTCTCATTCGGGACTGAGAGGACGTGCTGACGAATCTCGCGCAGGCTCTCCATCAAAAGAGCCCTATCCTTTGACGGGTACAGATGGGCGGAGCCCACCAAGACACGATTGAATTCTGGATGCTCGCACAACGCGCCGACGCAGCGGGTGCCCTGGACCACGCTCAGAATCTTCCAGCCACAGTCTCGATGGACAACGATCGCATTCTGCCTGTCCTTGCCACTTGGGGGGACCACAATAAGGCGATGTCCGTCGATCTGCTCTGGAGGTTCTGCTCGGCGAAGGGCGAGGCATTCCTGTAAAAGCAACATGCACCATGGGAATTCTCTCTCAAGATCGCGTAGAAAAATTGGCAACCCCTTCAGCGATATCATTCTGACATTCCAAGAAAGGATACAGGAATGGTCGACCAATCGTCGCTGTCGCCATCTACGCATAGCAAGAGAAGTGCCGCCTCAGGGATCCGCCACAGCGTGGATCTCACTGAGGTGTGTCTGGAGCTTGAGGTCGATGCTCAGGTCCTGCAGCAACGCGTTCGCGGTGGGCGGGATCTTCATCTTGTGGGTGGTCCTGCCGCAGTCGTACACTTTGATGGGGCCTCCCTGGTGGGCGTTCCCTGGCAACGACATCGGCAGGAAGATGGCCTCCCCCCTGTCGTTCTTGATATCGAAGGCTGCGTCCCAGTTGTGCTGCGGGCTGTTCGGGAAGATGGCTGCCAGGACTGGTTTGAGCTCCGCCACGGCCTTCACCTGCTGCTTGCTCACGCCGATCTCCCAGCCGACTTTGTCGATGTTGTGCCACAGAGCCGTGCGACCTGCCTGGCGAAGGGAACCGCCACTGAACTTTCTGCCTTTCATCTTCTTGAGACAGACCCACATCTGGTCTGAGCTGTGGAAATGTACTTTTACACGTTCACCATAAGAACCAGTACCCACGACACGCTCGTAGAGGATGTTCTCTCTGTCGAGTTCGGTCTTGATCTGTGCCACAAGCTTGTCGCTAGCATCGTATTTGAAGCCACCAACACATATCGTTTTTCGTCTACCCATGGGAATGAACACTGCTGTGGATGCTGCCGAGATAGCCGCCGAGAGCGTCGTAGACAATGGTGTGTGCACTCCTGAAGCTGGGGAAGCTCCTCCGCCTCTCTGCTGCTGTCCACTCTCGTAGGCGTCCATGCGAGCCTCTAGGGCCTGCTGACGGGAGCTGAGGGAGCGGACCTCCACGGAGACCGACGTGACGTTTTTCTGAATCTCTTCGATTTTCCCCGTCTGTACCTCAGTGGCGTCCTTGATCATGCCACCCATGGCACGAAGGAGTCGAGCTTGACCCTCATCAAACCCTTCTTGCACTGCATGACGGGAGGCTGCGGCAGCTGCGTCGAAAGGGGCGGAGAGCCGAGGCCTCTGCGCGGGAGGGGCGCCGAAGATGTCTCCGTCAATACCTATCGGCTCCATTGGATGATCACCACCACCACCACCAATCATTGCGGGCGGCACTAGTTTGGTCAGGATGCAAAAGAGATGGGCGATGCTCGCCAGTCGGCTGCACTGGGAGCGGGTCAAACGCGCGACTCTCATCATTCAGGACCTATCCTGAAGCACAATTGCTTGAGCCAAAATGGAGGAGGAGGATGAGGAGGAGGAGGAGGGGGAGGAGGAGGAGGAGGAGACGGAGGAGGAGGAAGAGGCGGAGGAGCAGGAGGAGGGCGGAGAAGGAGGAGGAGGAGGAGGAGGAGGAGGAGGAGGAGGAGTCCTGTAGTTTCCAGCACGCGTCTCTCGCCCTGGCGCCACGCACATTATTTTGCCACGCTTCCTGGAACTACAGTGATGCAGGCCTGGTGGTTCCAGACTGCGGTTTTTGGTATTAGCACCACGCACGCTCGTCCTAAACCACTCCTACACGGATGGAGGGGCCGATTTTCAAAACGAGACTCTCGCCGCAACACCGCGCACATTCGTTGCAAGAACAATCTAAACCATTCTCGACTGAAACGGGTTCGTTTTCATAGTCTGGCTCTCGATGTGTGCCCCCTGCAATCTGGCAGCCCGAGAATCCAAGCATGATGCAACACTTACACGGATGGAGAGCGGCTCCTCTTCAAAACACGAGTTCTCGCTGGAGACTTCCGTCCATCTTACCGCACGAGCTTTGAGCGCATGTTTTTGTTTCGCAGGGGCTGTACTCGCAGGGGCTTACGAGACGGGGGCCCGGGGAAAGATGGTGTGCTGCAGCATCGCCGGCGCATCCCGGGTTCACCCTGCTCCTCCTCCAACTCCGTGCGCTGGGGAGGACGAGGAGGAGGAGGAGGACAACGAGGAGGAGGAAGACGAGGAGGAGGAGGACGAGGAGGAGGACAACGAGGAGGAGGAGGAGGAGGAGGAGGAGGAGGAGGACAACGAGGAGGAGGAGGAGGAGGAGGAGGAGGACGAGGAGGAGGAGGAGGACAACGAGGAGGAGGACGAGGAGGAAGAAAACGAAGAGAGGGCAGAAGAGGAGGATGAGGGCCGAGGAGACAGAAAAAGAGAAGGGGGACGGGGCGGCGGAGGGAGGAGGGCCGAAGACCCGGGTTGGTTCGAGGCATTGCCTCTGGGCTGTGATATATTCGTCCGCAGCCTCGCTGCGTCGGGCTCCCCGCAAGCCCCCTGGCCTTCTCGAGTAAGCTGCCACCCAGAATGCTGCGCTGGCACGGCGGCGGAATTGCCGGAGGCGGCTGGATAAGATGGGGGCGGCACAATAGCCACATGGCTCGAGCTGTGCTATGTCATGTTGTGCGAGCGGCTGTCCTTCCGACCTTGCCGCCACACCATCCAAGGGACCGGTCATCACTTCCTGGGTCGTTCTGTGCCCACGCTTGCTGTCCTTCGGGCCCGCAGGAGCACCATGCGACTGCCAGGGTCTCGTCAATCTGCTGCTCGCTCTCCTCGCGTGACTGGGGCCAGGCATGGCGGCTCTGTGCTTCGGACACACGACAAGCATCCCGCGAATGATATCGGATGCGTGGATCTGCCCAGTCGTCGACTGTTGTACGACCAAGCGCTCCCGTGCCCCAAGCTTCTCGGTGCGCTCACTCATCCCGTCCGCTGTCCTCGTCGACGCCGCGGGACCCAATGCTCCGCGGCCGCCCTGGGCCAACGCCCAGAGCGGCCAGCGCCGATGATGACCTCTTGCCCCCCTCCCATCCTCTTACTCTCCGCCGCTGCCGCCGCCGCCGCCTCCTCCCCCTCTTCCTCATCCTCCACCCTGCTCCTCCTCCTGCTCCTGCTCCTCCTTCTCCTCCTCCTGCTGCTCCTCCTCCTGCTCTTCCTCCTCCTCCTCCTCCTGCTGCTCCTTCTCCTGCTCCTGCTCCTGCTGCTCCTCCTCCTCCTCCTCTTCCTCCTCCTGAGATCCGACATTGCGAACAAGTGAAGTATCGCGAACAACAGCGACTGGGACTGACGACCCTGTCCTTCTGCGGCAATAATTTGAGCCAGTTCAATATGTGATGGTTCTGGGGCCCGAGACTGGGCGCAAACGACGAGCGTGAAAAAAGTGCAGCGCCCAGATCTCAGGGTCCTCCTCCTCCTCCTCCTCCTCCTCCTCCGCCTCCGCCTCCGCCTCCGCCTCCGCCTCCCCTCCCCCTCCCCTCCCCCTCCCCCCTCCCCCCCTCCCCCTCCTCCTCCTCCTCTTCCTCCTCCTCCTCCTCCTCTTCCTTCTCCTCCTCCACCCCCTCCTCCTGCTCCTCCTCCTCCTCCTGGTCTTCCTGGTCAGGACAGCGTCCGTAATCAAAGAGTTCAAAGAGTTCCTGCTCCTCCTCCTCCTCCTGCTCCTCCTCCTCCTCCTCCTCCTCCACCTCTGGCTCCTCCTGCTCTTCCTCCTCCTGCTCCTCCTGCTCCTGCTCCTCCTCCTCCTCCTCCGCCCCCTCCACTCCTTTGCTTCTAAATAACTGTTCCTTGTCGCACCCCGAGGCCAG
>CAUYUJ010002891.1:1395785-1425785 GCA_963575745.1 Prorocentrum cordatum | reverse complement strand
CCTTTTTCTCCTCCAGCATGTTTCGCTTTCGGAGCAGATTTGGAGGATGTCTCAGGCAATTCGCTGGTTTCAGCACTCTAAGGGGAGCGGCGGGGGGTATTTCATTCGGGCCCCTTCGCGGGATTTTGTGGGGATGTCTCAGGCGGTTTGGCCATATTCTCTTACAACATGTTTCGCTTTCGGAGCAGGTTTGGAGAATGTCTCAGGCGATTCGCTGGTTTCAGCACTCGAAAGGGAGCGGCGGGGGGGTATTTCACTCGGCCCCTTTCGCGGGATTTTGTGGGGATGTCTCAGGCGGTTTGGCCATTTTCTCTTCCAACGTGTTTCGCTTTCGGAGCAGATTTGGAGGACGTTCGCGCCCAGTTTGCGGGGATGTCTCAGGCGGTTTGGCCGTTATGATGCTGGGCATCTGTCGTTTTCGGAGCAATTTGGGGAGGATGTCTCAGGCGATTTGCTGGTTTCAGCACTCCCAAGGAGGAGGAGGAGGAGGAAGAGGAGGAAGAGGAGGAGGAGAAGGAGGAGGAGGAGGAGCAGGAGGAGGAAGAGAAGGAGGAAACGAGGAGGAGGACGAGGACGAGGACGAGGAGGAGGAGGAGGAGAAGGAGGACAGCATGAACACGGTAGGAGCAGAAGCAGGAAGGGGATGATGATGATGATGATGATGATGATGATGATGATGATGATGATGATGACGATGACGATGACGATGATGATGATGATGATGATGAGGAGGAGGACGTGGGCAACTCGAGTAGCCAGGGCCAGACGATCGAGGTTCGATGTTCCAAGGCTTTAGGTTTTACTTAAACGCTTCCGCCTCACTCTCCTTCGCTCTCCGCTCTCCTTCACTCTTCTGCATTCATACTCACTCATACTCAGACTCAGTCACACGCAGGCTCACTCGCACTTAGACTCGCTCATATCCATACTAGAGGAACGAGAAGTATGCACATGCACCGATTCTGGCCAGGCCCATCCTGGGCCCAGGATCGGTGCATACGCCCTCCTGCCTTGGCCAGGAGAGCCTATGCACTGATCCTGGGCCAAGGATAGGCATGGCCAAGATCGGTGCATGTGCATATTTTTCTTCGCCCGACATACTTAAACTTGCTCACACTCAGACTCACGCTCAGAACCACTCATACTCAGACTCGCTCCTGCTCAGACTCATCATCCTTCGGTCCGCTCAAACGCAGACCGACTCACACTCAGACTGCCTCACATCCATACCCAATCACACTCGGCTCACTCGCACTCAGATTTATTAACACACACTTTTTCTCACACTCAGACCCACTCAAACCCAGACTCACTCATGCTCAGACTCATCATGCTACGATCCGCTCAATCACACACTGGCTCACACTCAGATTCGTCCATACTCAGACCCACTCGCACATAGACGCACTCGCGCTCATATTTACTCACACGCATACCCAATCAAACCCAGGCTCAATCGCACCCAGATTAACTCACACTCAGAATCAGTCGCTCTCAGATTTGCTATTGGTCGCACTCATGCTTGCAGACTGTGGGAATGTCTCGAGCGAGCGGTTCGCCCTTGCATACAGGCGCTCATTGACAGATATCAATAGAAAGACGTACCAAGAGAATGAGATGCACATATGGGGAGCCCCGCGTCGAGTAATTTTGGGAGGCAATGGCATGCACAAAGAACTTCTGAATGCTCGGAATCATCGGACATCGGACCTGCAGCTGTCGCAGCCGGAGGCGTCGCAGGTTGGCGCCGTAGCACTGGGCAGGTGTGAGACTGGAGGCCAAACAGCGCATACAGTGGAGGCCAGTCCACAAGAAACCTTCCACAAGAAACCCAGTCCTGAGACCCTAGGACGTCCTTTGATTTTGGGTGTGGGAACGTCACGCTTTCAAAAACAAAACCATCGAAACCCAAAACACCCTGGAGGCAAGCAGGCTGTTTCTTGGCATGGGTTTCAACTGTATGCGTACATGCTTGCAGTCTGGAATAAACCCGGAACGACGGATCGGGCGCCGCCCTGACTACAGACGCTGCGTCGAGTCAGTCCCAGTTGTCAGACAGGGCTGCGGACGCCTATTCTGGCCCATGGCGCGAATCTGCAGCAATCTCGCGCGGACCCTTTATTTTGGAATCCCTAATGAACATCAAGGGACACCTCGGCCCCAGCTCTTGTGAACTCGCTGGCCGTCAGTTGGCCATGGACACTGGGAAGCACTGGATGGATGCCTTCGCGAAGAATGAAAGCCTCGCTCTGAAGCCGACATTTCTGAATGCGAGGTCCAGTTGGCAGAACTTCTTTGCAACTCCGATCTTCTTCCCTTCAAACACAGCACAAAACCAAGCGCCGTAAGCACAACTCCTATACATATTCCTTATCAATAGATACCCCTGCTCTGCCAGCTAGCAGGCCACCATTGACCAGAACCGGGCCCTTCAACCCTCTCCACCAAAAAAACAAATGTATCGACCTTCTCCCTCTCTCTCTCTGTGTTGTTTCTCTCTCTCTCTCTCTCGTTTCTCTCGTTTCTCTCTCTCTCTCTCTCCCTCTCTTCTCTCTCTCTCTCCCTCTCTCTCTCTCTCTCGCTATACACGGATGCTTGGCCGTGACAGGGCCGCACACCCCGCGCGACGGCGCGACGCGCCGCCCTCGCCTCGGCGACGCGCTCGCTTTTTTCCTGAGAGCTGGGCTCACCGCTTCGGCGCGGCGCGCGTCCTTTGCCCGCCAGCTCGTCGACGCATGAACGCGGCGCCGACCCGGGAAAGCCTGGAAACCTAAGAAACCCTGGAACTGCGGAACATTCGGAAATCTGGGACAGCCTGTGCACCGTGGAAATCCTGGAGCATATTATCATCACCTGTGCTCCTCTGAGGAATCCCGTTCGTGCCGAAGCGCTCACCCTTTGTTCGGGGACAGCCCGGGGCATTCGGGAGCGAGACGCCGCCTGCGACCAAAGCAGAAACACTCTCGGGGCTCTTTCCATGCGGGCAGCGGCGCCGCGAACCCCAACTTTGGAGACCCCCCCAGCTGGGATTTCTCGCGCTACAGTCGGGGGGGTGACCTAAGGAACCCTAGATAAGGAACGAAGCCCCTTTTTTCCATAGTTAAACTTCGATTTCCCATCGAAAGCATAAGGATAACCTGAGGCAAGCTGTGAAACAATTGACGAACACGGTAGCCCCTCCCCAACGAGAAGGTTCCTTCCTCAGCAACCCGACTGTACGGTGCTGTGCTCCCGGGACCGAAGCGAGCTTCTGGGTGCCGTGGGCAAAGAGTTCGGGAGCCTCGAGGAGGGAGCCAACAGTTGCAGACAGGGGCCAGCCCCAAAAGCGCCGGATCTTGCATCACCCGCGGAGGCCAGGAGCGCCTTGGCCCGGGGTCGGGGCGGGGATCCTGCAGGCTCCCGCGCCACCCCGCGCCTCAGCTCAAGCCGACTGACTGCAGGTCTGTCGGGTCGGGCGAAAGGGGGGGATAGTAAAGGGGGGGTTTGAGAATCAGCTCACGTAGCTGATTTTCCCGGCGCCTCCCGGCGCCGGAGGCGCTATGTATCGAGGAATGGGGCCCCTCGGTGGGGCCGAAACCAGCTGCATGCAGCAAATTTCGTACCCCCCCCTTTCCCAACCCCCCCTTTCGCCCGACCGAGTCTTGGATCGAGCCCGGGTCGGGCAACCCCCGAAAAGTGACGTGACGGCGGAGGTCCGCGAGCGGAGAGAGGACGGGTCTCCGAGTCCTCCTCCTCCTCCTCCTCCTCCTCCTCCTCCCCCTCCTCCTCCTCCCTCCTCCTCCTCCTCCTCCTCCTCCTCCCCCTCCTCCTCCCCCTCCTCCTCCTCCTCCTCCCCCTCCGGCGAGGGCCGGGGGGCCACCTACGGCGGGGGCTCTGCTTCGGGAGGGCGCCCGGGGCTAGCCCCCGACCCTCGAGGGCTCCGATCGCCCGATGCGGGCGGCGGTGGCCTCCGTGGCCAAGCAAGCCTCAGGTGTCGTTCCACCGGCTTCCACAGGGGGAACAAGAAGTGGCAGAAACTAGGGGGCAAACGAGCCTACCTCGCTTTTGACCACCCTCGCTTCCAAGAGCTACCAAGCGACGCCAAACTACGGCCGTACTGGTCAGGCCGCTCGACGGGGAGGCGCGTGGTATGACTTGGTTTTGCCTGGAAGCGAAAGCGGGGTAGGTAATTCACGCTCTGAAAGCAAGCCTCAGGTGGTGTTCCACCGGCTTCCACAGGGGAACAAGAAGTGGCAGAAACCTGAAAGCTCGGAGGTCCGCGCGGATTTCTCGGATCGGCGCTGGACCCCCCTCCCTGGCGCGCGGAGCGCGCCAGGGGCGGCACTGGAGGCGCCGCCGGGGGGCCCCCGCGCCGATGCGAGAACTCCGCGCGGACCTCCGAGTTTTTAGGTTTCTGCCACTTCTTGTTCCACCGTCTTCCAGGCCCTGGTGGCCCCTCTGGGACCCATCGCACCGACGACCTCTCGAGAGGGGCGTCGAGATCGATGGGCCCCCCCAGGGGGGTAAGGACCACGGCTCCCCCAGCTGTGGCTGGCCTGCTGGTGGCCCCCCTGGCAGTCGGTCGGAGGCCCAAAGGGGGCCCCGGGGGGCCGCCCGTGGAGGAAGCGGGCCCGCACGCCCCCCCGCGCTCCCCCTCCCGCGCTCTGCCGAGCCCCCCCCCCCCCCCCTCTACTCGGGCGCTGCCAGACGTGCCCCGGGCTCGAGGTGCCCCCCCAGGATGCCCAAGGAGGCCCCCACGGCCTCCCAAGGAAGCCCCCCCAGGATCCCAGGACCAGGATTCCCAAGGATTCCCAGGATTCCCCAGGATTTCCCAAGGATTCCCAGGATCCCCAAGGATTCCCCAGGATTCCCAAGGATCGCCACGGCTCAAGGTGCTCCCCAGGATTCCCAAGGATTTCCAAGGAAGCCCCCCAGGAGCACCCCTCACGAGGCCCCGAGGGGCCAGGTCTCCCAAATGGAGCGAACAGCTGGGAGCACCCTGGGCCAATATAGCACCTTTAGCAACCCCCTCCCCCAGATCCCCTCCGGACGGGGCGCGGAAACGTCGGTGTCGATCTTGGTCATCATTCGTCTTGGTGACTGTTGATATGTGGGCCATCCTCGCGAATCGGCGACGGTCGGCATGGACCATGACCAAGATCGTCGTCGACCAGACCCCGCGACATCTTGGTCATGGTCATCGTCCTTCTTCCCTCGACTCTGGCTGGTTTTCACTTTTTCCTCATGCTCCTCCTCCTCCTCCTCCTCCTGCTCCTCCTCCTCCTCCTCCTCCTGCTCCTCCTCCTCCTCCTCCTCCTCCTCCTCCTCCTCCTCCTCCTCTTGCTCTGCTGGCGGCGCCGTGTGAGATGCCGGAGCCGGTGGCGCCGCCAGAGCCTGGGCCCAGGGGGAGGGGTGGCAGGCTTCCCGCCCCGCACCGGCAGTCTGGGAAGCTGGGGGCAGACGCACGAGGCGGCGGGGAGAGGCACAGCTCGATGGAACTCGATCATGGTGGGCTGGAAAGGTATACGGGCAAATCTGGACCGGACCTCGTTGGCGGCGGGGAGAGGGGGGCATGATATTAGACTCGACTGTGTTCTCACTCATGGATGCCTCCGATGGAAGAACGACGAGAACCGCGCAACCTGTCCGCCTCCGTGCTTGCATGGCGTGGGCGTGTTGGAATGCTTGCTGTTGTCTTGGAGGTTTTCTAGGGCCGACCCCCCCCCCTCTTCACGCCAGGTGTCTTGAGATCCCCCCCCGTGAAAAAACTCTCCGTCAATCTCTTCGGCCTCCAAACGGGCAAGAAGGCCTCCAAGACGGCTTCCAAGGCAATCGAGACGACACCATGACGGCCCAGGATGGCCCAAGACGGCACACGAGGCTCTCAAGACGGCCTCAAGATAGCATAAGAGGCCCACAAGACCGCCCAAGAGGGCTCCAAGAGGCCCTCCAAGAGAGCCCGAGGATGCAACAAACATGAAATTTCCTGTGGAGTTTGACGGATGTTGAGGTCCTCGCCTGTTTGGGCTTTCGACCGCCCCCGAGACGACCCAAAAGGCCTCCAAGATAGCTACAAGACAGGCTATGAAGCCCCCAAGAGGGCCCCAAACCGGCCCAAGAGGACGCCAAGATCGCCTAAGATGCTCCCGAGAGGGCCCCAAGACAGCCCTACAGCGCTCCCAGATGGCAACAAGACGGCCCAGAGAGGCCCCCAAGACGGGCTCCGAAGGCGTCAAGCTAGCCACTCGCCTCCCCAGCACGGCCCAAGAAGCTCGAAGCGGCCCCCACGAGTGGGGCCCCATGAGCCCCCAGCAGGCCCCCAAGAGGCCCCCAACAGGCCCTCCAGGAAGCTCCAAGGAGGCCCTCATTAAGGTCCCAAGATAGCCCCAAGAAGCTTTCTCCTCCTCGTCCTCAGTTGTTCCCTCTCCTCCTCCTCGTCCTCCTTCTCCGAGCTCCTCCTCCCCCCTACCGCGTGGACGACAACGATGTCGGGATTACGACCCTCTCCACTTCAGACCGCTCGCTGCACTGGCGCGGGGTGTGCACTCGACCTCCCTCAAAACGCGCGGACGAAGACGAGGTCGACTTTACGGCCCGTCCTCATCAGGCGCCGTCGGACTTGCGCCGTTACTGCACCCAGCTTGCGCCCTGCAACGCTGTTGCACAAGCGCGGCGGCGGGGTCTGCCGCAGGCAGCAGGATGGGCATCCGAGCGGGGAGTTCCCTCCCACAGGCGCGAGACGCCGCTGCGCGTTGTTCCTGCAGGGGCGCTGGCCTAGCTGGCGCCCCTTTCAGGCTGATAGAGAGGGTCACGAGGACAATGAGGCGGAAGGGGGGGGGGGCAGGGGGCAGGGGTGGATGGTGATGATGAAGAAGACGACGACGAGGACGACGACAATGATGATACTTTTCATGGCAGCGGTGCTGGTGATAATGAGTAAATGGGGCACGACAGCGGTGGGAGACTGGTGGTGGTGATGATGATGACGATGATAATGAGGATGATGACGATGATGATGGCCCATTTCGGCACACCCCTCACACGGATCGTGGCTCCATAGGGAGCCCCACCGAAGGCCCCGGCGGCAGGGTCCGCATGCGCCCCCCCGCCCATTTCGGCACGCTCCTCACGAGGGTCGTGGCCCCGTAGGGAGCTCCACCGAGGGCGGCACCCACAACGCGGCACTCACAATTGCATCGCCAAGGTATTTTTTCTCTCTCTGAACGTGGACCCCCACAGACATCTGTACCCCTTCATGAGAGACCGGTTTGATGGTCCTGGGGTCAGGTCGGGCATGTCACCCTACAGGCGGATTTTAGACGAAAAATAAAACATAGCCAAACAATACTCAAACATACCCAAAGATGCTAAACAACTCGACCCCCGACTATCTTTTTGGCTCTTTATGCGTGTCCCTCCTGTAGAGGGACGGGCCCGACTTAAGTCCTGGGGCCCCGTGAGGGTCCCATGGGCTTATGTCGGACGTGTCCCCCTACAGGGGGGTTTTCGACGACAAATTAAAAATATTCCAGAAATACACCGAACATGTCAAAAAATATACAAACAAAAATCCCCAGATTGGACCATCTTCTGATTATTTTTGGGGTATTTTGCATTTTTCGTCGAAAATCCCAGATCCTAGATTTCGGCGTTGGTGGCAATTTTTCGGCCACCTTGGAAACCAGAATATTGCCACCATCACCGAGATCGGGATCTTCTTCCCTCGGTGGAAGCACACCGCCGATATTGGTGCTGGTGTCAACCTCTGGGCCTGCGACATGGGCCGAACACTGCCCAGGACCATCCGCCGAGGCTCTCGCGCAACGAGGGCAGCGGGGGGCTGGAGAGGCGGCCCGGGGGCCTGCTCCGGAGGCGCACCGGCAAGACCCGTCAGGGGGTGGCCCCGCCCTGGGCGGGTCCTGACGAGAGTCCCAGGGCGAATCCAGCGGTGGCGACGACTGGGCATCGCTCGGACGTCCATTTCCCGTGTTTTTGTTCGGCTTCGTGCGTGTTTTTTTCGCCAGATGGTCGAGGATGCTCCTCGAAGGTCCTGGCCGAAGGAAAACTGCACACGTCCGAGCGATGCCAAGACGAGGGTCTCTCGGGGGGAGCGAAGGATGGGGATAGCAAAGGGTAGGGTTAGGTCGGGCCTGTCCCCCTACAGGGGGGATCTTCGAGGAAAAATGAAAAACAATCGGAATACTCAAACATACCCAAAAATACTCAAAACATCGCCCCCGGACTATTTTTTTACTATTTTGAATTTTCCCCCTGCAGAGGGACAGGGCCGACTTAAGGGCAGGGTAGAGAAAATCCGCCGATCCGGCGTGTGAGTTTCAAGGAGTCTCAGCTACAGCCTCGAGGCTGAGCTTCAGCCTCTGGGGGGGTCGCCGGGGTGGCTCTGCCGGGGAAGGGGGGGTGGGGGGGGGGGGGGGGGTGCGAGTTTCCGGCGAACCCCGGGGCCGCTCCGGGGGAGTGGAAGATAGGGGGGGGGGGGGCGCCATGCTCCGCTTTTTCCGGCGCTTTGGAGGAGGGGGGGGGCCCAAGAGACCCCCAAGGGGTTCCAAGAGGGCCCCGAGTCGCCGAAAAATCGCTCCAAGACGCCCGAGATGGCCTCCAGACGGCCCAAGGTGTCTCCAAGACGCCCCAAGAAGCTTCCAAGAGGCCTCCCAAGAGGGCCCCAAGAGGCCAGAATCGTTGATTTTCATTGGTTTTTTCAGGGTTTTTAGCGTTCTTGCCTTTTCGGGCGTCCGACGCTCGAAGACGGCCCAAGAGGCCCCCAAGTCCGTCCCAAGACGGCCCACGATGCTTCCAACACGGCCCAAGAGAGCCCCAAGACGGCCCAAGAGGGCCCCAAGACGGCCCAAGAGGGCCTCTGGACAGCCCAAGAAGGCCCCAAGAGAGCCCCAAGAGGGGCCCAAGAGGGGGACCACGAACCGAAAGAACCGAGCTTTCCGCCCCAAGAGGCCCCAGGAGGCCCCAAGAGACCCCCAAGGGGCCCCAAGAAGCCCACAAGAGGCCCAAAAGAGGTTCCAAGAGGCCCCAAAACAGCTCCCCAGAGGCCTCCAGACTGCCTCCGGCAGGAGAATAACCCCGAGCGACCCGGATCGGCGGCACTGGCCGAAGGCCACTACAATCAGCTCACGCAGCCGATTGTTCCCCAGCGCCTCCTGGCGCAATGGGGGCGCCCGTGCATCGAGGAAGGGGCCCCGCGGTGGGGCCGAGACCAGCGGCACGCAGCAGCTGTCGCACCCCCCTCTTTGCCCTAACCTTACGTCGGGCCTGTCCCCCTACACAGGGGGATTTTCGACGACAAATAAAAGACACCCCACAAATAACCAAAAAAGGGGTTTACCCCTCCCCTTACCCCTCCCCACTGACCTGGACGGGGCCGGTCGCGAGGTGTCAGAGCGTCCAAGATGGCCCAAGACAGCTCCAAGAGCGAACAGGCGAGAAAACACAAAACATTGATTTTACCTAGGTTTTGGAAGGATTTTGGCATCTTGGGGGGGCCAAGAGGCGACTCGAGGCACTCTGGAGGGGCGGGGCTAATAAGCAAACCCCCCTTCTTTGATAGATCTCCTCCAAGATGGCCCAAAGAGCGCCCCGAAGGCTCCCAAGAGCGCCCCAAGAGCGCCTCAAGAGGGCCCCAAGAGACCCCAAGAGGCCCCCAAGAAGCCTCCAAGACGTTGCCAAGAGACCCCCAAGAGGCCCCAAGAGAGTCCAAGATGACCCAAGACGGCTCCAAGAGCGAAAAGGCGAGAAAACACAAAACATTGATTTTACCTAGGTTTTGGAAGGATTTTGGCCTCTTGGGGGGGTCCAAGAGGCGACTCGAGGCACTCTAGAGGGGCAGCGCTAATTGGGGAACCCCCCTTCTTTGATAGATCTCCTCCAAGATGGCCCAAAGAGCGCCCCGAAGGCTCCCAAGAGCGCCCCAAGAGCGCCTCAAGAGGGCCCCAAGAGACCCCAAGAGGCCCCCAAGAAGCCTCCAAGACGTTGCCAAGAGACCCCCAAGAGGCCCCAAGAGAGTCCAAGATGACCCAAGACGGCTCCAAGAGCGAAAAGGCGAGAAAGCAAGAAACATTGATTTTACTTAGGTTTTGGAAGGATTTTGGCCTCTTGGGGGGCCCAAGAGGCGACTCGAGGCACTCTAGAGGGGCAGCGCTAATTGGGGAACCCCCCTTCTTTGATAGATCTCCTCCAAGATGGCCCCAAGAGCGCTTCGAAGGCTCCCAAGAGCGCCCCAAGAGCGCCCCAAGAGAGCCCCAAGAGGCCCCAAAAGGCCCCCATGAGGCCTCCAAGAGGCCCCCAAGAGACCCCCAAGAGGCCACAAGAGGCCCCCCGAGATACGCAAGAGGCCCCCGGGACCGCCAAGAGGCCCCAAAGACGGCCCAAGAGGCCCCCAAGCTCGCCATTGTCCTCCTCCTCCTCCTCTTTTTCTTCCTGCTCCCTCCTCCCCCTCCCCCTCCTCCTCCTTCTCCTCCTCCTCCTCCTCCTCCTTTTCCTTTTCCTCCTTCTCGTCCTCCTCGTCCTCGCAGTCCTCCATCTCCTCCTCCTTATCTCCTCCTCCTCCTCCTCCTGCTCCTCCTCCTGCTCCTCCTCTTCCTCCTCCTACTCCGACGACGACGGCTCCTCCTACATCCTCCCCCTCTTGGGGTATATGGCGGCTCACCCCGCCCTTTGTTCTTCTGCATGCTCCCCCGCTTCCCTCAGAACCTCCACTCCCCTGGGACTCATTTCTGGACGGGCTGGTGGGGATACGCGAAGCGTCTAGAATAAAAGATACCCCACAAATAACCAAAAAATAATCCAAAAATAGTCTGGGGGCTACTTTTGGAATATGTTTTGACCTTTTTGGGGGGTATTTTTGGGATATTCTTTTATTTTTCGTCGAGGATCCCCCTGTAGGGGGACACGCCCGACATAACCCGAACCCTCCCTTTTGTTCGGCCCGAGTCGCCCAGGAGGCCCAGGAAGGCAAAAGCGAAACGAGGGGTCGCGGCAGCAAAGGCGGTGGATTCGTGCGGCGTTGGCGCGCAAAATGATGGACACCGTGTCGACCGCTCAACCGTGAATCGATCGCGGCCCCGATCGTTCAAGGTTGAATTCCGTCAGGTCCTGTGGCGCTACAATGCCCCTCAATGCTTCCGCGTCGTGCTAGCATGCGGAGATCAACCTTGAACGCCTTCGCGGGCGCGCCGGCGCGCCATGGCCGCATGAACATCTGAGCAGGGACTGGCCGTCCCCACCCCGACATGTACTCAGAACGCAGGAGTGTTCTCGCAGAACATAAAAGCCGACGTGTTAAAACCAGACGGTTTCGGCTAGAAATGTTCACAGAACGTGTCCTGGAGATCATTAAAAAGGTTATCAGAACATTCTTCTTTGGTGGGCCTATAAACAAACAAGGGCGCCTCGCCACTGCTTGAAACATGCCGTACCTTTTCCTCCCCTGGCCCGGGGAGCTGTAGGACGCAGGAGCAGTCTGCCGACCGCGGTCGCCCCAGTCGTCTCGCCCGCGGTCGTCCCGCCAGCGGTCGTCGTCGCGCCGCGCGGGCGCGGCCCGGCCGCGGCTGGATGACCTGAGCGCGGCCCGGGCCGGCGGTTGATCCAGGGAGGAACAGACGTCAGGAGGAGGAGGAGGAGGAGGAGGAGGAGGAGGAGGAGGAGGAGGAGGAGGAGGAGGAGGAGGAGGAGGAGGAGGAGCGAGGAGGAGAGGAGGAGGAGGAGGAGAGGAGGAGGAGGAGGAGGAGGAAGAGGACGCTTCGTGGGTGAGGAAGAGTAACAATGAGGAGGTACGTAGGACAGGAGGAGGAGGGCGAGGAGGAGGAGGAGGAGGGGGAGGAGGAGGAGGAGGAGGATGCTCGGTGAATTAGAGGTAGGAGGAAGATGGATGGATGGATGGGCCATCATCAATGAAGCCCTGGCGGCCGTCTGCAGGCAGACGACCGCCAGGGCCCCAGATGTCATGCCACGAGCGCCCATGGACGCCCGCGCCACCCCTCCACCAAAATGTGATCGCGGGGGGGGTCGGGGACCGTCCACCACAGGCGACGGTGTGCGTCGGGCAGGAGCACGCCTCGCAAGGCGAGGGGTTTAGGAGCATACCCCGAACTCACGAGGCCCGCCCACTCCTCGCCACCGCCAGCGGCCTCGAGGGGGCGGCAGGGGCATCCAGGCGCGGCGGTGGCCCCGCGGCGCGCCGCGCTGGCGGCACTTCCCCGTCCTCGCGCGGGCAGCAGGCCGCGGGTCGCCTCGAGGACGTGGGCCTGTTGGGCGAACGCGGGCTCATCGGGGGGCAGCGCGAGGCCCTGAACCCGCGCCGCGTCCAGGAGGGGCCCGAGCGACGCGTCGGGCGAGAGGCGGGGCCGCGCCGCCAGCGCCGCCCGCCGCCGACCGAAACGAGCCCACCACGGCTCCGACGCGCGCGCCGCCTCGCCCTCTGCCTTCCCCGCCTCGGGAACCGCCGAGGGCGCGGCCAACGCAGTGGCGCCAGGCGGCCTGCCAGCAGGAGTCGACGATGCACCATTGCCAGCAGCTCCAGCTGCGGCGGCGGGCGGCGCGCCTCGGGCCAGGCCGTCGGCCCGGCTGTCGTCGCCAACGGAGGCGTCGCCGTCGCCGTCCCCGAGGACGCTAGAGGCCGCCGCCGCGCTAGGGCCGCCCGCCCGCCCTGCAGCCGCCCTTGTCCCGCCGCCCGCTTTTGCCGCCTCGCCAGCGCCGGCGCCTCGCCGACGACGCCGGCGGCGGCGCTTCCGCCGAGGCGAGGAATCGCCTGGCAACCGCGGTTCCGCCTCGGTAGCGCCGGCAGCAGCTCCAGCAGGTCGCTGGGGGGTTCGAGCCAGCGCGGGGCGGCGGGGCTGGCCGAGGTCGACGATCGCCACGCTCAGCATGCCCTCCGCCGTAGGCAAGAGGCTTGCCCCCCTCCCCTGCCAGCCCGCTGGCGGCGTGAGCCGCCAGGCGCGCGCCGCGGGCGGCCTCCAGGGCCCCTCGGCGCGCAGCGTCCGCGCCGCTGGCTTCGGAGCGCGCGGCGAGCCCAGCGGCGGTCATCACGGCGGACGGCGGGCGCGGGCCCAGGCGGCGCGCGGCTTGATACAAAGCGGCCAGGAGGAGGAGGAGGAGGACGAGGAGGAGGAGGAGGAGGAGGAGGAGGACGAGGAGGAGGAGGAGGAGGGGAAGGAGAAGGAGGAGGAGGAGGAGGAGGAGGAGGAGGAGGAGGAGGAGGGCGCTCTGGGGAAAAAGGGAGAGGAGGTGGAGGCCCACCCGTCTGCGCAGCAAGTTCATCCCTCAACCTGCTACCTGATACAGCACACCTTGCAATCGGGGGGCGCGCCTGATGGATTGGCGGAGCCGAGCGTGCAGAAGCCGCTGAGCTCGTTGTGAGAGAGGTGCTACGTTGGAGGCACGGAAAGATTGGCACACAGTGAACGCAGTCAAGGGCTAGACGGGGTGAAGCAAGGATCGGTGGCGAAGCGGGAAAAAAACTGCGGGAGGAAGGAGGATAGCGGCTCAGAAACCCGGGAACGTGGCAGATGAGGGAGGGCATCAAGTACATACTGGGCTGCAATCGGGCATGAGCAGTAGTGAAGCTGGCAATCACCTCCGAACGCGTAGCATCCGAAGCGACAGCCCTGCACCCCCTGACGGTACCTTCTGGTGGTATTCCAGCTGTTGCATATCCGTTTTGTCACCGCGACTAACATGGATGAAGGGAGTTGTTGCTTGGCTGCTGAATTCATCAGTTCGTTCGCTTTATCGACGTCGGCGATCGTCGTACCCGGGAGCCGTTTCTGACCTCGGGGAAGGAGAATAAGAGCTGGCGACCCGTGGCCCATCTCAATACGAAGCTTCTTGGCAATCAACGCCTGTAGCCTGCTCTTCGGGACATCGTCGCCCAGCTGGTCAGGCATATTCGTCTACCTGCTCAGCTGCAATGGCTGGCAACAAATCGCAGTCCTAGTGAATGGTGCGTACTGGTATGTAATAAGATATTCATCACCTCCAAGGATATCATGGCATGTGCTACGCATGAGTTGAAACGCTTCAGATGCGAGGGCGACTCGCATCGTCGTGGCCCTGGCGACCACAGCGATGTCCTGGCAATCCTGCTCGAGACCGAACTGCTTCAGGCGAAATCAGAGACGAGGAGGTGCACCGTGTCGGGGGGCTTGGGCATATAGTTGTAGACATTCTTTCCAGAGGTAAAGAGCGAGGCGGGAAGGGCAATGCAGCTGGCCAAGATACGAGCAGACAGGCACGGCGCAACGATTGTGCGCGACGGTACTTGGCGCGAATCCCACTCCCATCCTCTTAATCCTCCCCGTCCTCATGAACATCTTGGTCGCGCATTGTCTCCGTGGGATCTCTGAGCCATCCACGCATATCATGATCCCGAGATACTTCGCCGCGGCGACAATCTTAAACCTGCTCGCGTTGAATCAATAAGCGCTGACATTTTCCAGAGCCGGCGGGATGGGCTCTGGGTCAAGGGGGGGCACGGCGCACTTATCGATGTTCAGAACGAGCCCAATATACTACCCAGCCAAAGAAATGATTTTCGCGATGACGGGTGGCGCCTGGGAAATTTCCGCGGAAGCAATCGCCAGGTCATCGGCGCGCGCTGACGACGCAATTGGAACTTGCAGTGGGTGGCGCCGCAACTTGACCGGCAGCGGGTGTAGCGCAAGCGAGAAAAGTACGCCAGACAAGGGGCAGCCCTGCCTTATGCCCCGAGTAGCATGCGCGCGCTATTGACTGGAGCCCTGGAAGGATGACATACTGGACGTCGCCGCGGGGCGCCTGAACAGCTTGGATCAAGAACCTCGGGGGCCCAAGAGCCGGGGGGGGGGGGGGGGGCAACAGCACGGAGGTGGAAAAAGATGGCGCCCGCATTTTTGTAACCAAGCATGGTATGCCATAATTCAAGCTTTGGCGTCTATCTCCATGACGTTGTCTAGCAGCTTCCTGCCGCTGACAAATCCTCTCAGAGCAGGGTTCACGCGCTCTTCTGCCACGTGGTTGATAGGTTCCGCAATAAGGGGTGCCACAAGTTTGCTGTCGGTGCTCGAGAGGGCAAGGGGCCTGGCGTGGGCAGGGTCTTTTTTCAGCGCATGCATTTTCCTCGGCATTCCCCATGGGAAGTAAACAGGACGAGAATGGAATCAGAAGTTGGCTTGCCTCCGCGCAAACTAAAAAGATAAATTGTCATGCGTCACTAGCTGCGCTTCTTCGCCAGCGCACCACCACGCATAGAACAGTGGCCCGTCAGGGCCAGGCGTCGAGTCCCTCCGAGACTCCAGAAGACTTCTGAATTGGTTCCCGGTGCCCCCCCCCCCCCCAGGATACGTCTGATGCGTGGCGTTCGTATATTGACGCGGGCCTGGGAGAAAAGGCTCGATCAGACCCAGCAGGTCCTTTCCGTCAGATGCATTCACCACCCTCCCAGAACGCCTTGCCCCAATAATCCGCAAGAAGCTTCGCGGCAACGTCTGGGTCCGAATGGGGGCGGCCATCAGGGTCCAGGACCGCCTTCACAAATATCATAATCCCTGTCCTAGCCCAGGCCTGGAAGAGTCTTTTAACCCGCCGGATGATGGTCGCGATTAGGAACGCGAGGGGCAGCTCTGCTCGTGCATGGCCTCCCAGGCCGTCCACTCTAGCAGCTCAAAATCAATGAATTCGCCGCGCAGTGGGCAGGCTTGAACAGCCCGAGGGGCGCCCCGGCCGCGTCCTCCACGTCGGCGGCGAATGAGCTTCAGACAGCAAACTATTTTCCTGAGTGTTGTTCGCTTTCGTTTTGAGAGTGAACTTCCTGACCTCGGCGGCAGCGGCGTGCGCGATGCGTTTAACTTCCTGGAGCTGTCGATTTTGAGCGTCGCCCATAATATTGCCTGCTATCGGCTCGGAGACAAACTCATTGAACTTCGGGCGCCCACTGACCCGCGAAGGGGTAGATGCTGGGCCAGCTGGGGCCCGCGGCTTCATTGTGAAAAAGACAGGGGCGCGGTCGCTCGGCGCAGAAGTGTCTGCCACATCCCACACCGCGCCGCTGGCCAGGGAGAAGTCGAGGGTCTCGGAGGGGGCGGTGTTGGAGTGGATCCTGTCTAGCCCAGCGAAAGTAAGATGATCAGCTTGGGGAGTGCGATGGGTGAAATGAGGTTGCGCAAGTTCGGTGAAACTAATGGGAATCTGCTGAAATGCGCCGGCCAGCCGCTGCGCGGGGGGGCCCCCTCGATCCCCGAAGATTGCGAATCTGCCCCCCCCCCCCCCCCCCCCCCCCAATTTCAAAGAAATTGTAGCCCCCCCCGCGATAAACGCACAAGTGCAGGCTCCGGGTTCCAGAACATTCGCAACGCGATGAAACTGGGCGCGGATCGCCGCTCCAGGACGAGCAGGATCGATGTGCATATTTGCGATGTGTAAGTTGCCCTGCAGCGAAGTGAGGGGGAGCGACGCAACCCTTCCCGGCACCACTTCCATAAAACAATTCCTGAGAAACTGTCGAGCAGATCGAGCGAAACGCAGATGAGCAGCGCGTCACAAATGGAAGAGGGACAGAACGAGCCCAGGATATAAGGTGTTTTGCAATCTTGTTGGATGTATTTGAGATCCCCTTCGTGACCGTGTGATTCCTGGGCGCAACCGGCATCGCGCCGCTGGAGAAGCTGATGGAAACGGGCGCGTTTACAACATTATATTCTTTGTTGATCACTCGTCTCAGCACCGACCAACGCTTGCGAGTTCCAAACCACGATTCGAAGGGGACGTTTAGGGAGGTGCTGCTGGGAGGCGTTAGGCCCACTGCTCGGTGACGCACGAGTCGGCGTAAGGGGGGGGGGGGGGGAGGGATGGGGGGTCTACATCGCTGGAAAATCCGATCCGAGCCCCACTTTCAATTCGACATTCATTCGGTTCGTCCTGCAGGGAAGACGCGACAGACGCGAGCGCAGGGGGAAGGGAGGAGACGAAAAGAAAACACATATGCGAGGCAGCAAGCACATAATATTGGCGGGTATGCTCAGAAAGCGTGCTGTCATAGTCGAGGGGGAAGTCGCGGTCGTAGTCGTCGTCTAACTCAAGACAACACCAAATCTGCTCATGAGCCACCGTCACCTGCGCCTGCATGAAGATCTCGGTGATCTGCGTGGGGGTGATGCCCCACTTGCTGAGCCCTTCGTGCACCGACTCGAAAACGAACTGCTCCTGCGACGTCGCCCGTGCTTTGACAAGCTCCCACACATCGTTACCTGTGATCTGGAGGATGCCCATGTGGCCATTGACCCCAAGGCGGTTCTCTTTCTTCCAGTTCGGGTGAATGGAGACCTTCGCATACATGAATGGCCAGAGCACTGAGAACGCTCTCTTCTTCATGCGTACATCAAGAAGCACGTTACCTCTTAGTCTGATATGGTGGGGCACGTTGTCCCTGAAATCCTTCCGCACAAGGGCCCTCGGCGTTGGCTTCCTGGCTGAAATTGTTCACGTACGCCAGCCTCTTGGAGGTCAGGCGGATGTTGGTGTTGACGGCGTGATACTGCGGGATGACGTCATCCGTGAGCATGCTGCTGAACCTGGCCTTCAAAGACTCGTAGAACTCGTGCCTGGGCTTCTCTAGGAGTGGCCTCGGGAAGGGGCCGATGTACTTCATGCGCGGGTCTACCAACTGCTCAAGCTTCCTCATCTTGGGGCCCTCCCTGACACCCTGAGTCGCCGAGGATGCCATCGAGCTTCTTGCTGTAGTTGATGCCGACGAGGATGCTGCAAGCGCCATCGGCTGCTCTCCCTGCTGCTTGACCGTCAGGGCGAAGCTGTTGAATTGGTCCTTGTGGTCGTTGAGCTGCGCGCTGGTCGCCTGTGCGAGAGCGCCGATCTCCTTTGTCATCGTCTCGAGGAGCGTTTTGCTGTTCGCCTCCAGCGTCGAGGCATAGCGGGCCATGACTCCTTCAAGGACATCTGGCTGTCCTGCCTGTGGGGCTCCCCCATTGAACGCCATGGCACGAGACTGGAACTGAGGAGATTGCCAAACATGTCCGCCTGGTCACGACAACCACGATCGCCTACAAATGAGGCTGCCCACTCAAGATTAACTTGAGCCAAAATGGCAGCGGAAAAAAAGGAGAGGAGGAGGAGGAGGAGGAGGAGGAAAAGGAGGAGGAGTCTGTGGGACAGGAGCTGGAGCCGGGGCGGGGGCCAACGGGCGAGCACGAGGAGGAGACCCCCTCCGAGCTCTCCGCCGCTGGCGAGCTTCGCGCTGAACCACCGCGCAATGCCGCAATGGGGCCCTCGCCTCCCTAAGCGGGCGTTCCAGCCCACGGAAGGGGGGGGCACGTGGCCGTGCTGGCCCGCGCGGGGACAAGGCCTGGGGCGGGAAGGCGTGCTCCGGGCTAGCTCGGGTCCTGCCCCATCGTCCTCCTTTCCAACACCCCCCTCCCCGACACCCTCCTCCTCCTCCTCCTCCTCCTCCCCTCCTCCTCCTCCTCCTCCTCCTCCCCCCTTCCCCCCCCTTCCCCCTCCTCCCCCCCTCCTCCTCCTCCTCCTCCTCCTCCTCCTCCTACTCCTCCCCCTCTTCCTCCTCCTCTTCCTTTTCCTCCTCCTCCTCCCCCTCCTCCTCCTCCTCCTTCTCCTCCATTCCCTCTCCTTATAGATAACTCCTCCCTGTCGCACCCCGAGGCCAGTTTTTAGGGCGGACGGGCGTTTCGCCTGAGACTTCCTCGCCACTTATGACTGCGAAGCTTCAAACATGACAGCAGTTTCACAGATGGTGGGCGGGAGGTTTTCAAACTGTGGCTTTCGCATCACAGCCGCGCGATTTTTTCAAACTTTGCAAGGGATTCACGAATTGAGGGCGGGTCGTTTTCAAAATGTGGTTCTCGCCGTAGCGCCGCGCACGTTCCTTTTAAACATGTGCAAGAGTTTCGCGGATTGAGGGCGGGCCGTTTTCAACATGTGGCTCTCGCCTTGCACACTCGTTTGAAACAATTGCAAGAGCTTCACGGATTGAGGGCGGTTCCATTTCACAATATGGCTCTCGCCTTATCGCCCGCACATTCGTTTTAAACTATGCAAGGTTTTCACGAATTCCCATGGTCAACGTACCAGACATGGTGTTTTGCAAGGATTGAGGATTATGCGGGCGCAACAGTTCTATTGATTCACTGTGCGGAGATCCAAGAAATGGCGTTCTGGCACGATTCTGGATCGTCGAGACGCAGCAGTCAGGTTGATACGTGGCGTTGGAATCCCGAGACCAATGTTTTGGCACGCTTCATGATATTCTAACTGTTGTCTTCCAGCGAGGCAGTTCCCTCAATGGAAATGAGCCGTTGTAGGGGCCTGTGCAGAGGTAGCTTGGAGGGAGGGTTCATTCCAACATCGTTGATGACTCTTGGGTTTGCACTGGTCCTCCTCCTCCTCCTCCTCCTGCTCCGCCTCCTCCTTCCCAACCCCTTCCTCCTTCTCCTCCTTCTCCTCCTTCTCCTTTTCCTTTTCCTTTTCCTCCTCGTTGTTTCCTGGTCCCCTCCCCCCCTCCTTCTCCTCGTCCCTCTCCCCTCCCTCCTTTCTCCTCCTCCCCCTCCCTCTTGGCTTCTTGGCTGAAGCTCCTGCGACGCAAGGGAGCAGAAAAGCCAACAGGGATGCACTCCTGCCGCTACGGCCACCCATGCCGCGTTGAGGGGGGGAAGGGTCGAGCTCCAGTGGGCGACGCGTCGCCGATACGTCGACGACCGGCCCCACCAGCGCGAAACCGCGTGGCCCAGGGCGGGGTGGGCCATCGGGCCCCCATCGGCGATCAGTGGGCGATTGGAGGCCGGTGCATCCCCCCCTGGTGCACCGATCCCCCCGCACACACGGGTCGGAAGAGGTGGGTAGAGGCATGAAGCAGGAAGGCGCTGGAAGTAGATCGGGCTTCCGCCCGCCCACGGACGAGGAGGGAAGAGGGACTCCCGCTCGATCACCGAAGCAGGAATGCGCCCAAAATAGACCGGGACGTACCCATCGGTCGGAAGAAGTGGCTAGAAACATGAAGTAGGAAGGCGTTGGAAATAGATTGGGTTTCCGCCCTCCTCCTGAAGAGGAGGGAAGAGGGAAAACCACTCGACTCTTGAAGTAGGAAGGCACTGAAAGTAGATTGGAATCTGGGAATCCAACAATATCTACTTTCAACGACCGATGGGTACTCTCAACGACCGGTGAGCCGTGTGATCCCTTGGTCGTCGGGCCACCACTCTGCTCTCTGGCGGCTGCGCGGGGCGATCGAGCACCCCCATCCGAGCGCTCGCGGCGGGGCGCAGCCGCCGGAGCGCAGCAGGGCCGATCCCAAACGGTGTTCTTCGTTTTCGTTGTCCCGCGCTGTTGTCTTCGATCCGCCTTTATACCCCAAAACGAACTCGGAACGAAAACGGCCCACGAAATCGCCCAAAACACCGACTAGGTCCAGCCCTGGAGCGCAGCCCGAGGGTGGAAGGCCGCCGAGAGCCCACGAAAGGGTCCAGCAAACTCCGACCTCGAGAGCCCCTCTTGTTAAAGATCGACCCCAGGACCTCTCCTCGAGGATTTCGGAGCGGATCCAGCCGTGGCCGCGAGGGCGCCCCGAGGGCGATCAAGCACCGCCAGAAAGCGAACCCCGATGCTCCAACCTCGAGGCCGGGACCCCTGATCACCATGGCCGACCATAGAGGAAGAACAACACAGAAAACATAAACTTTCGACGGTCCGCGCGGATTTCTTGGATTTGAGGTGGGCCCCCCTCGCTGGCGCGCAGGGCGCGCCCGAGGCGGCGGCGGAGGCGCCGCCGGGGGGGGGGGGGGGCAGCGCGGATCCAAGAATTCCGCGCGGAGCGTCGCAAGTTTAGGCTTATGTGTCTTTCCTCCCCTCCGAGAGGCTCAGACCCCTGATCACCATGGCCGACCAGCCTGCGCACCCCATCCTCATCCCCTTCGAGAAGCTCAGATCCCCTTCGAGAAGCTCAGATCCCCTTCGAGAAGCTCAGATCCCCTTCATCCGCACCCCTTTCCTCCCCTTCGAGAAGCTCAGATCCCCTTCGAGAAGCTCAGACCCCTGATCACCAATTGCCCATCAACCTGCGCACCCCGTCCTCACCCCCCAGCCCCTGCTCCTGCTAGCGCTCGGCGGCCCCGTGCGGAGGGCAGCGGCTGCCGAGGTCCAGGCTGCGCGGGCTTGCCCGTGCCTCGGGGCGCGCACCCAACCCACCGCCCCGCGCCGCCCTTCCTGGTGCCGACGAGCTGCAGGGGGCAGGAAGGGAGGGGGGGCAGGTGCAAGCTGGTTGCTCTGCGTCACATCTGACGTCCTGCCCCTCCCTCCCATCCCTCACCATGGCGCAGATCTCCTGTGTATTTTCGCACCGTCGGATGTTGACCAGGGCAATGGACCCAAGAGGGTACGCGATGGATGGATCAGCATGGCGTAGAAGACCACGGCAGATCGTAGCATGTCATAACATGGCTTTGCGTAGTGAAGCAATGCATCACAAAACATACTCAGCAACGCCACGCATGACATCGCATAGCGGTGCACAACACAATATCGAACTGTATGGCGTGGCGTGGCGCCGGATGGATTGGTAAATAATTGGCACGTCTTCGAGAGGACACGGCCTGTCCGGAATGCCGGCTCCAGATCCTCTGCAACCGTGCCTGTCCGATAGGGGCGCTCTCGAATGCCAAATGCCGTCCCGGAGGTTCCCAGCCTCGAACGTATCCCTATCCCTAAGATTGACACGCCAAAAGGCGATGACAATCTTAGGGATTCGCCCTCAAAAAGTAAGGGCATCCCCAAGATTGGCATCGTGATGAGGAGGTGCCCAGCATGGGGAGAGGGATATGTTCCAGGCTGGTACGGAGGGTCACTGTAATGTTTGAAGCCCCCCTTTCTTTCGACACGCTGCCTCGCGTTCCCTGGACCCCCTTCCGAATCTCCCTGGGCTGCCTGGAGCGCCGGGCGCCCAGGGGGCCCAGCGGGAGCGAGGCCAGCGCTGCCGCGGGAGCACGACTCTGCATGACCGAAGAGGATATAGCGGAGATGAGGGTGGCGCTGCAGCGGGAACGCCACTTTCTGGAAGAACTGGGCACGACCGGAACGAAAACAGCACGGGAAACAACACCAAATCATGGCATCCTGGATGTCCGACACATTACGCGGAGAGGACGGGGCACTCTCCGCACAGAGCCATGAGGAGGAGGAGAAGGAGGAGGAGGAGGAGGAGGGGAGAGAGGAGGAGGAGGAGGAGGAGGAGGAGGAGGAGGAGGAGGAGGAGGGAAAGGAGGAGGGAGAGGAGGAGAATGAGGATGAGGAGGGAGAAGGAGACGGAGGAGGAGGAGGAGGAGGAGGAGGAGGAGGAGGAGGGAAGGAGGAGGAGAGGAGGAGGAGAGGGAGGAGAGAGGAGGAGAGAGGAGGAGGAGGTATCATATTGTGTGACTGTCGAGGACGGGCACGAGGGGAGAGCGGGGCTCGAGGATCCAGGTGTTCGAGCGCCTCGTGCGCTTCCAAGACCTCAGGAGGGCATCTGGAGGCTTCCAGGGTCCGAGGCCTCCGGGGACTGCCAGAGACCTACCTCCCGGGAGGGAGACACGGAGGGAGGTAGGGACAGAGGGGAGACGGGGGGGGGGAGGAGGGGAGCTCCCCCCTCCCCCGACCGCCTCCCCACCCTTTGCCATCCTCCCTTTCCGTTTCCCCCCCTTCCCCTCCAACTGCTCATGCCCTCCCTCCTTCCCCAGATCCCCTGCTTCTCCTCCTCCTCCTCCTCCCTCCTCTGCCGCCTGCTAATTTTCGTCGATCTCCTTCCCCTCCTCCTCCTCCTCCTCCTCCTCCTCCTCCTCCTCCTCATCTCCCTTCGCTTCCCCCTTCTTCCCCCTCCCCCCCTTCCCCCTCCCCGTCCCGTGCTCTCCTCCCTCCTCCCCCGCTGGCGGGGCGGCGGGGCCCCAGTTCTCGAAGTCGAAGTCGTCGTCGTCGAACTGGGCCCACTTGGTCTTCTCCACCTGCCTCTGCTGCGCCGGGGTCGCGTCCCACCATTTGACCTCTGGGGAGGCATCCTCCTCCTACCTCCTCTCCTCCTCCCCGTGCTTCTCCCCCTCCTCGTCCTCCTAAGGCTCCTCCTCCTCCTCCTCTCCTCCTCCTCCTGCTCCTTATTATTTTCCTTTTCCTCCTCCTCCTCCTCCTTTTCCTCTTCCTCTTCCTCCCGTTCGTCTCGCCGGCAACAGCTGCTGTGACGTAGGGAAGACGCTTGCTCGAGCAAACCATGCTCGAATCTGTATATTAGTATACAGACGCATGTACACTTGTACGCCTGTTATACGCATGCATGCACGCACGCATACATGCATGCACGCGTGCATACATGGTAAGTAGTTACACATGTATGCATGTGTGTATGTGTGTATGTGTGTATGTGTGTGTATGTGTGTGTATGTATGTATGTATGTATGTATGTATGTATGTATGTATGTATGTATGTATGTGTGTATGTATGTATATTTGCATGTAGGTATATATGCATGTATGTATGTATGTATGCATGTACAGATATGTCTGTATATGTCTGCATGTATGTATGTATGCATGCATGTATGCATGTATGTATGCATGTGTGTATGTATGCGTGTATGCAGGCATGTATGAATGTGTGTGTGTGTGCATGCATGCAGGTATGCATGCATGTGTGTATGATTACATACATGCATGCACGTACGTATGCATGTATACATGTCTGCATGTACGCATTCATGTATGTATGCATGCACGAATATATGTATACATGTGTGCACGCATGTCTGTGTGCATGCATGTTTACATGCATGCATACATGCATGTATACACATATGCATGCGTGCATGCATGTACACACGTACGCGTGTATGCATGCATGTATGCATACATGTGTGGGTGTGACTGTGTAGGTAGGTCGGTCGGTAGGTATGCATGTTTGAATGCATGCATACATGTGTAGGCTTGTGTATGCTTGTGTATGCACACGTGCATTCATACATGTCTGTTTGTATGCATGCACGCATGAACGCATGCATGATTGTATGCGTGTATGTATGCATGCATTCATGCACGCATATATGTACGATGTGTGCATGTATGTATGCATTGACATATGTATACATACGCATACACACATGTATATACAATTACACACATACATTGATATATACATCGTTCGATCCACACATATGTATACTATGGACGATACTTTTTATCACACATAATAACACTATTCTTACTCAAGATATAAAGAAATTAATGTCAACCACCGTGCCTGCACTGTGTGGGCGTGTTAGAATGCCCGTCTATCGTCTGGGAAGTTTTGTGAAGTTTGAAGGGCCCCCCTCCCCTTGACGCTCGCGCCCCTTCTGAAATTGCGTTCTGGCGGTCTTTTCGGTCTCCAAACGGCCAAGGTGGCCTCCCAAACGGCTACCAAAACAACCAAGACGACAACAAAACGGGTCAAGATGACCCAAGATAGCTCAAGAGCCAGGCAAAACATCCTCACGACAACCCAAGAGGCCCCCAACAGGCCCCCAAGAGGGCCTCAAGATGGCCCAAGACAGCCCAAGACGGCCCAACAGGCCCCCAAGACGGGGCAAGATGGCTCCAACGGGGCCTCCTGGAGAGCCAGAGAGGGCCGACCCTTTTCATTTTTTGGAAGAGTTCGAGGTGCTCGCATGCTCGGGTTCCGACCGCCCAAGACGGCCCAAGAGGCCTCCAAGGTAACTCCAAAACCACCCAAGAGGCCCCCAAGAGGGCCCCCCAGGCCGGGCCAAGAGGACCCGAAAATTGCCAGAGAGACTCCAAAGAGGGCCCCAAGACGGCCCAGAAATGCCTCTTGGGCTGTCTTGGACGGTCGGGAGACCAAACATGCCAATGCCAGAACCTCACAATTCTTCAACAACCCAAAAGAAAATCAATGGTTTTGGCCTCCTCGGGCTCTCCTGGCAAGGCACAATCCCCCCCCCTAACCTGACGCCAGGACGCCTAACCTGACGCCGCCCCCACCAACAATGCACCTGCCGGCACTCGCCCGGCACGCGCAACTGGGGTGGTCAGGCCACTTTCGCCTGAGACACCCTCGCAACTCTTACCTCAAATATTCCCTGCCCCATGCTTGTCCGGCCACTTGCGCCCGACATATCCTCGCAACTCTGGGGGGGCATCCTCGCAACTCTGGGCTCTGAGATGCCAAGAGCCGAGGTGGTCCAGCCACTTTCGCCTGGGACATCCTTGCGACCCTGACCTCAGATATGCCCTGCCCCATGGTGGTACATCCATTTTCGCCGCCACTTTCACCTGAAAAATCGTCGTAACTCTGACCTCGGAGATGCCCTGTCCCGCGGTGGTCTGGCCACTTTCGCCTGAGAAATCCTCGCAACTCTGGGTTCCCAGACGCCCTGAGCTGAGGTGGTCAGGCCACTTTCGCCTGAGACATGCTCGCAACTCTGACTTCGGAGATGCCCTGCCTCTCTGCACATACACTAGTAGGAGGCGGTACAGGCCCGGCGGCATTACCAACATGACCAACATACTCTGATGGTATTCCGCCAGGGATCTCGTCTTCGTCATCCATGGGGGCAGCCTCGAGCATAGGCGTTTGAATTGGGACACGCAGGTGCATTTTCGTGCCAATCGGCTCTTCGAGCCACTGGTCTTCTTCTCTCGTCCTTCTCGACCGATGCCGATACGAGCCTGACCTAGAACTTGCTTATCCCGCTTCGACGCCAGGACCACCTTCCCAGAGCCTGGGGACGAGGTCAAGCAAACTGCTCTCGGCAATGTCGGGAGTCTTTTCGTGTCGGCTCTGATCCGTTTCCATCGATTCGGGGGGATCGCCCGGCTCTGAAATCGTACGTGTGTCCTCGCAACATCCGTCAGGTGAGTCGACGGGTTCGGTGCCAGTGGCACTGTTACCCGCCATGTCACTATCAGGATCGTCGGGTTGGGTCTCGATGCCTTTGGCTCCGACATCTGCGAGGTCATCAAAAGGGTTCCTTTGAGGGTCGGTTCCGAACGGCGTAAGGTACGCCCCGGGTGGAACCATGGCGATGAAGCCTCGCCCGTAATTGGAAATGTATTACCCGATGATCCGTATGGCTCCTTGCTGTACTCTCCCGGCATTGTTTGCAAACATGCTTGATTCAATTCCGTGAGTAGAGGAGGACTCTTCACCTTCATTCGAGGTCCTTTCTGAATCGTGAGCGTTGCTGCACTTGTTGTGGGTGCACATGTAATGTTCATCGGGCCCATCATCCACATCTAAGGCTGCTCCGACAAGAAATTCTGGATATCCGTCTGGTATCTCATCATCACCACACTCAGTTCGACCTGTCACATTCCAGCTTCTCTGGTGATCGCCTAGATGATTGGCGTCAGGATTAGTTAATCTGTCTTTCGCCTGGTAACTGACATGTTCTGACGATCGAGCATGCTCATTGTTTTCATACCCGAACTCACGGAGTCCCTCCAGGTGTATGTACATGGATGGCTCCCGAATGGTATCATGCGGCAGAGCGGTTATGTCCGGGTGCATCGATGAAACTATGGAAAACGATACGCGCGCGCTAAAAGAGGAAGAGAGAGGGAGAGAAAGAGAGAGAGAGAAGGGCGAGTACCCTTTTCCGCTAAAACGCCAGCGGCGTCCTATCCTCACAGCTGCCTTGAGCCAAATGCGCGACACTGCGCGCACGTGCTCGTACGCCGTACGCCAACTGCGCAGTGGGAGCGATGGGAACGACTGGGCATCTCGCCCTGGCCGCCAGCGAGGCAGGCGCCGGAGGCGGGGGCTGAGACCCGGGCGGCCCGAACGCGCACGTGAGCATCCCCCACCCCGGCGCGTCTCCTAGCAGATGCGCGCGCGCCGCCTGAAGCGTCAACAAAGCCCGCGCGGACATGAGGGCAACAGGCCGGCTTTGCCTTCGAGCACCGCGCGGTAGTGAAGGGGCCCCGGGACACACAAACAAATAGACACACACAACAGGAGGCCCCATATTTTCCCATATCTTCGGGGCTTTCGTCTTCCCCCCCCGCCTCCCATGCTTTCCCATATTTCCTGGGGCATCGACGATTCATTGTGTCTGTGTGTTTTTGTTCCCTCCTGAGGTAGGGCCAGCGGTGGAAGGGAAAGCGGAGTGATGGCGGACAGGAGGGCCTGCACCTCCAGCGCCCCCTGCCCCTCCCCCCCCTCCCCACCCGCCTCCTCCTCCTCCTCCTCCTCCTCCTCCTCGTGCTCCTCCTCCTCCTCCTCCTCCTCCTCCTCCTCCTCCCCTCCTCCCTCCTCCTCCTCCCTCCTCCTCCTCCTCCTCCTCCTCCTCCTCCTCCTCCTCCTCCTCCTCCTTCCTCCTCCTCCTCCTCCCCTCCTCCCCTCCTCCCCTCCTCCCTCCCCTCCCCCCCCCTCCCCCTCCCCCCCCTCCCCCTCCCCCTCCCCCTCCCCCTCCCCCTCCCCCTCCCCCTCCCCCTCCCCCTCCCCCCTCCCCTGCCCCTGCCCCTGCCCCTGCCCTCCTCCCCTGCCCCTGCCCCTGCCCCTGCCCCTCCCCTCCCCCTCCCCCTCCCTCCCCCCCCTCCTCCTCCTCCTCCTCCTCCTCCTCCTCCTCTTCTTCTTCTTCTTCTGCTTCTGCTTCTGCTTCTTATTCTTATGTGTATTCTTTTTCGTCTTCTTAGTATTAGTATTATCTGTCTTAGTCTTATTAGTCATATTCTTCGTATGCTTCTTCTTCTTCTTCTTAGTATTATTATTATTAGTAGTATTCTTTTTCGTCGTCTTCTTCTTGCTCTTATTATAAGTATTCTTATTCTTATTAACATTCGTATTAGTATTATTACGCTTATTCTTCTATGTATTCGTATTAGTATTCGTATTATTATTCTTCGTCTTCTTCTTCTGATTATTATTACTATTATTATCATCATTCGTCTTTTTTGTCTTCTTCTTCTACTTCGTCTTCTTTCTCCTCCTCCTCCTCTCTCCTCCTCCTCCTCCTCCTCCTCCTCCTCCCCCTCCTCCCCTCCTCCCCCTCCTTTCCCCTCCTCCTCCTCCTCCTCCTCCTCCTCCTCCTCCTCCTCCTCCCCCTCCCCCTCCCCCTCCCCTCCTCCTCCTCCTCCTCCTCCTCCTCCTCCTCCTCCTCCTCCTCCTCCTCCTCCGCCTCCGCCTCCGCCTCCGCCTCCGCCTCCGCTCCGCCTCCGACTCCGACTCCGCCTCCGCCTCCGCCTCCTCCTCCGCCTCCGCCTCCGCCTCCGCCTCCCTCCTCCTCCTCCTCCTTCCTCCCTCCTCCCTCCTCCCCTCCTCCTCTCCTTCCCTCCCTCTCCCTCCTCCTCCTCCCTCCCCTCCTCCCTCCTCCCTCCTCCCTCCTCCTCCCTCCTCCCTCCTCCCTCCTCCCTCCTCCTCCTCCCTCCCCTCCTCCCTCCTCCTCCTCCTCCTCCCTCCTCCTTCCTCCTGCTCCTCCTGCTCCTCCTGCTCCTCCTGCTCCTCCTGCTCCTCCTGCTCCTCCTGCTCCTCCTGCTCCTCCTGCTCCTCCTGCTCCTCCTGCTCCTCCTCCTCCTGCTCCTCCTTCTCCGCCTCCTCCGCTTCCGCCTCCTCCTCCTCCTCCCTGCCCGGCCTTTTCCAAGAACGCCCCGGCTCGGAGTACGGATTCGCGGATTCGCGGATCCGGCGCGCGGGCGCCAGGCGCGCAGGCCCGAGGCACGAGGCCAGTGCCGCCCGAGTTGGCGACGGAGCGCGCCGATGCCGCATGGAAGCGAGGCGCGTCGCCAGTGCTGAGGGAGGTCAGATCTGCTGCGCAGCCGGGCGTCTCGCCATCGCTCGGACGTCCATTCCCTGTGTTTTTTTGTCGGTTTCGTGCGTGGTTCTTTCGCCAAATGATCAAGGAAGCTCCTCGATGGTCCTCGCCGAAGGAAACATGCACACGTCCGAGCGATGCCAAGGCGTCTGCTCAGGTGTGCGTGGCCCCGCGGTGGCCCACAAGATCCTCGGGGGACGCCGACGACGAGGACGAGGACACGAGCACAGAGGGGGAGCCAACGACGGGGCGGCAGAGGAGGAGAGCAGCTCCGTTTCTGCGCTGCCTCGACTCCTCCTGCTCCTCTCCCTCCCAAAAGAGGAGGGGCTCCTCGGGCTCCTGGGCGACTTCGATGTTGAAGTCCTGACGGCGAGGGAGGACCAGGAGGGGAACACGGTGACAGAAGGAGGAGGAGGAACAAGAGAAGAAAGACAGGGAAGGGGAGGATTCTGTTGAGGAGGACAAGGAGGAGAAGGAGGAGGAGGAGAAGGAGGAGAAAAGGAGTACCAGGAGGATGGCAGTACGAGAAGGAGGGGGAGAAGGAGGAGCGGAGGACATGAGCACGAGTGCCGGGCTTACGAGGCAGGAGGGCGCGGCGAGCAGCGACGAGGCGCGCGGGCCCGGGAGAGCCGGTCCTCCGAGGCAGCGGGGCACTCGGACGGAGAGGCGGGGAGGCATGGACGAGTCGGGGATGGACAGAACCCGCTCTATGAAGGGGTCCTGGGACACGCAAATAAATACACACACAAATAGAAAGATTACCCATATCTCTCAACATTTTCTGGGTTTTCGTCTTCCCCCACACTGCCCATATCTTCCCATATTTTCCTGGGGATCGCCGATTAATTGTGTCTATGTGTTTTTTCCCTCCTGACTTTAGTAAAACGTGGTCTAGTGAAAACGACCTCGGGCCCAAACCTGTCGGGCGCAAGCCTGGAGAATGACGGCCGCAGCGCCCTCTCGAGAACCGAAAGCGGGCAATTCGCTAATCGACGTGTCAGGGTGGGGGTTCTGTCCACCCTAGGACGAGGATTAGACAAAGAAACAACTGCATAAACATAAACTGTTGGCGCTCCGCGCGGATTTCTTCGATCTGCGCTGGGCCCCCTCCTGCGGCGCCTCTGGCGCCGCCCCCGGCGCGCTCCACGCGCCAGGGAAAGGGGGTCCAGCGCAGATCCAAGAAATCTGCGCGGAGCGCCAACTGTTTTTTTCTTCGAAGGATGGAACAAGGGCGGAACAA
>CAUYUJ010002891.1:1365785-1390785 GCA_963575745.1 Prorocentrum cordatum | reverse complement strand
TGACGCGAGGTCCTGGCAGTGGGCCGTTTGCTCCAGATACACTTGCTTCTATTTGTTCGGCACGGCCAGAAATAACTCCGAGATGCCCCCCTCTGCGGCCCCGGACGGCCGCCCAAAATGCCCCAGACGCCTCCTCCCCACTTTTCCTCCTCACTTCCTCTCCTCTATTCCTCCTTCTCCTCCTCCTCCTCCTCCTCGTCGCCCTTCTCGTCCTCATCACCCTCCTATCCCAGTCTTCCTCCCAGCCCATCTCGCCCCTTCCTCCCTCCCAGCTCCTCGCCTTCCCAACCCCTCGCCTTCCCAACTCTCCGCTCTCCTCCCCGCCGACTCTCCGCAACCCTCAGCTCCCTCCCTGCTCGGTTCCCCTTCTCGGATCCCCCCCCGCGCCCCCCGACTGTGCGCGGCCCGCGCCGGTCTCCTCGCCCCACTTCTTGTCCTGGGGGGCTTGCCAGACAGCGCGCGCGCCAGGAGAGCGCCGGAGCGGCGGCAGAAAGCGCCGCAGCGGCGGTGATGTTGATGATGATGGTGCTACTGATGATGATGATGATGATGATGATGATGATGATGATGGTGATGATGATGATGATGATGATGATGATGATGATGATGATGATGCTGGTAACGATAACGAGGACGATGATGATAATGATGATGATGATGATGATGATGATGACGATGACGATGACGATGACGATGACGATGATGATGATGATGATGATGATGATGATGATGATGATGATGATGACGACGTTGATCGGCCTGCCCTGGCAAACCGAACCCCTGTTAAAGGCAGGCAAGATGTGGCCCCGAGGGGTGGGGCCCAAAGGACAGGAAGAGGCCCCAGGGCGAGGCTCCATGGCCTGAGCCCCCCCTCGCCCCTCGGGGCCCCGCCCCTCCAAAAAAAAAACCCTCTTGGAGCCGCCGCTCCGAGGCCCGCGCGGATCCCTCGATTCGGGCCTCCCCTGGCACGGCACAGGAGCACACACGGTGGAAAAGCACACACGCAGAGGAAACAAACACACACAGACACACTTTTCTACAGGTTGCGCTTTTTTCCCACGCGCTGTGCGTTGTTTGTTTTGCTACCGATTTGTTTCTCTTTGCCGCAACGTGGAGGAAGGCTCGGACCCACGGCCGCAGCCTCCCCGGGCGCGACCGTGCCCTGGCTTGTCGAGAGAGCCCTGCTCAAAAAGGGGCCCTGGGCCACCGAGAAGCGCGCCAGAGGAGAGGGCGGCGCCAAAGCGCCGGCCAGGGGGGGGGGCGCGGTCCAACGCCGACCCGGCCGCCGACCCAGTGTTGAGGGATTAAGAAAACGGCCCTGCCCTGGGTTACAAGTGCGTGGTCTGGAAGCCTCCTGGGACCCCCCTCAAAGCCTAGAGCCGCCAGGACGCGGCACATCACGCAGGGGTTACCCTGTCGGCCCATCAGGAGTTTCAGCGCGCAGCGCCTCGTCAACCAGGGTAGGGCGTTTTTTTTACGCCCTTGACCCAGGGGGTCCGCCGCGCGTGGCCTTGTCGTGGGATGTACGAGGACGTCTCTCGGCTCTGCGGCGCGAGCAGCCACGCGTGGGCGCGCGGAGCCCGACCCCTGAAGGTCAGGGTTGTTCTGTCGAGGCGGCTGCGGCGCAGAACTTGGTGGGTGTCTGCAGACGACCCCCTGCGGGGCTGTCAGATACCCAGGCGTCGAGCGGAGCCGTGGGGGAGGAATAGAGTTTCGCAAGTGGAGCGCGGATCAGCGTCCTCGCCCCATCCTTTGTCGCCGCCCCACTTCTTGTCGTCCTTCTTCTCCTCGCGCCAGGAGCGGGAAGGAAGGCTGGGGAGGAGGCTCGTGGGAGGGGCCAGGATATAGGAGAAAGGGGGGAGGATGAGGAGGATGGGGGAGGACAGGATGGGGATGAGGGAGGATGGGGAGGAGGGGGAAGAGGAGGAGGAGGATGAGGAGGAGCAGGAGCAGGAGCAGGAGGAGAAGGAGGAGGAGGCTTGAGTCAGGATGGGGAGGAGAAATAATGGGACAGAAAGCAGGAGCAGGAGCAGGATGAGAAGGAGGAGGAGGCTTGAGCCAGAAAGAACGGCACCAACATAACCTTGCAACGGTCAGCGCTGACTTCTTCGATCGGCGCACGGAGCCCGCCAAAGGCAGCGCCGGAGGCATCGCCAAGGGAACCCAGGCGCCGATCAGGGAAATCCGCGCGGAGCACCGCAAATTTCTGTTTACGCAGTTTTCGATTCCTCGAGGGAAGGAGGAATCTGGTTCGGGATTTCGTTCGGCCGAGAACCCTCACCACAGATTTGAGCAATGAGCGCTTGCTGACTCCCTGCAAGGCCTATCTACAGTGGAGCCCCTGCTCTCTTGTGTGTGGGGACCGTCAACTGAAACGCTCGGCACTTGCTGAAGCACAACTGATGAGAGCGCGCGAGTGAAGCAGGGTTGGGGGAGGGAGGGAGGAAGGAGGGAGGAAGGAGGGAGGGAGGAGGGAGGGAGGAGGGATGAGGGAGGGAGGAAGGGGGGATCAAGCGGTCCATGCCCCCGGGGCGCGTGTCCTGCTCCTCCTCCTCCCCCCCTCCCCGCCCCCCGTCGTTCCCAACCCTCCTCCACCTTCCCTCTCTTCACCCCCCTCCTCCTCCGGGCTTGGACCTGGGCCCGGGGTCGCGCCTAAGCTCTGGCAAGTATTTTCCCAAGCCGACGTGGAAATGCCAGAGGCGGCAACGATTGGCGGCGAGCCCGGGGGGGAAGTGAGAAGGGGCGGCCCTTCTCAGAAGGCTCGGAAGTCCTCTGGCCTTTCGAAACGTTTTCGAAATCTTCTCTGGAGACAGACCACCTCTCTAAGGCCAGAGGGCTTTGGAGAAGCCCCGCCGCCTTCTGAGAAGGCCTTCTCCTTTTCATTTTACCCCCTCGCTCGCCGCCGAAACGAGAGCAAACCTGTCCTTGCCTTCCTCGCCTCTCTCGCTCCTCTCCTGCCCCCCCTCCCCCGTACCTGGTGTTTCGGGCACCAGGGCCGGGTCTACCCTCACGCTCCTTTTTGTTGGCGCTGAGTCTCCCCTCATCCTCCTCTTGATTGACGGTGAGCAAGACTTTAATCCTCATATTGCAGCGTCTGTGAGAACACACGCGTGAAATGCCCACTTAGACAAAGGGCGTAGCAGAAAAAGCGGTGGCGGCAGAGACACGGGTGAAGAATGCATGCCCATGAGGGCACAGAGTACACGCCTGCCAAACAGCCTCCTCCTCCTCCTCCTCCTCCTCCTCCTCTTCACCCCTCCTCTCCCTGGGGTGGCTCCCTCTCCCTCTTCCTGCCGCCATCCCGTGCTTGCGAGGCACGCCGACCAGGCTGTGCAGGTGGGGATCGGCCGAGCCTCGGGCAGGCGCTCCCTGCCTGCCCCCCCCCCCCCCACGCACTCCCACACCGCTGGGAATCTCCGAGTTGCCTCTCCTGCCGCGCCGCTGGCCAGGGCGCGGGGCGGAGGAGCCTGCCGAGGAGAGGCCTTCTCGCGCAGGCCCTTTCTCCCGCCCCCGCGCTGGCGGCCTAGCTCCCAGAGCCGTCGCAGAAGGGTCGCTTCCAAGCCCACCCCAGGCCGAGAGGCCCCCTGCTGAAGCGACGCTGCGCCCGAGGCTTCCGAATGCCGGCTCCAAGGGGACACGCCATGGTATGTTTCTGTCCGTCTTCCGTCCTCCACCGTCAATCCCCCCCCCCTCTCCCCTCGTCTTCCCTCCCCTCCCCTCCCTTCCCCCTCCCTTGCCCCACCCCCTTCCCCTCCGGCTACCCCTCCTCCTGCCCCTCCCCCTCCCCCTCCCCCCCTCTTCCTTCTCCTCCTCCTCCTCCTCCTCCTCCTCCTCCTCCTCCTCTTCTACTCTTCCTCTCCTCTTCCTCTCTCTTCCTCTTCCTCTTCCTCCTCCTCCTCCTCCTCCCCCTCCCCCTCCTCCTCCTCCTCCTCCTCCTCCTCCACCTCCACTCCACCTCCCTCCTCCTCCTCCTCCTCCTCCTCCTCCTCCCCCTCCTCCTCCTCCTCTCGATGCCGCATTCTCCTCCTCCTCCTCCTCCTCCTCCTCCTCTTCCTCCTCCTTCTCCTCCTCCTCCTCCTCCTCTTCCTCTCCTTCTTCCCTTCCCCCTCCTCCTCCTCCTCCTTTTCTCCTCCTCCTCCTTTTCTCCTCCTCCTCCTCCACCTCCACCTTTTCCCCTCCTTTTCCTCCTCTTCCTCCTCCGCCGTCTCCTCCTCCTTTTCTCCTCCTCGATGCCGCGGGCATGCGCTCGTCGTCGTCCTCGTCCTCCTCTTCCTCCTCTTCCTCCTCCTCCACGCCTCCTCCTTCTCCTCCACGCCTCCTCCACGCCTCCTCCTCCTCCTCCTCCACCTCCTCCTCCACGCCTCCCTCTCCCTTCGAACCGCGTGTGCAATTCCCTGTCCGTGCTCTCGCGCGCGCGGGCGACCCCGGGCGTCTGGCCGTTCCGCGCGAGCAAGGGGCCCCCCAAAACGCCACCGTTGCCGAGGTGTGTGTGTGTGTGTGTATGTGTGTGTGTGTGTGTGTGGGGGGGGGGGGGGGGGGGGGGGTGGAGGAGGCCACCGTCCACGTTTCTCTCCTCCTCCTCCTCCTCCTCCTCCTCCTCCTCCTCCTCCTCCTCCCCGTTTTTTCATATCCTTTCCCTCCTCCTCCCCCTCGTCATCCTCCCCCCCTCACCCTCGTCCTCCCGTTCCTCGCGGAGGCCGAGTGCGAAACCCAGGCGTTCCTCGCCCCACTTCTTGTCCTCGCCCCAGCCGCCGGCGTCCCAGGAGGACTCCTGCTTTTTCGTCGGGTCGACGTCCTGTTGCGCCGCCACAGGAAGAGGGAGGAAGAGGAACAAAACGAGGAGGAGGAGGGGGGGGGAGGAGGGGAAGGGTAAGGGGGGATGTGAAGAGAGGAGTAGGAGTAGGAGTATGGGGGGGAAGATGAGGAGGGAGGTGGAGGCGGCGGAGGAGGAGGAGGAATAATAGTACACTACGTAAAGGCGGGGGCATGGCGACGAGGATTCGGATATGCATTCCGCCCCGTTGGGTCTTATTCTCTACACGCCGAGGTGATGATGATGATGTTGCTGCTGATGATGATGATAAAGATGCTCGCGCTCCCAAGGAGGGGCGGCGCAATGTCGCGCGCTCGCCCTCCGCTCCTGCAGGCGCCGCCGTGCGCCTCCGTGCACTCAGGGCTGCCCCCCCACCCCACCCACGGGCCGCGCGCCCGCTGCGCGGGCGAGGACAAAACCACCCCGAGCTCATCTGCGCACCGCTACTAAGGGTCCCGGGCCCCCCTTCCCCCCAGAGTTTCCACGCGGACACGCCCCGTGCTACGATATGAAACGGCAGCGAGGCGCTAGCCCCGCTGCGGTCCTGGCAGGCCCCTCGCTCTCCAGCGTGTCGCTGTGCAGCCAAGCAGACTCGAGCGCTTTCTCAACCTCGAAGCGCTCCAACTCGGCCTCATCGTCGCACCCGTCGTCGGGACCGTCCAGCACCCGCTGGGCCTCCCCGTAGATGGCCTCCAGTTGGGAGATTCGGTACATGATCATGCCGCGCTTGTCCGCGCGGGTACCATCCCATTTCATGGTGTCGATGCCTTTCGCGGCGGCCTCCAGGCCCTCCTTCGCCGCGAGCCCGTCGCGATCGTGCCATGGTCGCCGAGCTCCCTAACGAGCAAGGGGAAAGGCGGCGCCGCTAGAAGGGGGTCGTGGCCGTCCAGCTCGGCCCCGAACTCGCCGTCGTGCACCGCGTCGGGATGGCCGAGTCGGGCGGGGACTCGGCCGATTTCCGCGCGGGCGGGGCGCCGCCCTCAGCAGGTCTGCCCGAACTAGGGATGTTCACCCCGCCTGCGGCGGGGCCAGCCGCCGACAGCGCGGGGCGCGCCGCAAGCCTGGGCCGCTTCTGGGCTCGGCGTAGCGAGCACGCCGTCGCCGTCCCCAGCGGCCAAGGCGCCAACGTCGCGTGGAGCGCCACTTTCCTCCGCAACGTGTCAACCAGCGACTCGATGGCCTTGCCGTGCGCCATGTCCTTCAGGTGCACTGCCCCCGCCGCCAGGCGCTTCGCCGTGTCGGGGTCCCCCAGCGGCGCCACCAACTTCTCGTAGCGGCTCCGCCAGAAGCGCACCGCCCGCTGCAGGTCGTGGGCGAGCACGGCCCTCGACCAACGGGCCCACGCCTGGCCAGCTCGGCGCCTCTGCCGCCGTGCCGCATACGGGCCGCACACATCGCCACCAACGGCGGCCTTCCGCGAAGGGGCCGCCCCCCGCGCCATCACAAACCGCACCAGCCGCTCGATCGAAACTGGCCAGAAGGCTTGAGCCAAAATGGCCACGGATGATGATACAGATGCTGCTGCTGATGGTGATGATGAAGCGTGATGAGTGGTGGTCGTGATGCTGCTGTCGATGATGACGAGCCGGATGATGAGGATGACGATGACGATGATGGTGGTGATGAGCATGAGGATGCATATGATGAGGACGATGCTGGTGATTATGATGATGCTGGTGATGCTGCTGCTGCTGCTGCTGATGATGATGATGATGTTGCTGATTACGATGATGATGGGGAGGAGGAGGAGGAGGAGGAGGAGGAGGAGGAGGAGGAGGAGGAGGGGGAGGGGGTGCAGGATTCAACATCCAAGACGCATCAACGATGTTGCGCCAAACCCTCTCTTTAAGGTCCCTCTTCGTAAACCTCTACAAACATTTATTGTCCGTGCAGGAAGGGGGGCATTGGAAAACAACCGTTTGAGAACCCCCAAACGTACCGCAATTCCTAAGATTTTCTCACTGCGATTCAACGTGACTGTTGCGTCCTGACGCTCCTAAGTCATGCCAGAACACAACGAAACAACGTGACGGTTGCGTCCTGACAACTCTAAACCGTGCCATGCAAATCCTAGGAACGACTGTAAACGTTTCATATACATTTGCGCGGCGCTGATGCGAGAACCACATTTTGAACATGATCCGCCCTCCATGCGCAAACCTGTTCCAACTTTTCACACACTTGTGTGCGGCGCCAAAAAGAAACGGCATGTTGGACACGAACCTCCATCCATCCATAAAGCGGTTGTAAACTTTTGAAAAGAAGGTGCGCAACCCCAATGCGAGAATCACAATTTGAAAACGACCCGTCCTCCACTGGTGCAACGGTGGATTTTGTTGAAACGAATGTGCGCGGCGATGATGCGAGAACCACATTTTGAAAACGGCCCGCCCTCCATCCGCAAAACTGCTGCAACTTTCAATCTTCAAAGTCATACACGGTGAGGGGTTCTTAAGCTAAAAGCCCGCCCCGCCCTACCGACACGCCTGGGGGTGCGACAGGGAGTTATTTGGAGGGCAATTGGGAGTCTCAAGCTTAAGCTATTGAGGTGGGCGACCCCCATCTAGAAGTGAAGAAGGGAAGGGAAAGCTACCCCAGACAGGCTGGCACTCGGATGGCGTCGGGATTCATGGGCTGCGCGCTTTTGCCAATGCAGCCGATGCTTTCCCAGCTCGGGGGGAGTCCCGGAGAGGAGTGAAGAAGGAGAAGGACCAGAGTAAACTCAAGATGCTAGAAGAAGAAAAACCGCCATAAACATAAACTTTTGGCGTTCCGTGGGGATTTCTTGGATACGCGCTGACCCCCTCCCTGGCGCGCGGAGCGCGCCAGGGGGGCGGCGCCAGAATCGCCGCCTAGGGGGGCCCGGCGCGGATCCAAGAAATCCGCGCGGAGCGCCAAAAGTTCATGTTTGTGGCGCTGTTTTCTTGGAGATGCCTCTCGCCTCAGGCTCCCCCCTCCGAAGTCCACGCAAGCTTACCCCTTCACGCGCCACAAGACAACGCCTCCCTGAGAGACGAACTCCCCAGGGGCCTCGGCCGTTCCGGCGTGGGCCCCGCGGCTAGAAAAGCAGGAGCCCAGCACCTCCCTGCGAAGAGCAGGGATCGCCAACACAGAACAAGGGTAGGATCACAGCATTCAGCTGTGTGACCGAAGAGGACCCCGTTCTGAAAGGAGGAGGAGGATGAGGAGGAGGAGGAGGAGGAGGAGGAGGAGGAGAAGGGGGAGGAGGATGAGGAGGAGGGCTCTCGCATCGGATGAGCATCGTTTAACCGATCCCCATTCCCAGCGGCGTGGCCTGGGCCCCACTGGCCGATTTACCTCCTAGATGGGGATATAGGTCGTCACCTTCGGGTTTCGAGGGGTGCATCCCCAACTGGGGTGGTAATTTGGTGGGAGTCTCGAGGGGGATGGGGATGGGGATAGGGCTGGGGATTGGCTAGAGGAGGAGGAGGAGGAGGAGGAGGAGGAGGAGGAGGAGGAGAGCAGGAGAGGAGAAGAGGGGGAGCAGGAGAGGAGGAGGAGGAGGAGGAGGAGGAGAGAGGAGGGGAGGAGGAGGAGGAGGAGGAGAGGGAGGAGGAGGAGGAGGAGGAGCAGGAGGAGGAGGAGGAGGAGGAGGAGAGGAGGAGGAGGAGGAGGAGGAGGAGGAGCAGGAGGAGAGGGAGGAGGAGGAGCAGGAGGAGGAGGAGGAGGGAGGAGGAGGAGGAGGAGGAGGAGGAGCAGGAGCAGGAGGTGGAGGAGGACCCACCCCCCCCTCGGACCAGTAAGCCCGCGGAGGTCTCCAGCGAGAGCCCCGCTCGGAGAAGGCGCCGCCCTCCGTCCGCGCGGAGCGCTGCGGCCGACCCGGCTCCGTGGCCCTCTGGAAGTTCGACGGGGGGCCCGTAAGCGCGGGCGAGCGCCCCGCTTTGAGAGAGGAGCCGCCCTCCATCCTAGAGGGAAGAGAACTATGCACATGCACCGATTCTGGCCAGGCCCATCCTGAGCCCAGGATCGGTGCATACGCCCTCCCACCTTGGCCAGGAAGGCATATGCACCGTTCCTGGGTCAAGGATGGGCCTTGCCAGGATCGGTGCATGTGCATAGTTCTCTTCGCCCGACATCCTTGCACCGGGCTGGGCGAGATAGAAGGGGGGGGTAGCAAAGGGGGGGGGGGGAGACTCAGCCCGCGTGGCTGCTCTTCCCGGCGCCTCCTTGGCGCCGGGGGGCGCCCACGGATCGGGGAGTGGGCCCGGCGGCGGGGCCGAAACCCGCTGCATGCAGCAGATGTCGTAACACTCCCTTTCCCGATCCCCCCTCCTCCTCCTCCTCCTCCTCCTCCTGCTCCTCCTCCCTCCTCCTCCTGCTCCCCCTCCTCCTCTTGCTCCTGCTCCTCCTCCTCCTACTCCTCCTCCTCCTCCTCCTCCTCCTCCTCCCTCCTCCCCCCCTTTTTCGTCTGGCCCGACCGTAGCCCTGTGGCCGCGGAGACGTTTCAGGGCGAGTGCGCGCGGCGCTCCTGCGGAAGGTATCTTCACACGGGCGTGCGCGGCGCCTAGGGCGAGATACCCCAGATTTCGTAATAAAAGGGAGGGGGTCTGGACCCTCCAAGATAAGCCATTTCAGACCTCCCCCCTGGGAGAACCCTCCAAAACATCGTCCCCAGACCCCCCAGGCCCTCCAGGATAGCCTGGAAGAGACCCCCCCCCGAAATGAGACCCCCCTCCCTTCATTACGAAATCTGGAGTACCCAAGTCTGACACGCCCCATCGATTCTCATGGCTGCTGCAAGCTCTGCAAGCTTGTGATGTGTGACGACTGTACGCCGCGCTGCAAGGAGAACCCCACTCTGAAAACGCCCCCTCCGTCCGTGTAGCTGTCCGGAGTCTTGAAAACACACGGGCGCGGCGCTAAGGGGAGAACCCCACTTGATCCCCCCCATGCATGCTTGTAGCGGCTTGAACCTTTTGAAAACGAGTGTGCGCGGCGCTGATGCAAGTGCACTGTTTTGAAAACCAACCTCTTCCTCCTTGTAACTGTTGGTTAAGTAGAGTTTCACGGCCGTAAGCTGTGAGACAAATTCAAACGAAACGCCCGGCCCACCCAATCGAAATTTCTGGTGGAACGACATAAAAAGAATTTTCCGCAAGGGAACGCGACGGGGAGGAGCGACTTGAGGAGGATGAGGATGAGGAAAACGGGGAAGAGCGTGTTTTCTTTGACTTCGCGGCATGGGGGCGGGGCACCCAAACTAGAATGCCGACGCGAACATGATTGTAGGCACGCAACTGTCCTCAACGTTCCCAGTAGACTGTAAATATGATCGCCCGCAATTACCGGATGTCAATTCATCCCCGACCTGCAACATCGTCAAACACGGAATAACCGGCTCACGAAGTACATGTCCTTGCTTACGTTCTGTGTGCAGACTTCGCTTCGCCTTCGACAAGTTGCTAGCGCGGTGGTTGTTCCCCATCCTGTGTTTGCAAGTGTCGTCCAACCCCAGTGCGCGGAAGGATACATGCAGAGTAACACATGCATTCATTGCTTGTGACAAGGATGCCTTGGACATGCTTTGCAGATGCATATCATGTTGAACATGTATGTTAACACTCAAACACTGGCTCACTCCCTCCATCCTACCTGTTGGAACAATTCAGCATCTATCTTTATGGCCACAACGTGGACATCATGTCGCACATGTTGCCACATGCGTGGCAGGAACGGAACGCGGCGCACATCCCGAGCGAAATGCCGAAATGGCCCTGTCGCCTCGGCGACGCGCAGACTTCGTTTGAACATGTTCCCGCCTCGAAGCGGCGTATACAGTCGGGGCGTTGACCTAAGGAACCCTAAATAAGTTGAACTTCCATTTCCCACGGAAAACCGCAGGAAAACCACAGGCAAACTGCAGAACAATCAAGGAACACCGAGCCCCTCCCCAACGAAAAGGGTTCCTTCTTCAGGGCCCCGACTGTATATTTGTCGCTCGCCACTTCTGGAGGGCCCGCGCGAGTGGGCGACTTGTCGCCCTCGCCCAAACTCCGTACGCACTTCACTCGGAAGTGGCGCTGCAGCGCGGGCGCGGCGCTGGGCTCGTTCGCCGCATCGCATAGCATCCACAGCGCCAGCGGGGCCCCGCACGCGAGCGGGCGAAACGCCGACCCGGCCCAAACGCCGCGCAATGTGTGAGTGAACGTGGCAATGCTGTGCCAACACGGCGCATGCTTCGTCCTCGCCGCGCCCGTCGGAAGATTTGCCCTTCCCGCCCCCGACCGGTCCGCGCAGTTTCTCTTCGCTACGTCGGGGGAAGCGGGGCCGTGCGCGAGCGCCCTGTGTTTGCGAGGTGGGAGCGCGTTCATTCTTGTGTGTTGCGAAGTTGTGCTCCACTTGACTCTTACGTTGTCAGATGAAGAGAGGGGGTCGGCGGGGCACTCTGACTCGCTCGACCTTGCGAGCTTGCCTCATTCTCCTCAGACCCTTCCGCCGAAAACCCGACATCATCCAACACAACTCAACCATAGCGTCTCGATCCTCCTTCCATCATCCTCTTCGTCCATCCTCCTCCCGCCTACTTCCTCCCCGTCCTCCGAGCATGACGAATAGTGATCCTGCACCTGCTTCGCCAGAAAAGGCAAGTGATCTCATGAGGGTCTGAGAAGTAAAATAGTTGTACATGCGAGGTGCATGACATGTCCGCCACTGCCTGTCATGACCAATGTCGTCGACACGACGAGTAGGTTAGCTCCCGCTCACTTGACACATGGTTTCTCTCCTACTTCCCCCGCTTGACGCAATATCGTTTAACCTTTGTGATCCGCCACGGCTGGTTTGTTTGCATCATTGATAGTTCTGTACCTGTATCCTCCCTCCACGCTCATCTGGAGGAGCCCCAGCAAGATTGGAGATGACGTCCTGCCAACACGCTTTGGCACTGCATCCGGTGCCAGAAATCAACGTTGCAAGACCCGCCACCCGCCGAGCCACGCGGGGGGCTTCGCACAGTCTCCCACCCGCTACGCTAAACCGCTGGACCACACCGAGGGATTCTCTTCTCAGTGCGGGGGTTGCCCCCTTGAATGTCTTTTTTTTTATCTGCAGGGCGAGAGCGAACCTCTTCCGCTGAAAGCTAAGCGGGACGCGCACAGCTTTAATTAGCAGAGACAGGGCGGAAGAAGGCGGGGCCTCACGCGGCCAGGAGCTGGCCATCGCTCGGACGTCCATTCCCTGTGTTTTTTTTCGGTTTCGTGCGTGGTTTTTTCGCCAAATGATCAAGGATGCTCCTCGATGGTCCTCGCCGAAAGAAAAATTCACGTCCGAGCGATGCCAGGGATTCTTTTTCAATGCGGGGGTTGCCCCCTCGAAACACGAGCGCCCCGTTCTTCTAGCTGCGCCAGCCGCGGCCACGAGGGCACTGTTAGGAGAACAACAACCGAACAAGCATGCACTTTTCGGAGCTCGGCGCGGGTGTCTTGCAGCTCCGAGCGCCGGGGGGGTCCAAAGTCGATCCAAGAACTCCGCGCGGGTCTGCGAAGGTTTGTGCTTGTGCAATTCTGTCTTCGGGAAACCCTTTCCTTCATGGAGGTCCCTCAGACGTCGAGGAACACAACACGACACAAACATTCTCCTCTGAGGTCCGCACGGATTTATCGGATCGGCGCTGGACATTGGCATGAGCAGAGCGCTCAGGGCGGCGCCGGAAGCGCCGCCAGGGGGACTCAGCGCCGAGCCGGAGTCCGCGAGGACCCCCGAAAGTGTATGGTTGTGCAAGTGTTTCTTCGTCGAACTCCAGGAGGGTCGAAAACGACCAAACACTCCCGAACGCCTCGAACCTGGATCCTCGATCCTCAATCGGGGGTACCGTGTGCTCCTGGAGCTCCTTGAACTTCTCGACCGCCTCGGATCGAGACCATGAGCTATGGCCAAAGACGAAGAGGATGCCCCTCTCCAGTGAGTCCACCGTGCAGCCCTCGTCCTGCAGGGCCGGCGATCCAACCCTCGGTGCACCAACACCCATACATCATACTCCTCCTCCTCCTCCTCCTCGTCCTCAGCCTTCACCCTCTCTTCTTTCACTCCCTGCCCTCCTCCCTCCTCCCCCCTCCCCCCTCCTCCTCCCTCTCCTCCTCCTCCTCCTCCTCCTCCTCCTCCTCCTCCTCCTTGTTTTGTCGCAGGATGATCCAAAATGCTCCTTAGTAATCCCAACCGAGAAGAAGTGCAAACGTCCGAGCGATGCCAAGAATGGGAATCCGTGAAACTCTTGCACAGTCCAAAAACGGATGTGCGCGGCGCTAGAGCGCGCACCACATTTTGGAAAGGAGCCCCCCTCAATATGTGAAGCTCTGGCACATCTTGAAAACGAATGTGCGCGGCGCTCAAGCGAGAGACACATTTTGAAAACGACCCGAATCGAACCAGATCGAATCGAACCGGAATCGCGGCCCCAGTCGGCAAATCGAATCGCATCGAATGTTTGGCGGCCCTGTCTTCCTCTCGAGCCCCCTCGCTCCCCCGGTCCATCCTCCCTCCTCACTCCAAAACCCTTCCCGCCCCCGCCACCACCACCACCCCTCCTGCCACCTTGGAAGAAAAGGAAACAACAGGAAATGGACTTTCGGAATTCCACGCGGGTTTCCTGGATCGGCGCTGACCCCCCCCCCTTCCTGGCGCGCGGATTTTGGGCGTGGCTTCATGGGGGGGTCATAAATGGGAGGGTCAGAAACGGTCCCCTTTCGTCCCCCTTTCGAGCCCCTCCGGACCCCCAGGGGGCTCGTTTAGGTACCGTTTGGGTACCTTTTCGGACCACCCTCGCCACCCCCCCATTTATGACCCCTCCATTACGCAACGCCCAAGGATTGGGCCAAGGATGGCGCCGGAAGCGCCGCCTGGCGGGGGGGGGGCACCAGCGCCGACCCGATAAATCCGCGCGGAGCTCCGACATCTGATCTTTATGATATGTTTTTCTTCTTCGGATCCCCTCTCTCCCTTCCCTCCCGCCCTCTTCGCTCACCCTCTGACTGTCTGTCCTCTCTGGCCTGCCGCGCTCGTCGGGGTGAGGCCGTCAGGCCCTCCTCGTCCTCCTTCTCCTGTTTCTGGGACCGCTCCTCTCTCTCTCTCTCTCGTGGACCTCCTCATCCTTCGCTACACATTCTTTACCCTCTTGCTCTTCCTTCCCCGTTCTCCTTCAATCACCTCGTTATCTACATTTGCTGTTGTCGTGTTCCGGGCAATCCTTGACATACGAGATGGTGCCCTTCTCCTTGTCAATGGGGTCTCGTACGTCGTCCTTGATGTTGCTGCACTTCTCCACCGGTATCTCAACGACCTCAGGGCCGCGCTTGCCCTCTTCAACCCCGAGACCTATGACGTCATGACTTGTTCAACACGTGTTTGACGGACATGACGACTGCTGATTCCTTTGAAGAGGGAGTGACGAATAAACACCCTCATGATACTCAACTCTACAAAGGCCGCCCTTCCGTAGACGCACCTAAGGAAGGAGTTGCCCAGAAATGGAGCGCCCGACAATGTCGTGTCGGACGCTGAAAGGCGGGATAGCAAGGAGGGGGGTCGCGAATCGGCTCTCGTTGCTGATGCCTCTGGCTCCTCAGGGGCGCCAGAGGCGCCCAAGCCTGGCGGCGGGGCCGAAACACTCTGCATGCAACTGATTTCGTATCCCGGCCTCTGGATCGCACCAGGTGTCGCCGATGCACCGCCGATTACCGGCGATGATGCATCGGCGAGGCCGGCGTTGAGAAGATCGGGTTCCACATCGAGCCGCGTCGCCAATACATCGGCGATGCGGCGCGACCATTGGGGGAGATGTAACTCGGGTTCTGGTGACTCGGGTTGGCCTGACAGTGGCCGTCAGAAGACTGACGAGGCTCAGTCTGAAATTCGGCGCGAGCTCGCTGCAGACATCCCACAAACACTGGACCGCCAAAGTCCAAGACGGGCCCGCCACAAAGCCTCGGCAGACCCGCGTTCTGGCGAACTCGTGGCCTTGCGTTTAAGTCGGGTGTGTCCCCCCCCTACAGGGGGATTTTCGACAAAAGATGAAAAATACACCAAAAATACTCCAAAACGGTTAAAACACACTCAACAAATAGTCCCCAGACCATTTCTTGACTATTGGGGAGTCTTCCTCCTGTAGAGGGACAGGCCCGACTGAACCTTATACGTTTTCCCGACTCCTTCGGCCCCAGGACGGGCCCGCCACAAAGCCTCGGCAGACCCGAGTTCTGGCGAACTCGAGGCCTTACGATTTCCCGAACTCCCCGTCGCTCGGACGTCCATTCCCTGCGCTTTGTTCGGTTTCGTGCGTGGTTTTTTGTCGCAGGATGATCCAGGATGCTCCTTAAGAATCCCCGCCGAGAAGAAGTGCACACGTCTGAGCGATGCCAAGCGAATCCTTCGGCCCCAGGTTCGGGCCGGGCGAAAGGGGGGGGATAGCAAAGAGGGAGGTTGAGAATCGGCTCACGTAGCTGATCTTCCCAGCGCCTCCCGGCGCCTGGAGGCGCCGATGTATCGAGGAATAGGCCCGGCGACGGGGCCGAAACCAGCTGCATGCAGCAGATTTCGTATCCCCCCCTTACCCTATCCCCCCCTTTCGCCGGGCCCGAGATGCGCAGCACGCAACCCGTAGCAGGAGAAGGAGGAGGAGGAGGAGAAGGAGGAGGACGAGGAGGAGGACGAGGACGAGGACGAGGAGGAGGAGGAGGAGGACGAGGAGGAGGAGGAGGAGGAGGTCCGTAGCCATTTTGGCTCAAGCCATTTTGGCTCAAGTCCGGAGGCATTGCTCAAGAGGACTGAGGTTTTGTGGCAAGGGGAGTCACGGCCCCAACAGCTTTCAACGGTCTCAAGGAGTCCGCTACCGTACTGAGGGTTCATCCCTCACGGCTGCGGCCTCTTGCACACGAGCGATTTCATCCATGCCAGGCTGGGGCTGTCGCTCTTGTCACACGTAGAACAATGGCAACCGCGCCAAGTGCTACGGGTGTGGAGCCTTCAATCCCAATGGGAGGCAACCGCAAGCGGCGACGCCACCACAGCCAAGGGGGCAGTGGGGATACGGCCCGCCCCCCACGCCGCCGAGCCCGCCGCATGGCGGACCTCCTCCGTGGATGGCACAGAAGCCGCGTCGCTTTCTTCGCTCTCCATGGGTCCAGCAAGCCAGTCAAGAAGGTTGGGCTCAGTCTCGGCAAGGGTGGGGTGACACACAACCACTTTCCGACGAAGAAAAGGCACATTGGATCGGCATGGACGAGAGCACTTTCTTCTCATTGCCGGTCCGACTCTCTCAAAGTCAGCGGGACAAGCTCATTCATGCGAGGAGGCTCAAGGCAGCAGGGCAAGGGATTCCTTTCGGAGTTGAGGTTCCTAAGGGCGTTCAGTCTCTTCAACACAAGCTTGTCGAATTGCAACGGAAAGAAGAACGACAGCTCGAGGCAGCTCGGCGGGCACTCCAGGCAGTGGGAGAAACTCAGACACAGCTCTTGGAGACCAAGGCCCAGCTCGAGACGGCCAAGGCTGAGGCAGCCAAGGCCTTGGTGGGCAGCCCATCGGCGCAGGCGCAGGCGGCCATCCAGGGCATGGACGAGCAGCTCACACAGTTCTTGGCTTCCTTCGCCGAAGGGCTCGCAAGTGCCGACGGGGTTGAGGCGAGGAAGAAGAAGCTCGAAGAGAGTGTGGGGCAGTTCAAATCCACGCTTGGAGCGGCTTTCTCGGCCATGGGCTCTCAGCCAGCCAGTGCGGCAACGGGAGCCCCTCCGATTGCTGGCGCCGCAGAGGGAGCTGGAACCCCTGCAGCAGCCACAGGAGGCGCCGTCGCACCATTTTCGCAGGCCCAGGCGCCTGTGGAAACAGGCCAGCCGACCTCCCAAGACGTTGGCATGGCTGCAGTGTCTGCTCGGGCTGATGATCCAAGTCTCGACAGTCAGGAGCAGCAGCGTGAACGTTTCATACAGGCTGGCATGGAGCGGCTCAGGAGGGCCGACTTTCGAAGCCGATCGCCGCCACCAGGGACAGTCGACAAGCGTCTTTGATGGACAATACGGCATACCAGGGGGCTGTACTGCGGCGACAGCGTCGAGGGCTACTCCATCTTCTCTGCCAGCAGGCCTGGGATCCCTTCCAGTGTCTGAGAAGGTGGTGACCCCGTGGCGCGCGGCTCATAGCAGTCCCCACGGAGCGAGTCCCACTGGAGACCTCGGAGGTGAGCCCACACGTGCGCGCTGGGCCACATTTCCTTCGAGGGAGACTACTTCATCCTCTTGGGCTTCCTCTGGCGCGTCTGAGAAGGTGGTGACCCCGTGGCGCGAGGCTCACAGCAGCCCCCACGGAGCGAGACCCACTGGAGACGACCGAGGAAAGCCCACAGGCCCGCAAACATCATCTCCCTCGGCGCAGAAGGAGGTGTCCCAGTCAGACTCGTTTGACTTCTATTTCGCGAACATTACTTCCTGGAACGACAAGACTTTCGATTATTTCAATAAACCTGGTGGTCCACTCGAGATGGCTAAAGTGATTCTCTTTGTCGAGACTCATCTTCGGAATGCCAAGCTTATTCAAACTTCGAAGCACGTGGCGAAGCTTGGCTGGAAAACCAACGCTACTCCTGCGGTGGACACGGCAGGAGGCGGCCTTCAAGGACATGGAGGCATTGCAATTCTCACAAGGAAACATCTTTGGCATGATCCGCTCATCTTGAAGGACCGCCTAAGCATCACAGAACAGACTGGGATCAATCAGATTAGTCAATGGTGCGCGACAACGGTCTGGATGCAGCGGGTGGACATCATTTTCGTCGCCGTTTATTTGGCCCCACATCTTGGGATTTCTGGATCTAACTTTCAGATTCTAGATGAGGTTGGCAACTATCTCAAAGTGCAAGGTAAGCCATACATTATTGTTGGAGATTGGAACAACACAATCGCTGAAATGCAACAATCAGGGCTTCAATTATTCCTCAGAGGAGGATGGAAAGGACCCCAGGAAGCAGCACCAGGTGGACACAGACTCATTGATTTTTGCCTAGTAAGTCGCCACCTACACAATCTAGTGGACCCCACGTGGGACAGTGAAGGGCCATGGGGGGCACCGCATTCAGGTATTCGGCTCAAGCTCAGAGTTGGCGAGTTCACCATGCCCAAGCGTGTGTTCAGTCCTTGCCTTGCCATCGACCTGAGTTTGCCTGGACCAGACTTACCTTGGGAATGGCACGCAGTCAGAGTTGAGCCGCAGATTCAAGAAGGCATGAACAAACTTCAGGCGAATATCCATTCCATGGGTGAAAGGCACTGCAGTGGCAAGCCGAACTACGATTTGGCCCAGCAGTACATGAAGTTCGCCTTGGCAGCAGAAAGCTTTTGCACGCACAGGAATCCCGATCTGGACTTCAACGACAGCGAGCAGCACCGAGGCTGGGCAGTGGAAGTTGTGGAAGTTCCTGTGGTTCCTACTACGGCGATGGGGTGGCAAGCGGAATATAGTGGCCTGAGTGCTTGGGCAGCGCTTTACGCTCGAGCAGCAGACTGGCTACACTTGCGGGAGAAGCTGAAGCACCCAGAGGAGATCGAGAAGGCCTGGCAGGCAGTAGAGTCCTGTTTAGCCAAAGTCTGGTCTCTTACTATATTTTTGTCCAATGAGAGAGAAGAAAGAACGCTTCGCCTGACCGCTCAGCTTGCCACTTTCAAGCAAATAGATCGATGCAAGAGAGAGCTCAAAAATCTCGGTCGCACGGTGAAAAATGTTGAGCTCTACCTTGTTAGATCCAAGCAGAAGAGTTTTAAAGACTGGGTTCGCACATCTTTAAGCAAAGGCGCTGGCGCGCTCCATGCTTGGACAAAATCGTGGGGAGAGGAAATTCCCGACCTCGCCCCTGAGAAGCGCCCCGACGGTAGCACCATAAGGGACCCCATTGAGGCCATTGACCAAAAGGCTCAGTTTTGGGAGTCCCTGTGGTGCTCGGAGGCTTTTGAAGGTCCCGCTGGGTGGTGGGAGGACTTCGTTCGGGAGGCCAGTAGGGGGCCTCTGGATGAACTCACCATGCAGCAGCTTTTAGGGGCCCTAAAGTCTTTCAAAGGAGTCGTAGGAGTCGGGGCTGATCAGCAGAACCCGAATTGGTGGCGCCGTCTTCCGAAAGAAGGTCTGGAGGATCTTCTAGCACTTCTCCAATCAGTCGAGAGAGCAGGCACTTGGCCACCTCAGATCTTCCTCAACATAGTTCAATTAATCCACAAGAGTCAGGTGGCTGATCGGCCAATCACCCTGACTCAGGGCTTGTATCGGACGTGGGGGAGGACTCGGAGGTGGGAGATTGCTGATTGGAGCGCCCAGCGGACCCAGCACTGGGACAATGTGGTCAAGGGCAGCTCCTCTCTGCGAGCGGCCCTCATCCGTCAGTGTAAACTAGAAATGGCCACGTCCCAAGGTTTTGCCTGGGCTGAGGTTCTCTGGGACGTCGACAAGTTTTACGATCGCGTTCGGCTTTTTCAGGTGGCCAATGTGGCCAAAGGGGTTGGCTATCCCCTTCCAGCGCTTGCGCTCGGCTTGGCCATCCACCGGGGACCGAGGAGGCTGCGTGCTGAAGGAGTGGTTTCAAAACTGATCTGTCCTGACCGCTCCCTGATTGCAGGATGCAATCAAAGTGTAGATCTTGCCAAGCTTTCACTGTGGCAGGTGCTCGAATCGATGCATGCTGACTATCGACCTCTGGATCTCTCCACGTGGGTGGACGACTTGGGACAAGTCGAAATTGGCCGAGAAGCCGACGTCATCACGCGTACGAAGTCAATCTCAATTTCTTTAACAACACGTCTTGGTAGGGCTGGTTTCAAGGTGTCTGACAAGTCGGCGATCCTCACCTACCCCCCTCGCCTTGCGAAGGAGATCTCGAGGGCTCTTGCTGACGCTGGAGTGCCCCTCAAGTGCCCAACACACGTTCGGGACCTGGGGATTGACGGCCACACGGCCAGGCGTTCCACAGCGGTCATCAAAGATCGCCTTGCCAAGGGACAAAAGCGTGCTGTCCAGATCACCAAGCTAGTCAAATCTGTGCCCCAAGCTCGAGTCCTCGCTAAGACGGGGTACCGTCCAGCAGTGACATATGGACAGATGGCCCAAGGCCTCAGTCCGACAACTCTTTTATCGCTTCGAACTTCGGTGGCAGCCCTCTCTGGTTACAAGAAGCCAGGAGGATGCCCTACCACTTGCATAAGACTAGGGTTCACTGAAGCTGATGATCCAATGATCCATGGGCGGATGCAGATTTTCGCTTCATGGCTGGAAATGTTATCTCACATGCCTGAGAAGATGCGAGCCATCGAGATCGTCTGGCGCAAAACAGTTGCTCACTTGCAGGAAGATGTCAGACCCTGGGCTCGTGTCAAAGGCCTTATTAGCGCTGTCGTGGCTAGTCTGCTTGACCTCCACTGGGAACCCTTAGGCCCTGTTGCCTGGAGGACGCCCAGAGGTGAAGTCTTGAATATACTTGAGCTCGACAGGGATCATCTTCTCAATTTCGAAATTAAGCAGGCACTAGACCATGAGTGTTGGATTCGTGCCGCTGACTCGCATGTTTATGGTAGAGGGGCCCAGGATGGAGTAGATCTCACCATTTTGAAGAGACACCTCAACAAGCTAGCCAGAAAGAAAGCGTACGACAGAGCGGAGGTGCTCCGCATGATTGCAACAGGAGCTTTGTGGCCAGCAGCTAGGAGATTCGGTAGTGAGAGCCGCGGGGGCATTAAGATTGATCCTCCTGTTGTGCTGCCTGCTGCTGCGGCCGCCGAGCCTGCTGCTGCTAGTGCTTCTTCTCCCTCCAATGTCCCTCCTCAGCCCCCGCAGGCCGCTACCTCTTTGGACGACCCCGAAGGGGACCTCTTGGAGGAGGAGGAGTTCCCGTCGGATGGGGGGGAGGAGGAACCACCTGAAGAGTTGGCCGAGCAGGCCACGATTCAAGAGCCAGCGAGTGTCGCGGCTTGGAATTCTTCGCTGTGCCCCCGATGCCACGAGTGCGAAGAAACGCTTTTCCACCAAATCTGGGAATGCAAGTGCAATTCTGAGCTCCCACAAGAGGAGCTACACTGGGAACATTTGTCTCAGGCGCGCCAGGAGTGGAAAGATGAACCATGCTTCTGGCTTAGGGGCCTCACGCCCTTAGCCTGGACTTTCAACATTAGGCATTTGGAGATTCAAGGGGTGGAAACCCTTTCCCCTGAGCTTCAAGGCGAGAAGTTTGTCCTTCCCCCAGGAGCCTACCTTGGAGGAGATGGGTCTGGTGGCCTGTTCTCTGCGGACCCTAGGATCAGGCGGTGTGGCTGGGGAGGAGCTATTTTCTGCAACGGAGAACTCCTGGCCTGGGCCAAAGGGCCCCTTCCCACGTTCAAGCAAACTGTGCCCCTTGCGGAGTTATGGGCCTGCTACAGGATGGCCCAACTAACTGCTGGTGATTTAGTCTTTATAGGAGACAATGATTCGGTGGTGAGCGGGATCAATTCGGGCCCCCGTTTCCGCCACACGGAAAATTCTACTTTTTGGGACCTGCTCTGGCAGGAATGCGAGGGTAGGCGAGTGCTTGCGATTAAAATCAAGTCGCATGAGTCGGCCTCAGATGCAGTCCTGATCAGAAGGAGCAGGCTTGAGCATTGGGTTGCCAACTTTGTTGCAGACAAGCTGGCGGATCAAGCCGCCAAGGAGGCTCAATTGCCCCGCTGGGCGACCGATGAAGTAGAACGCATTGACAAGCTCAGCAGAGAGGTCCAGGAGCATATCCTAACTATTTCGCATTTCATTGCTGTGAATTCTTCTCAGATCTACGGAGCCAGTAATGCCGAAGATCGCAAGCGAGAGAGTAAGAGGCGTAAGAAGGCCAAGCAGTCGGAGATTGCGGCTCTCACAGCGTCCACTTCTCATTGCCTCGTCGAGCGTCCTGGCAAGCCGTTGAAGTGCTCCAAATGCCTCACGTCCCCGACGGGGACTGCGGAGAGTTGGCTCCGCATGGAGTGCCCTGGACTTCCTGCGAAGATTCACGTCTCCCACCGCCATCTCCAGAGGTTTCGTGGAGTCTTCTGGTGCAGGGATTGTGGGAGCTATGCCGCCACCACTTTCAACAAGCTTTCCAAAGTGTGCTCGGGGAAAGTCTCGGAGCATGGAGGGAAGATTCTGCGAGCTCTTGAGGCGGGAAAGCTCCCGAGGGACATCATGGCCTGGCCCGAGCCTGAACCCTCTTTGGAGCTCCCGCCCCCAATCGCTTTTTTCTGAAGGGGGGGGGCCCTGTCGCGGCTCACCGACTGGGTGGATCGCAGCCCAGTCGGTGAGTGACAAATTCGGATGGGCCCCCTCCGAACTTTTATAACTAGGGGCTCCGCCATGTGGACTCCGCCCCTCAGGTAGGTAAGAGGTAAGAGGAGGAGGAGGAGGAGGAGGAGGAGGAGGAGGAGGACCGACTCTTGCCTGGCCGGGAGGCCGCGGGCCTCCCGGAGCGCAGGGACCTCGGGGCAGCTCGCCGCGCGCCTGCCTCACGCTGCCGCCCCGCGCCGCACCCCCGCTGCCGCCGCCGCCCGTCGGAGAGCACACTCGCACCTCCTCCTCCTCCTCCTCTCCTCCTCCTCCTCCTCCTCCTCCTCCTCCTCCTCCTCCTCCTCCTCCTCCTCCTCCTCCCCCTCCTCCTCCTCCTCCCTCCTCCTCCTCCTCCCTCCTCCTCCTCCTCCTCCTCCTCCTCCTCCTCCTCCTCCTCCCCTCCTCTCCTCCTCCTCCTCCTCCTCCTCCTCCTCCTCCTCCTCCTCCTCCTCCTCCTCCTCCTCCTCCTCCTCCTCCTCCTCCTCCTCCTCCTCCGCCGCCCTCCTCCTCCTCCTCCCTCCGCCCTCCTCCTCCCGCCCTCCTCCGCCCTCCTCCTTCTCCTCCTCCTCCGTCCTCCTCCTCCGTCCTCCTCCTCCTCCGCCCTCCGACCCGAATCATAAGGACGCGCGATAAAGATGCAAGGGCCTTGGAGGACCGTGTCGACACTTCGCTGGCGGGGCGCGGCCAGCAAATGGGGCCAAGGATGGACCGAGGAGGCAGGGATGCAAGGGTGCCCTTGGGAAGGTTGCCCATCCTTACTATGCGGGTTGACTGTATCTCGGGGGTCCCATAATCGTGTGGTGACGGACAGCGCGGTGACCTGGTAATCCCACAAAACCTCACCGCGCGGTCCGTCACCGCACGGCCTTGAGGCCTCGGCGACTCCCGTCGCCCGAGACGTCCTCGCAGAACGAGCCGTGTCCCAAAGCCGTGAGGTAACCCCGAATTACCACTGACTCACCATGCGGTGTGGTCACCAAACCGTTTGGGGCACCCTTGGTATCGGGCGCTGCGGCCGTTCCAGAGCGCTCTGGGACGCCCTGAGGGCGTTCCAGATGTCTCTGAAACGATTCATCCTGGTCTAGCCCCGCCCGACCCCCCGAGCCAACCTGGATCTTATACCTGTCCGACCGTGGCATGGCCGCACCTTCGCTCGACATTTCACCACACAGGTGTTTCCAAAGTCATGGGGGCGGAAGTGATTCTTCGTACGCGTCTTCCAGCGCCCATGTAGCCTGCCGGAGGGTTGCTGGACGTGCCGAACCTTACAGCACCTCGTGGCCTGTTTCAACAAATCCCAGATGGCCTCCGTCCCAAACCGCTGGCCCCACGAAACAGCAGGCATCCATACGCTCTTCCCCGAGTGGCTTTGCAGGGAGAACACTCAACCCATTAGCATGGCCGCACCTTTGCTCGACATTTCACCACACAGACGTTTCCAAAGGCATGGGGGCCCACGCGGTCCTCCGCGCCTGCCGGAGGGTTGCTAGACATCCCGGACCTCATAGCTCGTCTTGGCCCTTCCAACGCACTCCAGATGGCCTCCGTCCCAGGCTGCCGGCCCTGCGAAAGCCAACAGGCCTCCATGCGTGCTTCTGCCTTGGATGGCTGCAGGGAGGGGCTCCCAGACTCGGGGGCGCGCAAACATGGATTAGCGATCCATGGACGTTGGCGCGCGGTCGCCAAATCCACGCATCGGGGGAGATGCCCTCCCCAAAGTGCGGCCGCTGCCGCCCCGCTGGGCGGCAGAAATCCGCGACCCCCCATGGAAACGGGGCCCGTCGCTAACCCACGCCCCCTTGATCCATGTTTGCGACCGCCTGGTTAGACGGCTCCAGGGAGGGGCTCCGAGACGGCCGCGACGGCCCCAGGATGCCTCGGTCCGACGGTATGCCTGTCCCCCCCGATCGCTGCCCCTGAAGTGCCCGTTCGGCGGTGGACAAGCCTCCCTTTAGCAAACCTCCCCTTAGTGAAAACGGCCTAGGACCGAAACCGACGGACCTGGACCCGCAGAAATGACGGCCGCGACGCCCTCTCGCGAACCGAAAACGGCCAACTCGCTGATCAACGTGTCAGGGTAGGAGGTCTATCGACCTCCGAAAAGTGCCCGTTGCTCGGGAGCGGCAAAGAGTGGGGTGTCCAAGAAGGTGGGGTGCAAATCGTGGCCGGCGGCATGTGCGCGGCCGGGGGGGGGGGAGCCAGGGAATAAAGTAAGAAGAGGCGCCGTGAAATCCGGGGAAATATCATGGCCGACGCCATGCTATCCACCCCCCCCCCTGGCCATCACCCCCCTCTCTGCCGCCCCCGAGCTGCGGCGCCACAGGCGTCTGGGGCCCCGGGGCCCCCAGGGCCCCTCGCCCCCGGGAGGCTCGGGGCGCGCCGCGCGCCTCCACGTCGTCGCGCTCCTTCGCGGCCTCGACGTCGGGCTCCTGCGCGGGACGGGGTATGCAAGGCCACCGAAGCTCATGTCCCCCCTGTCGTGCTTGAGGGCCGCATCCCAGGGACAGAATTTCGAGCACCCAGAGCCTTCTCCGAAGGCCCCCGCCGCCTGCAGAAGAAGGCCTGCCTGCCGCCTCTCGCCTCCTCGCCAGGGCGGGCCGCCGAGAGCCATAGAGGAGGAGGAGGAGGAGGAGGAGGAGGAGGAGGAGGAGCCAGAAAAGCGTCGAAACAATCTCGAGCGAGTATCGCCTGCAAGGGGGCCGGCGCGTGAGCACCCTCCAGCTTCGATGCTCTCTTGGTGCTCGAAATTCTTTCTGGCGGTCAAAGCAACAGGTTGGAACATAATCACACACGGCACAGAGGCGCCAGCTCGTCTCTCGCTGGTGCTCTGACGTCAACGAGGGCCGCGGCACCACCTCAAGGGCGCACCTCGCAGGC
>CAUYUJ010002891.1:1351081-1363185 GCA_963575745.1 Prorocentrum cordatum | reverse complement strand
ACTACTACTACTACTACTACTACTACTCCTGCTCCTCTTAATTTTCTTCCGCCTCGTCCTCGTTATCCTCGTCATCATCCTCGAGTTCGTCGTCGTCATTTTCCTCGTCGTAATCATGCTCATTCTCCTTGTCCTCGTCCCCGTCTTGGTTCTTGCCCTCGCACACCCCGCTTCAAAAACTCCTCTTCTTTTCGGGGAAGGGCAATTGCCCTTTCCCTCCCCACTCTGACGTTTTTCGCCCACGATGGTTCCAAAAACCTCCGATGCTCCAAACGACCTCCGAAATGTCTCAACACGTTGTTTCCCCTTCTCTCCTTGCCTGCTTCGTTTCATTCTATATGTGTGTATTCCTCCCGTTTACAGTCGTCTGTCATGGGTCACGTTTCCGATTGAGCTGGTGGGGATATTTTGTTGATCGCGAACGCATCGGAAGAGCCGGGCGCCGTCAGACAGTCGCACCATCCAAGCAGACAAGTATAACTTAAGCCCCGAGCGCGCAGGTGCGACCTACGCAACCACACAAGTGACAAAGAGGACCTGGAAGAACACCAGGACCACGTGCAACGCCCAAATGGCGACGACCGGGAGGCCAGCGCACTCGAAGACCACGGTCGCGTACTCGAGGAGAACGGGGGCGGGCGGGCAGGCGCTCCACGGAAAGGTCCGGATCGCCAGGGCGGAGCTGGTGGGGATACGCGAAGCGTGAAGGCCCCTCTCGGAGGATGCTGGAGTCGTGGCGGGCGGTGGATCGAACAACAACAGCAACAACAACAACAACAACAACAATCACTTTACCCGAACGCTCAGTGTTCTCACCAGTGCCAGGGTTTTCATGCGACGCCAGCCAATACCCCCACTTTGTGGGGGGGCAGTGCAAGCTCTACCAAATATCCACACGACTCTTCGCCACCACCCACACCCAGCTTCCCGCCCTATGACGTTCGGACACTTCACTTCGTGGCCTGCGGACGACCGTGGCTACTACACTGGCGTGGAGTACACACCCACAGAAGTTGTTAAGCCTACGTTCGTACACCCACAGAAGTTGTTAAGCCTTGTGAACCCACAAGGCTTAACAACTTGTGAACCCACACCCGTTGCAAGAGCGTGCGAAAGTAGCTCGCGCGAGCTCATGTAACATAAATGTTGGAAAACCATTGGTTGTTTTAGGATTCGGACAGCGCGCGCGGGTGGAAATTTTGAAAAGTCGTGCAGGTGTTTTTCGAGGACCTACGGTGCGATTCGTGTGATTTTATGAGCGCGGTGCTAAAATTCTTAAAAACCCAATGGTTTTTGGAGATTTCGGCGTGCGCGCGCGAAGAAAAAACGAATGTGTCCCGCATGGTATTATTTGACAGGGATGATGGCCCTGGCAGGTGCGCAACCGTTGTCGCAGAAGTTCGAAAAAGTTGCTCGCAAAAGCCCGTTTGACAGAAATGTTTAAAAAGTGTTGGGTTTCCTACGAATCCGCAAGAGCGCGCGGGATGAGATTTTGACATTTTTTTGTTGAAAAACCATTGGTTTTTTGATGTTTTTATGTTAAAATCGCTCCGAACACTAAGCTTTTGGAAGGATTTCGTCTTGCGCGCGCGAATGTCCACTTTACCTTATTTTTTGCAAGGGATTCTTGAAATTTGATTATATTAGAACAAGAAATGTCATTTTATAGTGTTTTTTGCAAGGGAAAGCGGATTACAACAAAACAACCGGATCTTGATCACATCGAATTACCTGAGGCTTCCTCACGAAAATGATGAAAATGTAGCTGCGGCCTAGGCGGCGCAGGGGGGCCGTGCACCAGGGGCCCCAACAATAATTATTCTTTAGAATTAATAATGTTCAACAACAACAACAACACAACACCAACACAACAACAACAACAACAACAACAACAACAACAACAACAACAACAAACAACAACAACAACAACAACAACAACAATTACTAGCACGTGGGGACACTCCGTTCTCACCAGTGCCAGGGTTTTCATAGGAGGCGGGCAATACCCCCACTTTGTGGGGGGGCCGGTTCAAGCTCTACCAAATTTCCAAACGACTCTTCGCCACCACCCACACCCAGCTTCCCGCCCTATGACGTTCGGACACTTCACTTCGTGGCATGCGGACGACCGTGGCTACTATTCAGGGCCCCGCGGCCGACGACGACGGCGTGCGCGCGCGAAGAAAAAACGAATGTGTCCCGCATGGTATTATTTGACAGGGATGATGGCCCTGGCAGGTGCGCAACCGTTGTTGCAGAAGTTCGAAAAAGTTGCTCGCAAAAGCCCGTTTGACAGAAATGTTTAAAAAGTGTTGGGTTTCCTACGAATCCGCAAGAGCGCGCGGGATGAGATTTTGACATTTTTTGTTGAAAAACCATTGGTTTTTTGATGTTTTTATGTTAAAATCGCTCCGAACACTAAGGTTTTGGAAGGATTTCGTCTTGCGCGCGCGAATGTCCACTTTACCTTATTTTTTTGCAAGGGATTCTTGAAGTTTGGTTATGTTAGAACAAGAAATGTCCACTTTAGCTTATTTTTTGCAAGGGAAAACGGGGGACAACAAAACAACCGGATCCGGACACCCACGTTTTGCCTGAGACTTCCTCACGAAAATGATGAACATGTGGCTGCGGCCTAGGCGCGGCGAGGGGGCCGCGCACCAGGGGTCCCAACAATAATTATTCTTTAGAGTAAATAATGTTCAACAAGCATTTTAAGACGTATATCCCAAACCCTCGGTACCCGCCCTCTTCGTCTTCGAACGAACCCCTTTTGGGGGGTATACCTTTGTTCCCTGCAGGCCGGGCCCTGGCAAGCGGCGGGGCGGCCGCGGACCGTCGGCTTGGCCAGCGGCAGCGCTGATCGGCGGGGCGGCCGCGAACCGTCGACCCGACCCCAAGAGGGACGGACAGGGGACCGACCGCGACGACGACGACGACGACGACGACGACGACGTCGAAGACGACGGCGACGGCGACGACGACGGCGACGACGAGCGAAAGCCAGAGCGAAAAAGAACGACAGCAGGGCCACGAAGGGCACGAAGTAGGCCACGAAGGGCGACAGCGGGGACACGAAGGGAATGCGTATGGGGCCACGAAGAGCGCGAACGAGCGGGGGCCACGAAGTGCAGAGAATGCGGGGCCACAAAAGGCAACTATGGGGCCACTGAAGGTAGCAACTGGGCCACGTAGGACAGCGAGGTGGACACAAATGGCGACAGCGGGGCCGCGAAGGGCATGCACATTGGGCCACAACGGGCGCGACTCCTGGGTGCCTGGGTGTTGGGAGCGCGGCGCTTGGGCAAATTGCAAGAAATTCCATCGCAAGGCCACTCTTCAGTAAAATGCAAGCGCGTGTCCAGCGAGAGCGCGACTCCAGAGCCCCGGGAGAGCGATTCCTGAATAAATTGTTAGGAAGTCCCAAGCGAGAGCGCGACTCCTGAGTAAGATGCGAGGAAGTCTTGGGCGGGAGCGGAGGTCGTCGCTAAATTGTGAGGAAGTCTCCGGCGGGAACCGTTGTTGTTCTCACCTGGGGGCCAGGGGCCCAGTTTGAGCAGGAAGACTTTCCGTGTCAAAAAACAAGGTGCGAGCGCGAGGGGCGCACTTTGATGGAGAAAAAGCAGTATGCACCGGCGTGAGGGGATCAACAATAATTATTCTTACGATGTGAGAATTCATCATCAACAACAACAACAACTGACATACATAACCATCGGCGTTGAGGCCCCCTCGCGGCGCCTCTGGCGCCGCCCATGGCGCGTTCCGCGCGCCACGGCGGGGGGGGGGGGGCCAGCGCGGACCCGAGACGCCCGCGCGATCCACCACGAGAATATGACTACGCAGCTGTGCCCTCCCCGAAAGGAGGAGGACGCTGAGTCAGAGATCCGACGTGCTGTTTTTGGAGCACGGGGTCCCCAGACGTGGCGACCCTTTTCCCCGGGCCGGGTTTGCGTCCGACGCCGTTTTGCGGTGCGGCGCAGGGGGCCGGGCGAGGGCCCCCAGAGGCCGAACGCGACGAACAACTTGCGCACCTGTTTTTGTCTTCGATTCTTTGGAGGTCTGGGGGCTCTGGAGGCAGCGCGCCTTCGGCGCGCGGGCCTGCCCGTAAGGGCGCTGGGCTCCGTGGAGGAGAAATACGGCATGCGCATTACGCTACCGAGGAACCCCGCGTACTTATTTCATGTCACGCGCGCTCACAAACCACGCCACGTCTCGCTTCGCCATCCTGACGAGAGACTGACCAGACCAGCCAAATCGGCCAGACCAGCCAGACTGACCAGCATCGACGAGTCGACGACTCGACGACGACGACGACGACGAGGCGAGGGGGAAAGGATAATTCTAGAGGCTCCGTAGAGCAGCTGTGCAAGGGGTGCGATTTGCACCAACTTCCACAGTGGGCCCCCGCTGCGGAGTGCAAGTCTGCATGGGCGGGGCCTTCGTTGGCGTGTCCTTCGTCGGTGTAGCCTTCGTAGGCGCGGCGAACGCTGCGGCGGGGGCCTCTGTGTCAGCCGCCGCGCTGCCGGCCTCGCGCGCTCGCCGAACCTTCGCCGGCGGGCTGCCGCCGTCGTCTAAAAGAACCTCCTGGGGGAACCCGCCCGACGTAGGGTCCATCAGGAACGTAACCAGGCACTGCCTCTTGCCATCGTCGTTCGTTCCTGGATGCGGCAAGTCACCATACCTCTTGCGAAGCGTGTCTGGCCACCAATTTCGAAGCTGGCGGCCGTGAGCTTCAAGCGCGGATTTGATGAGCCTGCCCATGCCATGCTTTTCGATGTACTCTTGCAACCCTGCCAGACTAATGTCGACGCTCATCTCGACCATCCGGTTCAAGAGAATGGTGCGCGGAGGTGACAATTCGGCCACTGCACATTTTGGGGGCATGCCTGTGGGCGCCTGCTGTCTTTGAGCCTGCTTGAGCCGAGGTGTCTACAGTTAACCTTGCTGAGAATACTTCTGCCGCATACGCGCCTGAGGCACCGGCGCATACTGCCCAAGATATAGACTCCAGAAAATGTCAAGGCTGCTACGCTACCTACGTACCCTCTCTGCTGTCAAGCCCCCTGCGGCGTCGAGGAAATGCAGCGCCTGCCGCGGGCCCTGCGACATTGGCGCGTATAGGGGCCGCGGTGGGCCCCCACCCCCAGCGCACCCCCTGTGGCGTCGGGGAAATGCCACGCCTGCTAAGCCTTGCGACATTGGCGCGTATAGAGACCGCGGTGGGCCCCCACCCCCCAGCGCGCCCCCTCTGGTGTCGAGGAAGTGCTACGCATGCCACGCTTTGCGAGCCCGAAACGCATAGGGCCCCCACCCCCAGCGCACCCCCTCTGGTGTCGAGGAAGTGCCACGCCTGCCACGCTTTGCGAGCCCGAAACGCATAGGGCCCCCACCCCCAGCGCACCCCCTTCTGGTGTCGAGGACGTGCCACGCCTGTCACGCATTGCGAGCCCGAAACGGATAGGGCCCCCACCCCCAGCGCACCCCCTCTTGTGTCGAGGAAGTGCCACGCTGTCACGCTTTGCGAGCCCGAAAAGCATAAGGCCCCCACCCCCAGCGCACCCCCTCTGGTGTCGAGGAAGTGCCACGCCTGCCACGCTTTGCGAGCCCGAAACGCATAGGGCCCCCACCCCCAGCGCACCCCCTCTGGTGTCGAGGAAGTGCCACGCCTGCCACGCTTGCGAGCCCGAAACGCATAGGGCCCCCACCCCCAGCGCACCCCCTCTGGTGTCGAGGAAGTGCCACGCCTGCCACGCTTTGCGAGCCCGAAACGCATAGGGCCCCCACCCCCAGCGCACCCCCTCTGGTGTCGAGGAAGTGCCACGCCTGCCACGCATTGCGAGCCCGAAACGCATAGGGCCCCCACCCCCAGCGCACCCCCTCTGGTGTCGAGGAAGTGCCACGCCTGCCACGCTTTGCGAGCCCGAACGCATAGGGCCCCCACCCCCAGCGCACCCCCTCTGGTGTCGAGGAAGTGCCACGCCTGCCACGCTTTGCGAGCCCGAAACGCATAGGGCCCCCACCCCCAGCGCACCCCCTCTGGTGTCGAGGAAGTGCCACGCCTGCCACGCATTGCGAGCCCGAAACGCATAGGGCCCCACCCCCAGCGCACCCCCTCTGTTGTCGAGGAAATGCCACGCCTGCCACGCTTTGCGAGCCCGAAGCGCATAGGGCCCCCACCCCCAGCGCACCCCCTCTGGTGTCGAGGACGTGCCACGCCTGCCACGCATTGCGAGCTCGAAACGGATCGGGCCCCCACCCCCAGCGCACCCCCTCTGGTGTCGAGGAAGTGCCACGCCTGCCACGCATTGCGAGCCCGAAACGCATAGGGCCTCCACCCCCAGCGCACCCCCTCTGTTGTCGAGGAAGTGCCACGCCTGCAATGCCTGGACGACCGTCGTGCATAGCGGCCATATCGGGACGTGTCTCATGTGGGTGCCCACTATGTGGCGCACACGTCGTGGATGTGTGATGCAGTGAACACGCCAGGCGCGCACTAGCGTTTTATGGTGTGTGTTGTGTACGAATGTGTGTATGCGTGCGGCTGTATGTAGACGCGTGTGTCATGTACTTGCCGTGCATGTGTTGAGCGCGGGTGAGGAGAGGAAGAAGAGGGAGGAGGGGAGGTGAGGAGACGCGGGTGCGCCGCGGCAGGGAAGAAAACCAGAACCCCACGAAACATGTGGGGAATAAAACTTTCGGCGCTCCGCGCGGATTTCTTGGATTTGAGCTGGACCCCCTCCCTGGCGCGCGGAGCGCGCCAGGGGCGGCGCCGGAGGCGCTGCCTGGGGGCCCCAGCGCGGATCCAATAAATCTGCGCGGAGCGCAAAAAGTTTATGCTTATGCCGTTTGCTCTGTCTGCACTGGGATACTTCACTTTGGCCCACGTCCGTAGTGAATAAAAAAGTATACAGGTCAGCATTCCATTTGATAGTAGATGCCAGTCACCCTCTCCACATTATCATAACAGCAGCGTTTGCCACAGATGTTGGAGCAAATCCACACACAAAGCACTCCTCCTTCTGCCGTTTCCTCTTCTTCGCACTCCAGCCTCCTGTAGTGTACTCCAGATTTCGTAATAAAATGGAGGGGGTCTGGACCCTCCAAGACAAGCCATTTCAGACCTCCCCCGTGGGAGAACCCTCCAAAACATCGTCCCCAGACCCCCCAGGCCCTCCAAGATAGCCTGGAGGTGACCCCTCCGAAATGAGACCCCCCTCCATTTATTACGAAATCTGGAATAGGCGGGTGGTATGGCAGGAGGCGCCGGGGCCCCCAGACGAGCCGGGCCCTGCAGCCAACCTCTCTGCGTGGCTCGCCGAGCCCCCCCCCCCCTCGACTCGAGCGCAGCCCTCGGCGGCACGCACGTCGAGAGATGGCGCCCACCTGCTTCCGTGAGAGCCCTTGCTTTGCCTCCCCCTCCCACCCCCGAAATCCCCACTCCTATCGGGCAGACGTAAGACTCGGATACGGGGGACTCGGGTTGGCCCGACGGGGCCATCATAAAAATGACGAGGCCCAATCTGAAATTTGACGCGGGCTCCCGCTGCAGACATCCCACGAAAACTGGACCGCCAAAATCCAGGACGCGCTCGTCAAAAAAACGTAAGCAAACCCGAGCTCCGGCTTACTCGGGATTGCGTTTCCCCACTCCTAGGGGAACAAACCATGGCATAGACAGAACAACTCGGAGGTCCGCGCGGACTTCTCGGATCGGCGCTGGGGCCCCCCTGGAGGCGCCTCCGGCGCCGCCACTGGCGCGCTCCGTGCGCCAGGGGTCGGGGCCCAGCGCCGATCCGAGAGATTCGGGGATGGACAGACCCCCCTTTAGCAAAACGTGGTTTAGTGAAAACGACCTGAGGCCCAAACCTGGCGGGCGTAAGCCTGTAAAATGACGGCCACGGCGCCCTCTCGAGAACCGAAAACGGACAATTCACTAATCGACGTGTCACTGTTGGGGGTTCTGTCCAGCCCCGAGAGATCAGCGCGGACCTCCGATCCTTCATGCTTCGATGTTGCTGCTTGCTCCCCACACCTCCCCTCCCCCAGCCCAGGGCGCGCGCATCGGCCGTGGACTTCGTCTCGCCCCACGGGCGGACACGGGCGCCAGTGCTAGGTCGGGCATGTCCCCCTACAGGGGGATTTCGGACGAAAACGATAGAGCATATAAACAAAAGCATCAAACCTAGTAACAACAAATATATATATATACATATATATGTGTACACACGTACATCTATACATATATATTTATATAGTTATAAATAAATAAATAAATCCTTGCTAGACTATGTTTGAATATTCCTCCGGTAGGGGGACGTGCCCGGCTCAACGCCGGCGGTGCCGTCCAGTCGTCGTCCTGCCAGGAAGGCGGCCGAGCCAGAGGGATCGGGTCGGGCGAAAGGGGGGGATAGCAAGGGGGGGGGGGTAAGAATCAGCTCACGCAGCTGATTTTCCCGGCGCCCATATTCGGCGGTGGACAAACCTCCATTTAGTAAACCTCCCCTTAGTGAAAACGGCCTGGGACCGAAACCGACGGACCTGGACCCGCAAAAATGACGCCCGCGACGCCCTCTCGCGAGCCGAGAACGGCCAATTCGCTAATCGACGTGTCAGGGTAGGAGGTCTATCAGCCTCCGACAGATGCCTCGAGGAATGGACCCAGCGGCGGGGCCGAAACCAGCTGCATGCAGCAGACTTCGTACTTGGACGCCCGAGTTATCCGGGGTAACTCGGGTCCGGGGTAACTCGGGTTTGGGTTTCCGAAAAACGAACCCGAGTTAGCCCTGACCCGAGTTACCCCTGATGATTCTGGGGCTCTGGACGCCCGAGTTATCCGGGGTAACTCGGGTCCGGGATAACTCGGGTTTGGGTTCCCGAAAAACGACCCCGAGTTAGCCCTGACCCGAGTTACCCCTGATAATTCGGGGCTCTGACGTACCCCCCCTTTCCCCTTTCGTCCGGCGGAGGGAGCGGACGGGGGCCGCTCTCCCGGCGACGGCGGGCTTCGGCCACGCTCCGAGCGGGCTCTCCCCGGCCGGGGCCTCAGGGCAGTGGGGTCCACCACAGGGGGGGGGGGGGGACCCTGGAGGGGGGACTGGCATGATGCATGGGCTTAAGAGGAGCCGAGGTTCAACGTCTTGACCGCATCTTTTCGTTTGGGTGAACCCCGATTTCGCAGCCCAGCATGACGGCGTGGACGAAAAGGAGGGCGTAGTATTATGTTGCTCCCATCGAACTTAAGGACCACATCCCAGAAATGATTTCGGGCACCCGGAAAAGTGTCAAGAGAGTGTCGAAACAGGGGGGCGAGGGTCTCCCAGGGCCCGAGATGTGGAAGCCGTTGAATGTCGGTACTTTTCCTGGCGCTCGACATTCTTTCTGCTGATCAGGGCTAAAATAGGTTGGAGCACCATAAGACTGGCATAGGAGGGGACGCATCAACCTTGAATCGGCGATACATCGTCGATAGATCGGCGGTAGGCCCCCAACAGCGAAACCACACCTCCCTGGGCGAGCTTGGGATACGGGGCCCCCATCAGCGATCAATTCGGGGTCCACCAAAAGGAGGGGGGACGCTGAGGGGGGGGGGAGTTCGATCCGCTGGCGCATCGAACTTCCGAGAAACGATGCCCCCCCCGCGCGCCCCGATTGTCGACGCCTCTCGGGTTCCGGCGGCGGCCGGGGACCTCGTTTTGCCTCGCTGCTCTGCGGTTCGATGAGCCGACGAACCAAACTCACCCCCCCCTGACCCTGACCTTCCAGAGCGCTAAGAAATAGCACTCCAAACCTATAGATCTATCTGGACTGCCTCAAACCTCGACAGCAATTAGGACGTCGACATCCTGGTGCTATTTTTTGCCCTCCTGGAAGGTCAGGGGAGCCCCCCCCCCCTTTGCGAAGTCCCGAAAGGAGCGGCCCGAAGACGAGAGCCCCTCCGAGCCCCGGAAGTGGCCCTTCTGTTGGGGTGGCTCCGCCGCTGGCGTCCTCTTGTCCGTCAGCCCTTCGCTGCGCCTGCAGTGGAGGCCAGTCCACAAGAACAGCCTTCCACCAGGACCCCAACCCCGAGACCCCAGGACGTCCACGGATTTTTTGTGTGAGAGCGGCACGCTTCCCACAGTAAAACTATCGCGGCCCAAGAAACTCAGGGCACCCTGGAGGCAAGCAAGGTGTCTCGAGGCATGGGTCTCCACTGTACTGCGTCGAAAGCCTGGTGGCGGGAGCCGAGGGGAGCTGGTGATTGAGCCTCAGCCCGTGGGCTTAAGAGGAGCCGAGGTTCAACGTCTTGACCGTATCTTTTCGTTTGGGCGAACCCCGATTTCGCAGCCCAGCATGACGGCGTGGACGAAAAGGAGGGCGTAGTATTATGTTGCTCCCATCGAACTTAAGGACCACATCCCAGAAATGATTTCGAGCACCCGGAAAAGTGTCGAAAGAGTGTCGAAACAATGTCGGACGAGTGTCCCTCAGGGTCCGACACGTGAAAACCATCGAATTTCGGTATTTTTTGGGTGCTCGAAATTCTTTCTGGTGATCAAGGCTAAAGTAGGTTGGAACATCATAAGCGTAATATAATGGGGATTGCCGAGGCGGCTACACGAGCTGGCTCTCCAGGCACCTCACGACGCCAGGGCGACAGTGCATCAAGCAAAGTGCTCGCCGGCAGAGCCGGAACAATTTTCGCCCCCCCCTCTTTTAAGTCGGGCCTGTCCCTCTACAGGAGAAATATTCAAAAATAGTAAAAAATAGTCGTGGGACGATTTGCTTGACCATGTTTTGATATTTAAAACAATTTGTTGTCTGGAATCGGCCTGTAGGGGGACAGGCCCGACTTAACCCTCTTTCCCACCACCCCCAATGCGTCCGTCCCGATAGGATCAGCTGCAGTGGAGGCCAGTCCACAAAAACCTTCCACCAGAAACCCAACCCTGAGACCCCAGGACATCAATTAGTTTTTTGGTGTGGGAAGGCTATTTTTTCTGAAGCGGAACCATCGAAACCCAAGAAATCCAGGGCACCCTGGAGGCACGCTGCCATAAGGAACGCCGAAGGAAGAGCGACGGGCCTCGCCTGACCACGACGGCCCCCAGCCGCGAATAGGCCCCTTGACCTAGATCTATGAAGAGGCCCAGGGACACAACTACTAAAGACACACATCCCAGGATTCCCAATCTTTTTGATATTTTTGGAAATTCGTCTTCCCCCCCACTGCCCAGATTTTCCCACATTTTCATTTGAATCGACGAGTGCTTGTGTCTGTGGTTTTTCCTCCTCCTGAACTCAAGGACAACAACCGAAGCCCTCCGAACGCAACGTTGCCCCTCTTTAAGCGCCTTGACACCCGAGCTCCCACGCATTGAAACAGCTCAAGACGGCCTCTTTTCCGTTCCAGCCTTCGGCCTCGAGAGGCCCTCTCCGGGCCCCAGGACCGTTCGAAAGCGACGCAGGATGCAGCACCGGTCCTGGGGAAGGGGTCGACCCCTTCTGGGGAGACGCACTGGAACAAAAACACGGCACCGTGCAGCCGGGGCGCTGACCTAAGGAACCCTAAATAAGAAACGAGGCCCCTATTTTCGCAAGTTTAACTTCGATTTCCCATCGAAGCAAATCAAGGAACACGGAGCCCCTCCCCAACGAAAAGGGTTCCTTCTTCAGCGCCCCGACTGTACCCCTGGGACCGCCGCGGCCTCGAGGATAAGGCCTGCCTGGCCCGTGGCTCCCCGGGCGCCGCCCCGCGGCCCGCAGCGTGGCCGACGGCCGCGCCGCGCCGGGAGAGGCGGAGGCCCTGCGTGGGAAACCGCCCCCGGGGCTCCCCCCAGGTCTGCTTCCCAAATCCATGGACGTCCCCTCGGCTCCCCTCGGCTCCCCTCGGCTCCCGCCGCCAGGCTTTCGACGCAGTACAGTGGAGACCCATGCCTCGAGACACCTTGCTTGCCTCCAGGGTGCCCTGAGTTTCTTGGGCCGCGATAGTTTTACTGTGGGAAGCGTGCCGCTCTCACACCAAAAGTCCACGGACGTCCTGGGGTCTCGGGGTTGGGGTCCTGGTGGAAGGCTGTTCTTGTGGACTGGCCTCCACTGCAGGCGCAGCGAAGGGCTGACGGACA
>CAUYUJ010002891.1:1298581-1346081 GCA_963575745.1 Prorocentrum cordatum | reverse complement strand
GTAGCTCGTCGTGTACGTCTCCCAAGGCGTGCCTGGGGTCCAAATGTGGAACCGATCATTGCACTGCAAGTCGCGGATGTACACGAACTCGTCGTTGTTCTCCGCAATGTAAATCCATCACTTGGTGTAGTAGCTCCAGCTCCTTGGGCCCCGTCGGCTGTCCTCAAGGTTGTGGCGCCACCACGTTGCGTCGTCCTCTGTCGTACGCGCCCGCCTGGCACGCGGGGGCGTCGTTGGCCTGCGACTGCTGTCGCTGGTGTGGGCCGATCGCCCGCCGCTCTGCTGTGGCGCAGCGGCCGCGCCGCTCGGCCCAGCGGGCATCCCTGCCATCGCGCCAGAGGCGCGGCTTCCAGCGGCGTCGCCATGGGCAGCGCGAGGCGGCGGTGGATGCCGCCGCTGCTGCGGCGCCATGGCGCCATGTGTATGAGAGGAGTGTGTGGGGGGGCTCATTAGGGCCGGTTCTAACCCCTGACCCCGCCCCCCCTGTCTCGTTAGATCCCATGGCAGGTGCAACAGAGGCCAGTCTGGCACGCCTGCGCTGCGTGATCTTCTCACAAGTGCCATCCCCGCGGGGTAAGGCGATTGTGACAAGACCACGTCCTTGCCTGGTACCTCTGTCCATCCTACCTTCGTTCAGCCACCAGCCCCTACGACCAGCGAAGCCAAGCCGAACGCTGCGATCATAGATGTCGCAAGCGTCGCGCATGTCCTCGATGGTCCAAGGGTTCTGACCAGTGGCCTCACGGGCCCCAGTCATCTGGTGATGGAATCGGGAGTCATTGAGGAAACGTTGAACGACATTGTGGTAAGGGTGGTACAGTGGACGGTCGTCATCGGGTTCGCCCAACAGCCTGCAAGCGCTTGCAGGAGGGGAACCCGCGTCGCACCATCTCTTGTACCTCTCTTCCGCCTTTTTCGCCAACTTCCTCAACTTATTACGCTCGTCCCCGATCTTGGACTGCTTGCCCCTCATGTAGACGCGCGCTCCGTCGGCCATGAAGAGGTCGACGTCGCTCTGGGAGAGGTGGGTCTTGATCCATTGGTTGAGGGTCTGCAAGTGCGCCAGGTCGCTGGCCTCGGCTCCACCTTTACCTGTGGCGCCTACAGAGACACTGTGCTGCCAGCAGATGTCGCAAAGTGTCCCATCATTGGTGGCGATTCCCAAAAACAGGAGGCGCTCGCAATTCCGACATCGCGGGATATCTTGCGGGAGTTCTTCGGGGGCCCCAGACGCGGCGAGGTCCCTGAGAGAGCCCCAGCGAGTGTTGCCACCAGCTGCTGACGCAAGGGAATGACCTAGCTGGTTCATGCCCTCGCGATTGAGCTCAGCGGTGGCACGAGAAGCGATCGATCGTCCGATCCCTTCGATCTCGGTCAGCGATAGCCTTTCTCCTGGCAGTCCTGCGCACTCCGTAGCGTCGATATCCATGGGGTCCGTCTGGTCGTAGGATCCGGCCATGTCCGCACGAATGCGATTGGCCTCTGCCCGCAGGGTGGTCTCGTTGTCGCCCACCTCGCGGTCGATGTTGTGCTTCTCAGCCAGGACCTGCACCGTGGTCTCTTGATCTGGGGCTGCTGAAGCGACACTACCTGGGTCCTGGGCAATGTCCTGGTTGGCGCCTGGGTCGTCCTGGTCGGCGCGGCAGGCGTTGCCACCGGCTCCTCCCCTACGGGGAAGCCTGGTTCTGCATGTGTCTTCTTGCGCTTTGTGAAGAGTGCTCGCAACGCAGTAAACCAATGGTTCTTGTTGATAGAAACGTCGGTGAACTGATGTAGCTCCTTGATACTATCCAACCGAAAAGTCTGGTACACATCGGAGATCCAGTGAAAGATCCCCGCGGTTGATTCCTGAATAGATTCAGGATCGAGAAAATGCACTATCTTCTTGAAGAAATGATCTGCGCCGCATATTGGCAAATCACGTGCCCAGGTATGAAAATGGTTGTAGTCGGTATTGCATGTCACCGTCTCTGCCCCGAATCGGAACTGGAATCGCAAATATGATCCTACCTCGTCCACTATAGGAATCTCAGTCTGGCGTTGATCGTAGCTGCATCTGGTCATACCAGCGTGTAACTGGATGATCTGTTTAACCTGGATCATCGGTGACTCCACCAGCGGTGCCGATGTCCAGTAATACACTTTGGGACCGTACGACTTGCGAATCCAGTTGGTAGGTAGTCGGGATGCGTAGTGATATTCTCTGGCGGGCCAATGATGTTGTCGAGAATGGAGGGCCCAGAGTCCTCGCCTTCGTGAATCTCGACCGTTATCTCTGCCTTCTTGGTATCATTGGCTGCCTTCTCCTCCTCAGTCGATGGCATGGCAGAGGTGTCAATGATGACAGTGACTGGAACATCAGTGGTTCATCCCGCCCCACGCACGGTGTCGTCATCTTCCGCCATAGGGTCATCGGCGGGTGTCGCCACCAGCTCCTGATCGGAACCTGGCGTCCGAGGTGTGCGTGGGATACGCGCCTTGTAGAGAGCCGGAAGTCCGAGATGCGGCAGGTCGCCTGTGCGAGCGAATGCTGCGATCTCAGCGCTGCACGAGGTAGGACCCCGTATTGCCACATCCAAGTGGGCAGCGTCTACGTCAGCGCGCAATGGCAACGCGAATGCAATACCCTTGAGAGGTAGATTTTCTCACAATACCAAATGTTGATCCATCGCAAACCGTAGTTAAGAATGGGCGCCTGCACTGCGAAGAACCTCGAAAACTCCGAAATGCATGACTGGACCAAATGTGTGGCCCTTGTTCATGCGACCTCTAGTCTTGTAGTCGCCCTTGGGGTAATGGTTGTCATAGTGGTAGCAATTGGTCGAACCACAATTGTTGACGATAGTGAAGTCTCCCATTCTGACATCATTGAAGATGGGACACCGATCCCGATATTTCTGTGTAATATTTGCCGTGGCGGGCCCGGGGGCCCCTCGGCAACGTGGAATTGCAACCAACCAGTCTTTGTCGTGAGTGTTGCGCCCACTGTCGTTGACCATGGCTCGGGCAATGTTCTCGCCCAAGGCGTCGACGTCGGCAGTGTGGCCAGCAGGGGTCGCCCCCAGCGGGGGGGCGATGGGTTGCTGAGCCGATGATGCTGACGTAGCCGTTGTCTGCGGCGCCGTAGCCGTGGCGCATGCCTTTGCAGTAGGTGCGGTACTCGATGCTGGTTGGTGCGCCCGCGATGGCGATGGTGGTGCAATCCCAGGAGGGTCGGCGATCAAGTGAACCCCCAACTCCTGTGCCATCTGCTCGTGTCGTGATTGCTGCCGAGGATTAGCGCAACTTTCGTATTTGCTCAATGGTGGTCTCTGCGCCAGTGGCGGATAGTCCCAGCACGTACCCGTGGTAGGCCATAATTGCGTAACTGCCTGCTGATGGACTTTCAAACGGCGAACGGCTAAGACTGCAGCCGCTGGGACCACATCCTCGGTCCTGATAGCGCCCTGTGCGCCCAACCAAAGTCTGCAACCAGATTGCGTGGCAAAGTTCATGTCGATCACGATCTCCACCTCGTTCTTGTAATGGTTGAACTTGTCTGCTTGAACAGATGTATGCGGGTTCTGTTTGGCAGTGTGTACATACGTACTTGAACTGAAGAATGCCTCAGAACGCTGTGATCCATGTTGCCGTCTGTCTCTATGAGACGGATCAACGTAGCCAGGAATGATCCCTATCTTCGGGATGTTACTCCAGTCACGAAATGTCGTGCCGTGGTGGAGGTATTTGACGTCCGACCATTGCAAACTCCCCCAGCCCATATTCCACGGCCTGGACAGTGGATTGACCGAACTGTGTCCTCCAACATCGAATAGCAATGACGCTGCTCCAATCGAAGCAGCTAGGATCGCTCCCGGCAGGGACTGGTTTGGCGTAGATCTCGATCCTGTGGTTCTCTGGGTCGATGTGCGTCTGAAACGCACGAAGGATAAAGATCGGGTAGTAATCGGTCCAGCACGCATATCCGGCTGGACTACCGTCTTTAAGGTAATGTGCCATGGCAGCCTCAGTGGATGGTCCGTTGCCTTGACCACGACGATCTTAGAATTTCCAATCAACCACTTCCTGGAAGGATTTCCAGCGGCTGGGAATCGTCCAATATTGCTGCGCCCTCATCGACCAATAAACTGGTCGATGTTGAACTGCGTGTTGGGGTTCAGATGGCGAAGCATAGTCGTGATATCCTTGCTCATGTATGTAGGGTCACCAAGCCACTCGGTCGTAAGCAAGTCTGGTCCATAACGCGTCGTCTTGCATGGTGGAAGGGATATCCATTTCCACTCTGGGAAGCAGCCAGATTGGGAGATGTCGGGTGCGTGAGTAGTCACGCAGTCGTCGTAAGCCAATTGAGATGCCCACCTTGCTCCACAACGCACTCCATACCGTTGGGTGCTGACGTGCCCCGTAGCAGCGGGGGCACGTACTGGTGGTCGTCTGGAAGACCAGCCTGAAGCTTGTACTCACGTGGAGTGTATGTGTTGTCGAATGTATGGATCTGGCTGGTGTCCTCATGGCAAGATCGCTCGCGGCAGTCCTGCCGCGAAAGTACACGCGTAGTCTGCAATTGCTGATCGGGCGTGGGTGCGTCGTCAGCAGGAGTTGCCTCCAGCCCCGTAGCCATGTCAGCGTCCTCGTCTGAGGCAATGTGCGATCCCGTGTCTGGGCACGCAACTGGCGTGGCCTTTGGGAGCGGGCTTGGTGGCAGAGGCTGTCTGTCCTCACTGAGCGGGTGTGCCGGAGACGTCGAAGGGTCTGCAGCGGGTGGCGCTGCAGCGGGCCTGGCGGCCGGCTGCGGCACCTCCGCCGGGAGCCCCAAGGCGATGCGATCCAAGGCGTTCTGGGTATAGAACCCCTTGCGTGCCAGGATGGTATCCGAGTTGTCGACGCGAGGTCCGGCGCGATGGGAGTTCAGTAAATCACGCTCTTGATTAATACGTAACCTGTTTGCGTCATTGTTCTCGGCGTTGTCGTGAATTTTGTCCACGAACTGCTCGTGTGCAATCCATGTAATAGCATGTGCATCATTGGAATCTTTCAACAATGTAGGTTGTAGAAGCTCTTTTCTCTCGGCCGAGTCGCAAGATGCCCAGACGCCCGGGTAGTCCTCGATCAGGGAGAGAAGCTTGTAATACAACTCCTCGTATGCCACGCAATATGTGGACGTCGCTGGCGGCGGCTCGCTTGTGCCCAGGAGCGGGGCGTCGTTGCTGAACGCGCTCGCCAGCAATTGTTGCCACCGGCATGGCTTGTGGCAGTGTACCGCTGGCACGCGAAGCCATCCAAGCACAGTGGGCCATCTCTCCGGCAGCTTGATTCATCAAAGTCGCGAGGCTGAGATGCCTCATCCACTCGGTCGTCATCTTCTCGCGGAACTGGAGAGCCTCCTTGATCTCCAGGGCCTGCGTGTAGGCCTGAGGATCCGTGACGGACGTCAGGAGTGGAGGCCGGAACGGGCACGGCTGAGAGGGTAATGATTGAATCACTGCACAGAAGTTGCGGTAACAAGAAGCGTCACAAAACTGAGTTGCCATCATCGCCAGATTGTGGTTGGTCTGCTCGGCGTGCCAATCTGTTGGTGTTACTCTGTCGAATGCCTCGATCCATTGCTCCGAGGGAAGGACTGCGATGCCACGTGATAGCATGGCACGGAACAGGTCGCCAGTGTGCAAGTCGAAGTCAGGATGTACGCACCGCTGCGTGGCTGTGCCTGGTCCCATGACGGTGGGGCAACGGAAGTATTGCATCCCGTCGATGAAGCGTGACACGTCGACCTTCACGTGTAATGGCATAAGCTTGGGGACGCACCCCTCGCACTCCATGTGGATCAGCTCGCGTGCGGTTGCGGGGGCACGATCCTGAAGGCGCCGTGTATCCAACCAGCGTTGCGCGGAAGAGGCGCAACCTATGTCGTTGGCGCTCCGGACCACAAGAGCGTTCAGGCCCCTGCTGTAGTGTCGCTGTTTCAAGTATGCAGGAAAGCCTGATGCCCAATATTCTCATCTGACCTCGTTCAACTGGCGCCATTCCGCCATGGAATGGTTGTCGCTCAGCAGCAACAGGGCTCTCGCCTTGCGGATCGTGATGATCACGTTGCGCTGCTCAAGCGTGTCCGCCGTCTCTAATTGTAGTATAGCTGCGATTCGGTCCTCCTGGGCCTTGGCAGACTGTTCACGGAGTGTTGCCATATCGCAGCGGGTGTCGCCACCAACCTCTGGCAGTAGAAATAGATCCTGACCAATCGGAGTGTCGTTCTGTTTGAAGAATTCTGTGTAATTCTCGTACGAGAACGCCCACATCACGATGTCGCCACGGATGAAGACTGTCAGATGCTCGAGGGTGGCGCCGCCCATGTACTCGGCCTTATTGAGGCACGGCACGAACAGCGGCACAAGACCAATGTGGGATGCTTTCGCAAGCTCGTCCCGCTTCTGCGGGCTTTTGAGCTCGTCGATGCCGTATCCTGGATACCTCTTGTGTGGGTTGGCTTCGGAGCCTTTCTGCTGCATGATCCACGTAGAGTCTGTGTACAAATTGGCCCACTTGTATGCGTGTCCTGATGGACCGGAGGCGTGGTGGAGGAGCATGCCCAAGTCCTCCTGTACCATGCCCAGCCATCCTCTGCCTGACAGAATAGCTGATACCAGTCGACCACCGCAGAGCGCACTGTACTTCGCCTGGGCTAACTCCAGCGTATCCAGAGCTGATCCTGCAGTAATGCCAGGGCCCTCCACATCAGGCTCTTCTCCAGGGAGCACGGTGCCCTCCTCGTAGGGCTGCCAGTCCTGGGTGCCAAGGTGCGGACGGGTCTTCCAGCCGTCAGGGTGATCAGATGGTGTTGCCACCGTCTTGGGCCTCGAGCCGACTCCTCCACACCCTCCGCGGCTAGTCTGCCATGTGCTGAGCTTGCGGCGAAATCTGTTAGTTTGGTGGAGGTCGGAGAATGCCCGCATCTCGGTGACGAGATGGTCCTCGACGATGTGGCAGATGTGCCCCGCCACGTCAGACGTCCTGGCCAGTGCAGGTGGGCGCACTGGGAGCTTGATCCTTTCGCGTTCGAGAGTCGGAGCATGGCTTGGGGTAGGCAAACCCTCGCTGTATATGCCTGGGGGCATGCAGAAGCCATCTTTGTACAACTCAACCGTCTCCTGGACTGTGTCCTGGGACCATTGCCCCAGCCGCGCACTGCCCACTTTCGACCAGTCGTTGTGCAACATCATCCACTCCGCGTCCAACACTTGTGTCACAAGGTCTGTTGGAGGACACTTGCGACCGGATCCAGGGACCGTCGCATTTTAAGGGATCGGGCAGACCGCGGATCCGCTCCTGGACCGCTGTGTTGCGCGTGAAGAGGCTGGAGATCATGCACATTGCCTTCGTGAGCGACATCCACGGCGTGGCCGTCGTTGTGTTGTAGTCACAGTGGGCGTTGCCGCCGACTCGACCCATGACGTTGCCGATGCAGCCCGTCACGTCCAGGGGCGCAGTACGGGTGATCCCGACGAGGGCGGAGTCGTCCGTCACGCGGAGATGGCACTCCGCGCTGTGGTCCAAGCGCATGTGGTGCACGAAGAAGAAACCATTATCGTCTCCACGAGGACGACCTGTCTGACCGTGGTACGCGAAGCCCACGCGGTCGTTGTCGTCGGCCTCGGGGTCGTAGCTGGCGTCGCAGGCGACGGCCCAGCCCGAGAGGTGGAGGGGCGTGGCCTGGTCCATCTCTGGAAGGGGAGGATCGGAGGTAGAGCCGACCCCACGGGAGTTAGTCTCGCGCACAGCGACCAAGATGCTGGTAAGCGTCGTCGCTCGAGTGGTAAAACAGCTGCGGGATGATCGTATCAAAAGAGTCCTAGATCTGTCTGCGCTAGGCGGTGACGACGAGGTATGACGAGAGCGTCTGCCATGTGGCGATCGGGCCCTCGCTCGGGGTGTTCGCGGATCGGTAGCCGCAGCAGGGGCACCGATGTGGTATCCACATGCATGCAATCCCTCGTCGTTGTTTTGCCCGAAACAAAGTTTTCCGCATGCTGTCCCTGTCTCCCCCCATTTCTCCTTGTCAGTAAGCAGTATCTCGCGCGGTTGCTGACGTCCATCCAGTTTCGGAGGCTCGGCGATATGAGGTAAACCATCGGGCCTTCTGGGCCCTCTCAACGGCCTCCAAATATTCTTCGTAGCACACTGCATGGGGGTAACGGGAGAAAAGAGCGATCGTTCCGATAAGTCCCTCCAGAGATCCAATTTCTTCGGCTCGAAATGTTTAGTCATCATGTCTGCAATTTGTTCTTTTGTACCTACGTACTTAAGCTCGATATGCTCGAACTGGCAAGTCTCGCATATCCAATCCAAATTAATACGATGAGTACGATGAAGATGACGAAGTGCTGGTGCACGTCCCCTTTGGACAATCTTGATCACGGCCTGGTTGTCCCCCAGGACGATGAGATGCACTTTTGGAGAGCTGCTCTCCTGAGCAGGCTCTGGGTCCACTTGTAGCACAACATCCTCGTGGGATATCGTGCGCCTCTTTGGAGGCGCAGGTAGCTTCGTCTTCAGCGGTAGCTGCCAACGGCTAGGAGAAGATCACCTTGCAGGGGATGCCTTGCGAGGCGATGGCTTGCGCCTTCTTTTTGGCGGCCAGAGTCGGACATATCGCCGTAGCGGCGCGTCCCAGGCAGCCCAGGCATGTCGTCTTCTCTTTGCAGGTGCTGGCAACCTCCACCACAGCCTCCCAGAATGAGAGTGGTGGTAGTCCCTCCCAGTCGTAGCGCCGAGTCAAGAGCAACGGTCTCGGACTCTGTGGACGAGTGCGAAACGACCGTCTGTTTCTCGCACACGGCGTTGACAGGGAAGAACGTGTTGGGTCCAACTAGCGCCGCGAAGACGCCAGTCGTGGACTTTGGGATGAGGTAATGCAGTCAGCGATCGAGGCGTCGGTGAAGAGCATGATGGATAGCTTGTCTGAAGCGTCGCCAATCCGTCCATGTAGACAATGGGTGCGCGTCGTTTTGATGTCGCAGATCAGCCGATGAAGGCGTTTGTCACACGTGGTATTCCATTTGGTAATCTCTCTGGCTAGCATGCACACTGGATGAAAAAAAAAGATCGAGACGACAACAACGTGCCAGAAAGAGAATCTGCATCAGTACACTCGCCGCGTCCTGGCCGAGGATACCCTCGTCGGAGTAATCGGACTCGGTAAAGAATGTGTCCTCGATGCCAGGAGTCTCTGCGTCGGGTAGGTCATCGTGCGTGACTGTCGTGGATTGCGACGCAACAGTAGGTCCGTTGTCCGACCCAGCTGGGCTGGATGATCGTGGCCGAGCGTTGAGCACACTAGTGGGTCTCTCGACCGACCCGGAGGAGCTAGGCGAGTTGGATCGCGAAGCCCTCGGGGAGTCAGACCGTTTGCGGCGATTCTGGCCCTTGGGTACGCTTAGAAGCGCACTCCAGGTAGCGTTCTATACATTGGTCAGTAAAGCCAAGCATGTCATGTCGTATCCCACGAACTTGTTTAGCTGTCTGGTAGTATTTGTCGCTGTGGGTAGGCAACATTGGTCGAATGGTAGACATTCGCTTGTCGAAAACATTCTGGGGAACGTCGTGAGCCTGCTGCCCACAGCCAAGGTACTGAGAATACGGAGTAGGTGGGTCCAAATCAATGCCGCTTTTGCGGATCAGATCCCAGCCGGCATGTAGGTTGGCGGCTGGCCCTGCAAGCTTGAAAACGTCCACGTATACTGAAAGAAGCAAGCCCAGTTTGTTGTGTCTCCATACACATTCCCAGCCTGGGATAGGCTCAAATACCACGCTTTCCAGACACGTGCGACACTTTCGCTCCCAGAACACGCCTGCCAGAGGGTGTCCGTAGGGTGCCAATCGTAGTCGGCACACGGGATTCCTGTACTTAGCCCAGGATGCAGGTTGACGCCACTTTGGTAAAATAATCCAAGTATCGACTGGGTCGATTCGACCGTCTCCGTGTAGTAAGGCTTGCGTGTATGCGCCTGGCGCATCACTCTGCTCGCCTCCATAATTTGGCAATGACGCGGTGGCGTCGCAAAGCTTGGACCTCGATGTGTGACGCGCTAGACGCCGCGTCGGCGAAGATGGCGGCCAAGCCAGTTTCGTCTTTGCCAGTATTGCCCTGAGACACCACGCGGCCCTTGAACTTACGTAGTTCCAAAGAAAGTTCTTCATGTTTCACGGAAGATAGCTCCAACATGTTGAAGAAGTGAACCTTCTTTCCTGTGCGAATCGCCTCTGACTCAACAACGCCCTTCTCAGCAACAGTTTCTATCATCCATGTTTGCTTCTTCTCAAGGCGTTCGTATTCTTTGCGTGGGGCTTCCTGTGCGCGTGGCTCTGCGGCAACTTCTCGCGTGTTCAAATTTCTTAAAACAAAGGGCTGGGCGTGCCCATGGTGAATCAGGAAATTTCTCTCTGTGTGCCAGTGTGTAGGTGGGTCCACGTGGCATAGTGGGCACTGCTACCGACGGGGTGAACTTGCGGGTGAGCGGGTTCGCGGTCCCAAAGTCATTCCCTCCACTGTCAATGAGCACCAGAGTACGTGCGACTCCAGCAGGCTGTGGTGAGGGTTGGCGGTAGTACAATACAGTAGTAATGTCACGTGGGCCACAAGGTAGTTTGGCATACAGAATCTCTTTGTTGTTCACGTCCTTGACGTCCTCGTCACGAATGACAGCGCCGCTGTCCATATCTTAGGTAATACGGCGTTCCACGGTACTCCACGTAGGTCCACCAGCCGTAGTGGTGCGAAAGGGTTTGGCTTGTTTGTCCTGTCGGGTCCAAGCCCGAAGGGCAATTCGCTCGCGTGTCTCGCGGGCTTGTTTGATATCTTCTGCGTATTCAATATCCTTCTTCTGTTGCCCTCGAGACAAAGTCTTCCAATGTTCGGGAAGAAGGTGGTCTGGGCGCGTAGTAGCCTGTACTCGTGTCTCACGGCAGCGGACGACCGTTTTGCCGTCTGGCGACATCTTGGGGAGCATAGAACCGAACAAGGCCGGTCCAGGGCTCACTAAATTCTCGGTGGTCTGCTGCACTAACTCCGTCCCAAACGTCACGGAAGACGCCTTCGCCCTCGAAGGTAGAGAAGCGTTTCAAAGTCTCGTGTTACATCAAGCTGATCGACAGGGGCGGGTATGTTCATCGCATCGTCTGTCGGTCTGAACAATTTCCTACGCGGAGTACGGATGTGTCGGATGATGCAGTATCCGCGCTGTTCCCAGCTGTCTGGCTCTGGTGCCGGTGCAGCAACTTCAGGAGCCGATAGGTGAGTATCAGCGGTATTGTCGCCCAGCATCATCATGGATGGATCATCCCACTCCTTTGGGTGGGCGAGCGGGAGGTCCGGCATAGGTTTGTCGCCCAAAGGACGAGAAGTAGCTGCCTTTACCTCGTCATGTGCCTCTGGGTCGTGGTGTCGTAGGGTACCATCCTTCACGGGGAAGGTGAACTTTCCGTCGGGGAGAATAATATCTTTGACTCTGTGTACGCGTCACAGGTCGCCGTCTGGGTTCTTGGCGCATGTAGCCGTATCCAAGACGAGATAATCACCAGACCAACGTCCACCTGAGTGTAAATGGTAACCCATGAATACAGAACCCTTCCCGAGTGTTTTCTTTGAACTTTGCTGCGTCGTTGTTAATCTCGGGGTTGAGGCATTTCCAAAAGAGTCGAGCGCCAAATGGTATGCAGTGCCCGGGACGACTCTCACAAAATCGGATGTCATGTGCTGTTTTGTCGGCGTGCTCATCGCTGAGGGCGGCAACGCCCGCGGATGGATGCACAAAGTTGCGTCCACAGCAAAAGGCTTGCATGGCCACTTTCCACCGTTCGTGTCCCAGCCCAGACATATGCAACACAGCTCTCGTTCCAAGGATGACGATCTTGACAGTGCGCTCTATCAAACCAAGTGTCTGTGGACGATGAGGTGCGCTGGTGTCATGTCTCCATCCCAGCTAGCGGCGTGCCTTCTGAAGCTCTCCAAAATTATCTGTGTAGATGTGCTTCACTTCATCGTTTGCGGCGATGAACTGCTGGAAGGATGCCTTCGTAGTAGCTGCGTCTTTGTGCAGGGCCGGGTGCGCCGTGAAGATGCCGGTGCATCTGTCGAGTACGACGAGTGCGTACTTGTCGCCGTGCTCATCAGCGGCATCATCCTTGGCCAAAACGATGTGGTCGGCAGTTAGCGCCTCCCCGAATCTCTTTGGGACAAGAGCCTCGTGGGCTGTGTCCTCATCCGTGGGGGCTGCCGGTGGATGCGGCTCGCGCTGTCGTCTGCGCGGGGCGTTCTGCGCCATGGTGCGGGGGCAGATATCACAGTCTGGATGTTTCAAACTGTGGCTCATGTAGTGCATGGGGTCAATCGGCTTCTTCTGTCGGTTTGGAAGAACGCGGTCACCATCAGTGCGCGCCTGAGCAGGCGTCTCCACCGGAAGATCCTCGAGGGAAGTCGACGTAGTGTCGATATCTGCTTGAGCTGTGCCTGGGGTGTTCCCGCAGGTCTTGGAAGGCCCCCCGCATGTGCGAAGAGGCCACTGTTGCGGAGACGTCAGCGAGTCGCTGTGTGCATCCACGCTTGACTCGGCGTTATCGTTGTCGGGAGGTTCTTCGACCACAAGGGTCCGTGCTCCTCCTCCCTCGCCGACATGTCGTCTCTTGGGGCAGGTCCCGTGGCGGTGCCGTGGCTCGGATGTCGGTGGTGGCTGCTCTGGGTCCTTACAGCGCCAGCACGTGTCGTGACAGCGTGTAGAAGAACGCTTGTGCCGACGACGTCTGGGTGCTGAAGAGGTGCGCAATCGTGGTGGTGGTATCTTCACAAGATCGTCGAGGCGTAATTCTGGAACTCTGTTGTTGACGGGAACCTTGTACCACTGGCCCCCCGGATCCTGCGGCATGTAGCCCAGGCCTGGGCCCCGAAATTGCAGAAAGCCGCCATACTCAATGAGTTGTCCAACGGATAATAATGACGGACAACCTGGCAAGGCAAGGGCTGTGCTCTTCAAGCCTACCTCGGGTAGTTGGATGTCGTAGTGCTCGTTGACAGTACGATCACCATTGGCTGTTTCCAGAATGATCCTCGCGAATAGATATGCGATCGGATTCGGTCTGCGTAAGCTCGTTCTTATCCTGAATATGGTGCGCAGATCCACTGTCGGGGACCCAGGAGCGTGTCAGTGCGGCTGTCGACCGTGGTGGGTCAACTTTTTGAATCGCCACTGACTCCTGATGCGTCTCGGAGGACTCTGTGGTAGAGTCGTCGGAACCTGTGATCGCGGTGGGTGTCTCCGCCGACGCCATGTCGTGTCGGTAGTCGTGCATGTCCTTATACCATGACATAGCCTCCCGTTGACAACGTTGTAGGGCGTCTGCACTCTGTTTCCACCGCCTTTGCGTCAGCGGATCTGGTACTTTGACGACGTCGCCCTCGTTTGGCTTCTTAATCCACTTGTCCAGAGCGGACTTGCCAGAAACGATGTACGGGTAGTACTCCACGGTATGTGCGTCGAAACGTGTCCGACGCCGTGGTTTGGTAGATGCTGTCTTGGCCTTGTGGACGGCCATGGGAGTCTTGTCGCGGATGACGTAACTTCGGTCGGAGTGGCGCGGGCGGCGATTGGTAGCGGGGGGGCGTGCCCTGAACTTAGGGGGGCCACGGGATGAACTGCGGCTCATGGAACGACGGTCACGTCCTCTGTCGCTGCCATATGATCTGTCGCGGCCACGCGGACTGCCACGCCCTCCGCCACGCCCGTCTCGTCCTCGGGAAAATGATCGTGATGATCTGTCATATCGGCATCTCGATGGACTGCGAGAGTCGGTAATTTTCCTGGAGGATGATCGAGATCGGTCGTGCTGGCGTCAATTGCCACGTCGGTTGTATGAGCCCCCCGCATTCCGAATCCCCCCGCGTTGAGGGGGGCGTCTGCTCCCTGGTCCGCGGGGTGGTGGGCGGCCGCGGCTGTCCTGACTGGAAGTCCGTGGACGGCTGGGGCTTCACCCAGGTGTCTTCGTACCAGGTGCCAGGTGAGCGCATTTGCATGTGTCGCCCTTGTGGCACTTGTTCTGTGTGAAGAAGCTGCACTGCGCCATGTGCGGGAAGTTGCACTTGCCCCCGCGTGCGCAGGCGCTGCGCTTGGCGAACTCGAAGCAGAACGGCTCCGATCCTGGCTTTTTGGAATTCGCAGGGGCTGAGGCGCTCCGGCGAGCGTTGCTGCCAGCGCTTGATGCTCGGGGAGATCTGCCGTCCTTCCCGTCCCTGGAAAAGGCATGTAAAGCTTTGCAGCGGTCACCATTGCGACAGTTGCCCTTCTTCCAGGCAGCGCAGATGTTCACCGGAGAACGGTCTATTTTGATTCTTCTCGAGTTGTTTGAGTTCCACTCGAACAACTCGAGGGCGCGTTGTCGGAGCCAATCATAGGTACGATTTGGGTCGCTTATCTTCATGCGCTGGTACTCGTACATGTCCTGCTTCATCCAGGCACGTCGGCGAATCTGCGTGCGAAACAAATATTCCCAAATCTGTGGGTCGGGTGCATCTCGGCAATCCAACAATAAATCTTCCCAGTCGGTAGCGAATCGTTGCAAATCTTCATCTCTCATCCTCAGTTCTTTGAGGCGCTCAAAATCGTGTGGGTCGTCATCAACCTCAGTCACTTTGTAGGACTGCGGGATGTGCCAGTAGATCTGGCGCCCTTTCAGCATGCGTCCTGCTTTGTGCTCTCTGGTCTCGATGCGCCTGATCTGGTAGCGCAGATCGGAGGGCAATATGTCGCTGAGAGCGGTGGCGAGTTTGCAATCGATACTTTCAAAGTCTCCGCTGTCTTGTAAGTCCTCAAAGGTACACTCTGGCTGTTCAACCACGCGCAGGAAGGCGCGTGCTTTGGATGGGCGCCCTGAAGCGGCCCCACAGTTCTCCCGCGCCTTGTTGCCACTCGAGCAACTGCGTGATCTTAGGCAAAACAGGGGCTCTGACGGTGTCTGACTCCTTGATAGGAGTAGTAGTGTTGACCGAACCACAGATAATGATGATGATGGTATCGGCGCGCCGTCGGTAGTTGGTTCTGTGCGCACGGGAGACACATGGCGTGTCTGAGCTGAAACTGCCGCGGAGGCTGCTCCTGGTGACGTACGTCTTTGTCCTGCAGAAGCTCGCGGCGCTTCAGCGGACGCTGCCGTCGGCCTGGAGAGGCCGGGCGTAGGCTGAAGATGAAGTGTAGTGTCATTCGTGTGGTCAATCAGTAAATTGGCCCAGGTCGTCATGTCATCGCGTATTTGGTCCACTTTTTGGCGTGCAGAGTCGTCGGTGTCCCGAGAGCGTTGGGAATGCCGATCAAGTCGTTGCTCGTAGGCTCGGAGGCGGGCGGTGTGCGCCTCCATCTCACCTTCCAGACGCGTGAGACACTCCTCAACACGTGCTGTTTCAGCATCTCTCTCACGAATGACATTGGAGAGCTCGGACTGCGCGTGGTCCGCCGCCGTCTTAACCTCCTGCAACGTGTCAGTGAGGCGGGCGAAATTGTAAACCGTAGGAGGAGATCCCAACTGCGCAGTCTGGGCTCGTCCAACACGCAACTCTGCCAGGGCGCCCTGTACATCAGGTAAACGCTGCTCGATTTCAATGATCCGGTTAGTGAGGGGCTGCACGACAGCGCCGGTCGCATCAAGCCGTTGAGCGATAACTCTCTCAGCATTTTTGCAACATGCCGATCAGGGTCGACGAGTTGGTGTTCGCTTCAGTGCGAAGCGTCGCCGTAGTGTGGTCCATGTGAGATCGAAGATCATTGAATTGAGACTGGACGTCGCCGATGCCGTGTGCCTCAGCTGGAGGCGGTCGGTTTCGGAGCTGGTTGTGGATCTCGTCAGGTAGGATCCTGACCGCTGAAACGCCTGTGTCGTGGACGATCACAAGGTGTTGCTCCATCTGCGCAAAGTAGTTGCGCAGGTGCTCGACCGTCGCTGACCGTTCACCTGAGTATGACACCTCACGGTCAACCTGGAACTGCAGCTCACCTAAGGTACGACGATCTTCAGCGATCCTGGAATCTATGATCGCTAAGGCGCCGTCGAAATCTTGACGTAGAGCAGCAGTGTTGGCAGCGTTCGTCTGAACGCTCTGCATCAGTCCAGAGTACTGCCTGGGCACGAAGGTTTCAACCTGGTCTCGCAGCTCAGCGATCTCACCTGCAGCGGACGTCGCCGCCAGCAGGTCGTCTGAGAGGGGGATTTGAGGAGCGTCAGCTCCCTGTTGCATCCTCTCGCGAGGAGCGCGTGGCCTCTGAGAGGTTGGGCGCCCCACGGGGGCTGTAGCCGAAGAGTGCCCCGAGAGGGGCGACGCGAAAAGCAGATTGGCAGGAACTGTTTCCAACAGTTTCCACAAAGCACCCACCGCAAAAAACATATTCAGCGAGTGTTGGCCGACAGCTGCCCGTGAAGATTGCAAAAATGTGCGAACCGTGCGCGCGGCGCTTCCGCGCTGTCTGCACTGCCCAGGCCTATTTGTCGGCGCGCGCAGCGTGCTGCATCTGGCTCGGGCATATGACCGCTCTCTGCGGGATGAGAGCTGGGATGTGTAAAGATATCAGGCTCCTCTCCCGCCCTCAGGACATCATCCTGCGCACTACTCGCCCCCCCGTCCATCCCCTCCCTTTCCCTAGTCTCTTTCCCCTCCAATCCCCCTCCCCTTGTCTTCCATACCCTCCATCGTGCTTGCCCTCCCCACGTTCTGCTCCTCCTCCCGTCCTCCGCCTATCCGTCCTTCTGCATCCCTCCCGACGCTGCTGCTGCCCCTGGCCCCTCCTCCCTGTCCTCGCTCTCATCACCGTTTCAGGTCTCCCTCGTCCTCCTACCCCTCCGAATCCGCCCTCCTCTGCCTCATCCCTTGTGCTCATCCTCCCCCGGCCTCCTCATCTCATCTCCCTCCCCATCCTCATCCTTACCACCGCCATCATCATCATTGCCCTCATCCTGCCCTCCCCTCCCCCCTGGCTCTCGTACCTCGCCGCCCCCACCTCCCCTCCCTCCCCCCTCCCCCCCCTCCTCCTCCTCACGTCCCGTGTTCAACCCTCAATCCTACATCCCCCCCATCCCTCCCAACCTCCCCTCATCCCTCTTCCCTCACCCCTCCCCTCACATCCCTCCTTCCCACATCCTTCCCTCCTCCCCTCATCCCTCCCCTTCTCCCCCCTCATCCCTACGTCCCCTCTATCATCCCTCCCCCCCCGCCCTCATACCTCCCATCCCTCCCCTTCATCCTCCCCTCATCCCTCCCTCCCCTCCCCTCCCCGACCTCTTCCCCGCCCCGCTCGTTATTCTCATTCACCTGTGCGCTTTTTAAATGCCTGCTCAATTTCTGTGTTTCCCCCCTCCTCCACCTTCCCTCCGGTCGCTTCCCCCCTCCTCCGTTATCCTTCTCCCCTGCCCCCCCCCGCCCCCCGCACCTCCATTACCCCCTTGGCGGCCCCAGGCTCCATCTACAGATGAAGGGCACTCGTTGGCAACGGTGGTCCCCATCCACAAAATTAAGGAATCTGTATATGACCCTGGCCCCCCCCACCTACAGATTGGTTGGCAATCTGTATATGACCCTGGTCCCCCCTATCTACAGATTGATTGGCAATATGTATATGAGTGGGTCCCCCTGTATACAAATTAATTGGCAATCTGTATATGGAATGCCGTTCTGGGCGCCACCATGAAAAACATAATGCCCGAATCTGTCAACAACAGTTTCGCGGAGGGCCCTGGCCCACAGGTGGCCCTCGCACAGGCAGCTGTGCCGGGCTTGTGGGGGCCAGGGGGCCCGAGCAGGGGGGGGCCCTCCAGGGGTGGTGGGCCTGGCGGTTCCAACAGGTCTCCAGGCACAGGCCCCTGCAGACGGCGCACCTGCCGCACTTGGCGCACTTGGTGTGCCTGGCGCACGTGGCGCGCCTGGCGCACAGGCCTGGGGCGCCTTCGTCGCCGCAGCTGGATCCGCCCCGAAGTTCTGGTCGAAACGCACCCCCGGAGGAGCAGGAGCAGGAGCAAGAGGAGAAGGAGGGGGAGGAGGACGACGAGTAGGAGGAGGAGGAGCAGGAGGAGGGGAGGGGAGGGGCAGGAAAAGGAGGAGGGGGGGGAGCAGAAAGAGGAGGGGGAGGATGATAAGGCGAAGGAGGGAGGAGGAAGGAGGAGGGGGAGGAGGAGAAGGGAGGAGGAGGAGGAGGAGGAGGGAGGAAGAGGAACAGCATGAGGAGGAGGCTGGGTCGACTTTGAGGCCCAATATCGAGGAGGTCGAATCTCGATGTCCGGGGTGTTCGGACGCCTCTGGCCCTCCCTGTGCTCCTGGGAGCAGCCAGAAACCTCCACGGGGAGGCCCCACGGAAGCCTCCGCAAGCCTCAGGAGGCCTCCAGGGGACTCACGGGGGAACTCCGTGAGAGGCCCAGGACGAGGCTCCTGGACGAGGTGAGGGAGAGGAGGATGAGGAGGAGCAGCAGCAGCAGCACGAGGATGAGCAGGAGAAGCACGAGGAGGAGCAGGCAGAGGAAGAGGAGAGGAGCAGGAGGATGAGCAGGAGTAAGAGGTGGAGAGAAGGAGGAGCAGGACCGGAGGAGGAGGAGGAGGAGGAGGAGGACGAGGAGGAGGAGGAGGAGGATGGGGAGGAAGAGGGGGAAGAGGAGGAGGAGGAATATGGGGACCGAGGCTCGAGAGTCGGGTCTCCTGGACGTTCCCCGCCCTGTGGGCCTCCGCAGGCCTCCGGGGAGCTCCCGCGGGAGGGGGGCCCTCGGGAGATCTCGGGGGACCTCCTGGGACTTCGGGGATGAATCTCAAGCGCGGGCCAACCATTGCAAGTACGTTCAGCCACCAGGTGACGATCGCGCTGTTGGCAAAATCGAGCATGCGAACTTGAAATACAAAGATTGGGCCATTCTGTTTTTGACGGTGCTGGGTTTTGCAAACTGTTGGCAACAGTTTGCTTTAATCTGCACCACTGGGGTCCTGGTTCTGCGGCCGCGCGCATTTGCAGCCCCCCAGGGGAGTCCAATCTGAGAGGCAGCACGCGGGCTCGACCTATTCTCGTCGTAGGGGCCTGTGGCCTCACGACGGTTGCGCAGGGACGAGCTGCGGCTAGGGCCGCGTGCGTGTGGTGTCTGACGAGATGATACTTTGGGGTACTGCGTCTGCGGCTGTGCCGCCACTGCTCTACCGAACCCCTCGAAAGCGGCAAAGTGTTCCGACGCGGGAACGGTCGCAGGACTGGTCAAGCCACCGCTGGGGTTCCATCGGCGGGAAGCGCGGAAGCGCCCTGGAGTAGAGTGACCAGTGGGGCTTGCGCCCGACGCAGTTGGGATTGCTCCCGAAGGAAGAGGAGATGGAGGATCGAAGGTAGGCGCGTGAAATCCTCCACTGCCTGTTCCTACTCTTTCCTGTCCCCCCGCGGGCGGCGTGGCGTTGAAGTTCAGCAGCTAGCCGCGCCTCGGGTCCGTCTGAGCTGGGGGGGGGTATCTGGGACACCCACACGGTCACCTCTAAGGCTCTCCGAATCATCACCGAGCCGTCGCGCCGTCGGAGAGCTCGGACGCGAGGCCCCGACGGATCCCTTACTGCGCATGCGCCGCTTGGGTTCCATCAAGGCCGCGTGCGAGATCGCGACGCGGGGTTCGATGAACGGTGAGCTTTAAGGGCCGATAACCTGTGTATGGGGTTGGAGTACAAAGGTACAGAACCCCTTGACCCGTTGGTAGAGGATATGAGGGAATGATGGATATCTTTTCCTCCTGCACGATCAAGGGATCAAAGGTCTGATCGATACCAATCCAATACCTGAACCCAAGCGGCCAGGGGCAGGAGAGTGAGGATAAGGAGTAGAAATGAGGGTATTATACGGGTTCCATTCACAGGATCGGCGATACCTCGCCGATGGACCGGCGATGAGCCCCCCGACAGCGAATCCGCGCGATCCTTGGCGGGGCGGGATGATCGGGCCTCCATCGGCGAACACTGGCCGACTGGGGGCCGATGCGTTCCCCCTCCCAGGAGCCTCTCCCCAGCTGACATTGCACCCGAGCTGCCTGATCTTGGCCCCCCCCCCTCCTGGGCCCGGAACCGGTCCATAGCCATCATTGTGGCTGCCATGACCGTAGACACCCTGAGAGTCCTATCATTGAACTTAAACATGTGTTCAAATAATGTCGGAAACATGTTCTAAGCATGTTTTTTTTTGTTCACATGTTCAACACCTGTGCAACACATGCTCTAGAGACATCTGGACACGATCTGGCAACGCGATTCCTCTCATTGATCGCCCGCCACACAGCTGCCAGACGAGCGCTGGCCATCGCTCGGACGTCCATTCCGTGTGTTTTTTTCGGTTTCGTGCGTGGTTTTTTCGCCAAATCATCAAGGATGCTCCTCACGTCCGAGCGATGCCAAGAGGATCTGCGCACGCCGATGCTCGGCTGGGGGTCGTGCCCGCGACGCCGATGCACGGCCGAGCGGCGCCCCTCGCGCGCGCTGGAGGGGGGGGCCTGCCGGTGGCTGCCGGGGGGGCCTGCCGGAGGCAGCCGCGGGATCCTCCGACGCCCGACCGGAAGGCCTTCGACTCGGAGGCCACCGGAGGCCGTCGACGCAGCCCCCCCCCCCCCCCCTGGGCTTCTGTGTGTGGACGCCATGACAGTGGACACGCTAACCACCCGACCATTGAATCAAAAGTGTGCTCAAATGGTGTAAAACCTGTTCTGCACATGTTTCATACATGCTTTTGCATGTTCAAAGCATGCTTGACACATGATTTAGACATCCGGAAACTATGTGGCAGCATGCTTCCTCTCCGTGAAATCGACTTCCACAAGCTTATGTTGTTCCCATCGTGCTTCAGGACCACATCCCAGAAACAACTCCTAGCACCAGAAAAGTATCGAAGCAGTGTCTGTCCCGACGCGCTGGCGAAGCGTCGAACGACAACCGCCTCCCGGGGCCCGACACGTGAACACCCTCCAATGTCGGTACTTCCCTGGTGCCTCGCGCTGAACAGGAGCATCCGTCTGGGCCCGCTCCCCGGCCCCACCTTGGGAGAACCCTCCCTCTACGAACTCGGGGGCGGCCAAGAGGGGGGCGTCCAAGAGGCGGACGGTGCAAATCATGACCGGCGGCGTGTGCGCGACCCAAGGGGGGGCCGGGGACGTCACGAAACAAGAAGAGGCGCCGTGAAATCTGAGGAAATAGCATGGCCCACGCCGTGAGATCCACCCCCCCTAGTCTTAAGTCGGGCGCGTCCCCCTACAGAGGGATTTTGGACGAAGAATTGAAAAATACCCTTAAAACATGCTCAAAAGATGCCCCGCAATACGCAACAAAATTAGTCCCCAGACTATTTTTTCCGACTATTCTTGAACATCCCCCCTGTAGAGGGACAGGCCCGACGTGACCCTGGCCATCACCCCCCTCTCTGCCGACCCCGACGAGCCCCCGAGTGACCCTGGGCCCGTGGCCCCCGGGCCACACGTCGACTCGCCGGCGGCCCTGCCGCGAGCGCCCGCCGAGCGCCGAGCCCTGCTCGGCGGGGTCCCCCTCCTCCTCCTCCTCCTCCTCCTCCTCGTCCTCCTCCTCCTCCTCTCCTCCTCCTCCTCCTCCTCCTCCTCCTCCTCCTCCTCCTCCCCCTCCTCCAAGGGGGGGGGGGGGGCCGCGGGTGCGCCCCGCAGCCCGTGCGCGGGCGGGGGAGGGGGGGGGGGCAGGGCGATCGGGGGGGAGGTCTCGTGGCCCTGCCCACGACATCCCCCCCCCTGCAGATGGCGGGCTCTCGAGACCCCGCAGCCAGAACGCGCTGCCGGCTCTTCGGAGCGCATGCCTTTTGCTCACGCCGCCTTCCGCCGCCCTCCCGCCGCGAGAGGGAGAACGAGAGAGTTAGAGAGAGAAAGAAATCAAACGACAAGTGAGAAAGAGAGAGAGAGAGAGAGAAAGAAATCGAACGACAAGTAGCCAGAGAGAGAGAGAGAGAGGACAAGAAACAGCGAGAGAGCCTTCCGCCGAGGAAGAGATGACGGCTCCTTCGATCCTCGAGGGCAGGGCTGTGCGCCCCCGGCGCCAGGCGCGGCGGCTCGAGCGCGGGCCCCGACGCCGGAGCACGCCGCAGCGAGAGCCGAGGGGGCCGCCCGGAGACCTCGCTCCTCTCCCGAGGCCTCCGAAGGCCTCCGAGGATAGGGGTCCTCCTCCTCCTCCTCCTCCTCCTCCTCGGGGGGGGACCAAAAGATCCCGGATGCGGCTGCGCCTCGGAGCTCTCTCCCCCCAGAGGCGCTCTGACCAGCACGCCGAGGCGAATCCAACCGTGGCGACCGTGGCCTCCCGGGAGGCCCCAGCAGGCCCCGTGGGAGGGAAGGGCCTCGCCGAGAACCGGTGAAAACGCCCGAGCCCTGAGATCCTGCGTTGCGGACAGTATGCAATGTCGCGAACAATCACCACCAGATCCCTAGACACAATCTTTCTGTGGAATTTTCTGAGCCAGATCGATCTGCAATGGCTTCAGAGCCCGAAACCTTGTGAACACTCACAGTGTAAAACAATTGCAGCGACCGGATCTCATGCGCCTCTGGACGCCTCCTGGGCACTATTTTCTTTTCCTTCGTTTTCTTCTTCTTCTTCTTCGTCCTGCTCCTCCTCCTGTTCCTCCTTCTCCTCCTCCACCTCTCCTCCTCCTCCTCCTCCCCCCCGCCTCCTCCTCCTCCTCCTCCTCCTCGTCCTCCTCCTCCTCCTCCTCCTCGTCCTCCTTCTCCTCCTTCTCCTCCTCCCCCCCACCCCTCCTCCTCCTCCTCCTCCTCCTCCTCCTCCTCCTCCTCCTCCTCCTCCTCCTTCCCCTCCTCCTCTTTCTGCTCCTCCTCTTTTTTCCTATGATTCCTGTTTTGCCTGCTTTTCTTCGTGTTCCTCTTTGTCCTCTTTTTCCTATATTTCTCCTCCTTATGAAAAACTTCTCCCTGTCGCACCTCGAGGCTAGTTTTTAGAGCGGGCCGGGCGTTTCGCCTGAGACCTTCACAGATGGAGGGCGGGTGGTTTTCAAAATGTGGCTCTTGCCTTAGCGCCGCGCAGTGTCGTTTGAACCAGTTGCAAGAGTTTCACGGATTGAAGACGGGTGATTTTCAACATGTGGCTCTCGCCTTAGCGCCGCGTACATTCGTTTTTAACAATTGTAAGAATTTCACGGATTGAAGGCGGGTGGTTTTCAAAATGTGGCTCTCACCTTAGCGCCGCGAACCCTCTTTTAAACATTTGCAAGAGGTTCACGGATTGAGGGCGGGTCGTTTTCAAAGTGTGGCTCTCGCCTTAGCGCCACGCACATTCGTTTTCAACATTTGAAAGAGCTTCATGTATTGAGGGCGGGCCTTTTTCCAAATGTGGTTCTCGCCTTAGCGCCGCGCACATTCGTTTTAACACTTTGCAGGAGTTTCGCCGATTCCCATGATCAACGTATCAGAAATGGGGCTTTCGGAAAAGCTTCAGGATTATGCTCGCGCAACAATTGAATTGATTCGCGGTGTTGAAATCACACAAATGGCGTTGTGGCACGATTCTGGATAGTCAAATCGCAGCAGCCAGGTTGATACGTGGCGTTGAAATCCCGAGAACAATGCATTGGCATGCTTCTGGATCTTCAAACGGTTGTCTTCCAACGGGGCAGTTCCCTCAATGGAAATGACACGTTGTAGGAACCTATGAAAAGAAAGCTTGAGGGGGTTATTCCAACATCGTTGGTGACTCTTGGGTTTACACTCGTCCTCCTCCTCCTCCTCCTCCTCCTCCTCCTCCTCCCCTCCCCCTCCCCCTCCCCCTCCCTCCCCTCCCCCTCCCCCTCCCCCTCCCTCCTCCTCCTCCCTCCTGCTCCTCCTGCCTCCTCCTCCTCCTCCTCCTCCTCCTCCTCCTCCTCCTCCTCCTCCTCCTCCTCCTCCCCTCCCCCTCCCCCTCCCCCTCCCCCTCCCCTCCCCCTCCCCCCTCCCCTCCTCCTCCTCCTCCTCCTCCTCCTCCTCCTCCTCCTCCTCCTCCTCCTCCTCTCTCCTCCTCCTCCTCCTCCCTCCTCCTCCTCCTCCTCCTCCTCCCCCTCCCCTCAGGGGCAACGCTGGGGGGACATAGGCTCAGGGGGCACGCCTCCACCCCCAATCGCCCACTCGGCGCCGCGAGGCTCTGGCCGCCGCCCATGGCCTCCGACCCGGCGGCCGATCCGGCGACCTCCGCGCGAGGGCCTCCGCGCAGAGGGCCGCCGAGGGCCTCGCCTGCTGCGCCTGCCCCAGCAGGTGCAGCGCCGCTCCGATGCCCTCCACGGCGCAGCCTCCAGCCGGAGGAGGAGGAGGAGGGGAGAGGGGGGAGGAGGAGGAGGAGGAGGAGGAGGAGGAGGAGGAGGAGGAGGAGGAGGAGGAGGAGGAGGAGGAGGAGGAGGAGGAGGAGAGGAGGAGGAGTAGGAGGAGGAGGAGGAGGAGGAGGAGGAGGAGGAGGAGGAGGAGGAGGAGGCCGATAATAGCCACCCGGACACGCGCCCAAAGCAGGAATCGAACAGGGCAGAGCTGTTTAGAGTAAACGCTCAGGGCCGTTTAGAGTAAACGCCAGTGGTCGGGCCCGGGTGGCTTCCCCTCCCTTGAGGAGGGGGGCCGGTTGAGCGAGGGCTCGAGACGACAGGGCGAGGACGGCTTCGGGCGAGGATGCATCGAGAACCTCTGAGATCCGGCGGCTCTGGAGGGCCCTCGCGGCCTTCGCGGAGCGCTCCGGACCGCTTCGGGAGCGTTCCGGAACGCTCTGGAGCGGCCGTGTCCTCGTCCCGGCCCCGCCCGAGGGCCAGAGGGTCCTCGGTGGAGGCGACTCGCAGGCGACCGCGACCCTCCGCGGGGCCACAGAACTGGACGCCCGAAATGGGTGCGGAACGATGCCCAACGACAAATGTTGTCCAAAGCTGGCAGCGGCCGCAGTTGGGCAGGCGGGCTTCTGTCTCAAATGGACAGCGCCCGCGGCGACGCCGACAGCGGATCCGGTTCAAAATTGACACTTCTGTCTCAAATGGACAGCGCCTGCGGCGACGCCGACAGCGAATCCGTTTCAAATTGGACAGGAACTGCTATTGGTCATCGTACGCATGTTCTCCTCACCCATTTTGTTCGTGCCTATCGGAGGCCCCGATGCCCCGACGCCCCCGGGCCCCAACGGCGGCGGCGCGGCATCAGCGAGGCAACGCGGCGCAGCCCGGCGGCACGGGGCAGCTCGGCGCGGCAACGGCGGGAGCGCCGCTTCCAAACGGAAATTGAACTGGAGCCAAACGATACCAAGCTGCTCCTGGGGTGGCCCGCGGCAGTCAGGCTGCCTGACGTGGAAGCGCGTGATATGATTTCGTTTAACTTGGGAAGCAGACTTTCATACTGTGAGTTTGACTCTGGACTTAGGTCGGGCATGTCCCCCTACAGGCGGATTTTCGACGAGAAATCCGCCGACCCTGTCGTCGTGTGTGAGGGGCTTTTCCGTTCGAGCCGTCATCTCCGTCATTCTTTGTAATCGTCGTCTCTGTCGTTCCCTCTCCCTGGTACCCCTCTTCCCCTGGGCTCCTCCCCGCTCCCCTCGCCCTTTCCCAGGGCCTCCTCCTCAAGCGCGCTAGCCAAACCGACCTTCAGCAACGTCGTAATTGATTCGAAGGGAAGCCCCTTCCCTTTCCCTTCCCCGACGGGGGGGGGAGGGGGGGTCCCGGGGGGGGTCCCGGGGGAGTCCCGGGTCAGATACGACGGCCCCCCCGTACCGACCTTGAGCAACGTCGTAATTGAGTCGAAGGGAAGCCCCTTCCCTTTCCCTTCCCCGACGGGGGGGGGAGGGGGGGTCCCGGGGGGGTCCCGGGGGAGTCCCGGGTCAGATACGACGGCCCCCCCCCGTACCGACCTTGAGCAACGTCGTAATTGAGTCGAAGGGAAGCCCCTTCCCTTTCCCTTCCCCGACGGGGGGGGGAGGGGGGGTCCCGGGGGGGGTCCCGGGGGAGTCCCGGGTCAGATACGACGCCCCCCCCCCGTACCGACCTTGAGCAACGTCGTAATTGAGTCGAAGGGAAGCCCCTTCCCTTTCCCTTCCCCGACGGGGGGGGGAGGGGGGGTCCCGGGGGGGGGTCCCGGGGGAGTCCCGGGGAAGTCCCGGGTCAGATACGACACCTCCCTCCCCCACCTTCTCGTCCTTCTCCCCGTTCCCCAAAACCATCCCACAGCCCGTGCCTCTTGCTGCGCATTGCGAACACGGTCGGCGGCACCGGCCGTAAGGCCTTCGCAATAAAACATGATCAAACATAGGTACAACTAGTACCTGAGATTGCCACGAACCCCGACCTTGGAGGACAAGTGGGCGTCACTTGCAAGAAAGAGAACGGCAAAGAATAGGATGCCTACAGAGCGCATCACGTTGGGTCCCGTGTTGTCCGTTTGGGCATCCTTAGGGCCCTCTCGGGCGTCTCATAAGGCTTCCTGGGGGCCTCTGGAGAGCGTCTCGGGGCCCGTGCGTGCGAAGGCGGCCAGGGTAAGACGCTCCGTCTGCGGAGCGCTTGGGCGGAGAGCTCCACATGTGCGACGGTGCTCCCCCGCAGGTGAGCTGAGCAAAGAACTACAAGAAACGACTGAGGCTGAATTCTTTGGGGCCGTGCTGGGGCCTTCCCGGGGGCTTCCTGCGGGGCTCTTGCGCAGTCTGCAGGCCCTCTTGGCGACCTCTCGCAAAGGTGTCCGCAGGGAAAGGTGACCGAGAAAACGACGGGGCGTGTCGGGGGTAAGCTGAGATTGTTTCTATGCAAGCCACCAGGTGAGCTCGACACGTTTCCACGTTTGCCACCAGGTGAGCTCTCCTCTGAGGGAGGAGGAGGAGGAGGAGGAGGAGGAGGAGGAGGAGGAGGAGGAGGAGGAGGAGGAGGAGGAGGAGGGGGCGTGTGCGGGGACGCACTGAACGAGGAGGGATAGACGAGCGCGTTCCACTACTCGCAAGGTAACTTCTCGCAAATGGCCTGGATCCGCCGCGGGGGATCTACGAGAAACTACACCAGAAACGGACGTGCGTTGCTCGGACGTCGGCGAGTAGGCATCTTGCGAGTAGCGGAACGCGCTCGGCGAAAGAAGAGGGGGTCATGACACCAGGGGGGACTTCATGGCCTGCCATGATCACCCCAACCTAGGTCCTCACCCCCCTCCTGGGGCCATGATTCGGCACTCCGGCAGCCGCTCAGGACGACCCGACCCGACCGCCCCATGGAACGCTCTCGGCGGGGCGCGGCTGCCGGAGAGCCCTCCGAGGCTGAACACTGCCAGGCGCCGACGGAGACGCCCCGAAACCCTGTACCACTACTCCCTGGACCTCTCCTGGGGTGCGCTCTGGCCAGCATCTCAAGGAGGATCCAGCCGTGGCGCCGAGGCCCTCCCAAGAGGCCAACAACCAGCCCAAGCCGGGAGAACAGCTAGCGGTACCGGCGCCTGTTTGTCCTCTGAGACCCCTCGTCCCCGCCCCCCTCGGGATGCACGAACAGCACGCCGCCATGCCCATCGGGTGGACGGCGCTCGGGCGGGAGCCTCTCCGGCAGTCCGACAACCTGCACCCATCCTCATAGCCAGCCCTCCTCCCTCCGACCCCTCTATGGGTGCAGGCGGGGCGTTGACCTAAGGAACCCCAAATAAGGAACGGGGCCCCTTTGCTCCATACGTTGAACTTCGATCTCCCGTCGAAAACCCAAGGGAAAACCCGAGGCGAGCTGTGACACAATCAGGGAGCACGGAGCCCCTCCCCAACGAGAAGGGCTCCTTCTTCAGGGCCCCGACTGCATGGGGGCATGGGTAGGGCGACGGAATCTATACATATCCACTGCTCCCTGGCCAGGCCCATCCTCAACCCCGCAGCGGTGTATACGCCACGCCCTCCTGGCTTGGCCAGGAGGGCGCATACACAGCTCCTGGGTTCAAGATGGGCATGGTCAGGGAGCAGTGGATATGTATAGATTTCGTCGCCCGAATGGGTGTGTGCTGCTCCTTCGTCACCCCCCGGCAGCCCCCGAGAGCGCCGAGCCCTGCGAGGGGTCCTCAGGGCGAGCGCCGCGCGCGCGGCTGTGCGGGGGGGCTGCGGGCTCGCCTGCCGCCGCTGCCAGGCGGCCCCGTGCCTCGGCGCCTGCGGGAGGAGGAGGGGAGGGAGGGGGGGAGACGATCGACTACGAGCGAGCATCTCCCTCCCTCCCTGGCGTATACTCTGTCCTACCCTTATGGGCCCGCTATTTTCTTCTTTGCCTCTCGCGCCCATCTTGATTTCTGCTACCCCCGCCAGGCGTAAACAGGCTCAAGTCGGCACTAAGTTTATGTCACACGGACGCCACAGCCAAGACGCTCAAGCTCGCCCAATGAAGGGGGGGGGGGAAGGCCGGGGTCCAAATCTACGACGATCTGATTTTTTTCAATCTCGGCGGTTTCCCCTCGATCTGGTCCCCGTGATCAGACCCTGCTGCCGCCAGCTTACCCCAGCGAGGCACCCTCACAACAACAGCAAGGGGGAAGAGGCGGGTCGAAGAGCAGGAGGAGCACGGTCGTGGAGGCCCCGAGGACGAACCGGTGCGGCCCGGACAGGGGTGAGAGCACGGCCACGTGCACCCTATGGAGCAGGGACCGACCGTCCCGACGTTCCCGGAGTCCTACCACGAAATGTTCTTCGAACCCCCAGAGGTGTTCGAAGAATAGAGGCACTGTTCTCAATCATATAAGCCCGATGTGGCAAAACACGACAGACTCCGCCAGAAATGTTCGAAGAACGTTTCGTGGGAATCACAGAAGGTTCTTAGAACATTGCTTGGTAGCGCTATAGGCACAACAGGACGCTTCGCCACTGCTTGAGTTACGAAAGATCTTGCCCCTCCAGACCAGCAGTGTGGCTGGCATCGAGGCGATAGCACGCGCAACCGTTGCCAGACTGGGTGGTCTGGGGCTCCCAGTACCCCCCTTGTGGGACTCTTCTCAAGGGGGGGCAATGGGATACACACGTATAAATAAATACGAGCAGTAGGACTCACCATATTTTCGGGGATTTCGTCTTCCCCCCCACTTCCCATATTTTCCCATGTTTTCCTAGGAGTCCACGATGAATTGTGTCAGTGTGTTTTTGTTTCCCCTCCTGATCTTCTGTGGTCGTCGTCTACCTCTACTAGAGCCCTCTCGCGAAGCGCTGTCAGGGAAAATGGGTCTCGGGCGAAAAGCTGGCCGCGAGGAAGGGATCGCGCATCTAAAACTCGGCGGTGGACAAACCTCCCTTCAGTACACCTCCCCTTAGTGAAGACGGCATGGGTGGGACCGACGCCGACGGACCCGGACCCGCAGAAAGGACGGCCGCGACGCCCTCTCGCGAACCGAGAGCGGCCAGTTCCTTAATCGACGTGTCAGGGTAGGAAGTCTGTCCACCACCAAAAAATCACGATCGCCGGATGTCCGGGAGGGGTGCTCTGGAGTTAGCCGGGCACTCTCGCGCCGTGTCCGACGTGCTGCCCCCGCCGCAAGCCCTCTCTCCCACTGCGCCGTACGTTTTTGTTCGCCCGCCGGGGGTGTCTTGGCGACCCTAATCTTCGAAGTGTTAGGAGGCAACTACTGGGAGGTTTTTGTCGGAAAGAGTAAGGAGGATTCAGCCCCATTTGGGAGCTGATACGCCGGAAGGGGCCTCGGACTAGGCAAGATTAGGCACGATTAAACGGGATTCAACGGGATCAAGCCGGATTTAGCCGGACTTCGAACCAGAGCAAAATCAGAATTTGACCTCCCAAGAATTGCATCCGAAGAAGTGGTCCCACCGTCTGCTGTGCTGAGGGGCAACGATAGGGGGGGATGGCCATGGGGGGGATGCATCGACCTGGAAGCGGCGATGCATCGCCGATAGAGCGGCGATGGGCCCCGATAGCGAATCCGCGCCTTCCTGGGCGGGTTGGGGCTATCGGGCCCCTACCGACGATCAATGGGCGATTTGGGGTCGGTGCATTTCCCCCCCGATGCCTATCCCCCCCCCTACACCCTGCGAAATGCTTAAGAAATCATGGGTTAAGAAATTCATAGTCTCAGAACTTGAATAAAAACCCAACATTTCTATTATAATCTTAAGATCTACATTGAAATATTAAGAATAATCGAGACTGCTGTGCGCTCAGGCAGGGAGGTCTTTGCATAGCCGGCCGAGGGAGGCGAGCCCGTGCAGCGACGCGGGCGCCGCGCCGCCCCTGGCGCCCGGCAGGTCCAGGGCGAGGCCGGGGGCGAGCGCAGCCAGAGCTGCATTCGGGGATGGACATTGGGCGCCCGAGTTATCCGGGGTAACTCGGGTCCGGGGTAACTCGGGTTCGGGTTCCCGAAAAAGCGAACCCGAGTTATCCCTGACCCGAGTTACCCCTGATGATTCGGGGCTCTGGGCGCCCGAGTTATCCGGGGTAACTCGGGTCCGGGATAACTCGGGTTCGGAATCCCGAAAAACGAACCCGAGTTAGCCCTGACCCGAGTTACCCCTGATGATTCGGGGCTCTGAGGACAGACCTCCCTTCAGCAAAACGTGGTTTAGTGAAAGCGACCTGAGGCCCAAACCTGGCGGGCGCAGGCCCGGAAGATGACGGCCGCGGCGCCCTCTCGAGGAGCGGAAACGGACAATTCACTGATCGACGTGTCACTGTTGGGGGCTCTGTCCAGCCCCGATGCATGCGAGGCAGACGGCGCGGCGTCGACTCGCGAAGGGAGCCCCCGGCGCCTCGCGCCGGGGAGCCGCGCCGGGTGCGGCGGCGAGGGGCCCTGCCCGCCGGGCAAAGGCCAAGGCGAAAGCGGGGCGAGCCGCGACTCGCCACGGCGCCGGGCGGACATCCCCTGCGGCCCGCCAACACACATGCAAAAAACTCCCAGACAAAAAAACGGAAGACAATTAAACATAACTTATGCGTGAGAAGACCCCAATCAGTGGATGATGCGAGCACTGATGCTCTATGGATCTTGAGATCGACTGTGAGATCGATCATGAGATCGATAGTGGGATCGATAGTGAGGACGATTGTAAGGTCGATCGTGAGACCGAGAATGAAATCGATTCAATGAGATCGATAGTGAGATCGATCGCGAGATCGCTCATGCAATCTCTAGTGAGGTCGCTTGTGATATTAATAGTGAGATCGATTGTGAGATCGATCGAGAAATCGGTAATGAGATCGATGGTGAGACCGATCGATAAGAAGATCGACCAAGAACCCGGGAATCTGGGAACCTCGTCGCCCTCCGAGATCGGCCCAGAACCCCAAACAAAGAACCCAGGAACCCGGCACCGGGAACCGGGGAACTGGGGAACCCAGCCTGCCACAAAAATCAGCGGGGAACTTTCGCCAAATGTTTCAACATCCGCTAGGACCCCTTCAGTGCAAGCACTGATTGGGAATAAACAGCGTCCGACCAGAACTTGCGAGGGTCCTAAAACGCCTGCAGGGGCCCTTGCGAGGGTCCTAACACGCCTGCAGGGGCCCTCGCCCCAATGGCTTACACCACTGGTGAGATGCTACCCTTCTCGACACACTCCTTGGTTTCGATACATTCCTTGCTAACGCAGCTGTGCGTAGCAATCGCAAAACTTGCGCGACGAAATGCTTGGGCGTGAAACCTGAGACCCACCTGTCATGAAAAACTCTGAATCTCCGCGGACTCAACTGTAAGGGCTCGGCCGAAAGGCGTCTAGCCACCGCTACCGTGGCCTCGTCCACTCCTTCGTCCCCACCCAACCTCCCGACACAATACACCCAATCTCCTTCACCGCCCGCCCCTCGTCTCCTCGTCGTCACTCTGGCCAGGAAGCTTCCTCGGATGAAGGCCGGGCTGGTTATCGGCAACATATCACTGCTAAACTGTTCATGCCCAGACACCGGTAGGGTGCAGCAGGGCCAGCACATTTTGCACTGCTCGCTTCAAGAATATCTGGTTTCATTGCCTCGACGTCGGCAGACCTGCTCATGCACGCGCCCTGTTGCTCGTCTTTTTCATGTTTGGTATTGGAAGTGCTCGAATCGCGGCTTGGGAATTCTGTGGACTCTACCTTTTCAGCTGATGCAGACGTGGCAGCCCCGCCTGTGAGTATGCTCTCCTGTATACGACCTGGCACCAATACAGCTGCCGACAGGAAGCCAATCGACCCCAGGACACCAAAGGCAAGATTGTAGTCAACGTCTGCAAGGACGCCGCCTGCTAGGTTGCTCAATGCTGCTCCCAGCTGATGGGCAAGACAGACAAACCCGAACGTAATATTGAACCTACCAGTTCCCTCGGAGAGGCTTCGGGCCACTGAAAACTGGCAGACTCCAGTGACGCCCGCCCCGATACCATCTAGAATCTGAGTCGCAGCCAGCGCTGGCAAGGAGGCACCGAAAAATTTGGAGACGACGATGATCAAACAGCACCTGATGGGCAAGTGCAGGATTCCGATGTACAACACGCCCTTGTAGCCGATGTATGGGGTCAATTTCATCAAATGCGTCGCTGCGATTGATGTTATTTGAGCGATGACGATGAGTCCGGCTGCCCAAACCATCCCGTCTCTACCAGACCCAAAGGCCATCACCTGTCCCAGGAGGGGCAAGATAGAGGCATTGGATAAATGAAAAAGGAAGATGCATAATACAAACGAAAGAACGTTGCGATTCAAAAACACCTCCCTGTATTCACTCGCAATGAAACTATGGTGTCGTTTTGATATGTCCGACGGGCTCCGCTCCACTTCATGCCGCGAATCAGCGAGGCCTCGTGCGACTTGGTCCGAAAGCGCGCTGGCGGGAAAACGCGCGAAGCCAGCGATGCCGACTGCACACATCAACGCAATGGATAAGAACATCCAGCCAACGTTTGGGTAAAATGCGTAAGCCACACACGCCATAAATATAGCGGAAAATAAGCTGCCACCATGATTCGCACGCTCATTATGCTCCATCTCTCTGTCGAAGTGAAGGGGGCCTACCGTACCCAATGTGAGAGCCCCGATTCCTGGCCCAATGGCCGAAGCACATGTGCCTCCGATAATGCTTCTGGCAAAGATCACCCAAAAATTACTTGTGAAGGCGATGATGGCGTTGGAACATCCCAAAACCGCTGTCAACAAGACGAGCGCTTTGATCTTGTGCCGTGTCTTATCGAACAAATCTCCCATTGGTACCTGGAAAGCCATCATTGCAAACTCGCGAACTAGCGACACGAGCCCGGCCAATCCTGGACTCCATGACTGCGCCACCACAAGATAGACCGAGACGAGTGGCAACAAACCGTCCCTCACGATCGCCGTGCAGAAGGTGTAGAAGACGACCAGCTTCACAGCAAAAGCCTGCTGCGAGCTCAAAACCTGCTTGCCATCCGAATTCTGGCCTTCACTCGCGCCGTCGAGACGTGATACCATCGACACCGATGCTGAACAGACTGACAATTTACTACCCTTTTTTGAAAACAGCTCACCGTCGTAGTCTGAGCCAACACGGCCTTGAGCCTTGAGAGAGATAAGGCGGGGGATGAGCAGGAGGATGGGCAAGAGGAAGTACAGGATGATTAGCTTCAATTCTGCATCACCTCCACACCACTCGAACAAAAACCACCCTGCTTTTGGGGGATCTCGGCTCGAACAAGCGGACGGCTTTGAAGCAGTTGGGACACTGACGGTTGGCTGCGACCAATGTCTCTGTATTCGCACGTCGCAATGGACACACAAACTCCACGGCCTGGACGCTTCTTGCGACGCGCAGCGTGCACTTGCAAGAGAAACCATACCTGATGCAACGAAGCTGGGATGATTCCTTGCTTTCGTTAGCCTGCTAACAAAAGGAAGCTGTCGGGAAACTATCCCGATCAGGCCTCGAACAAACGGAGGAAGAAGAAAGAGGAAAAAAAAGATGGGGAACGAAGAAGAAAGAAGCAGACCGCAAACCGCGAAACGCGAAGAACTTCGCGCTCTCGTGGCGGTCCTTGCCTTAGGGGGGGCTGGCTCGGGGGAAGGGGAGGAGGACATCGAACTTGGATCGGTGATACGTTGCCGATAGACCGGCGACAAGTAGGGCCCCAGTGGCGACCCCGCACTGTCCAGGGCGGGGTGGGCTATCAGGCCCCCTTTCTCGGCGATGAATGGGAACTTGGAAACCGAAGCGCCCCTTCGTGAGCCTATCCCCCCCTCTTAGCATTTCCCCTGGCAGTCTTCTGGATACTGGGGACTCCGTACTAGGACTCATGGTACAGACTCCCTACTGGGACGCAAGACTCCCTACTGGGACTCATGCCCGTACCATGACTCATAGTAGGGACTCCGTACTACGACTCATACTAGGGACTCCGTACTATAATTAATAACAGGGACTCCGTAGTACGACTCAGTCGAGGGACTTAACACTATGACTCCTAGTAAGAACTCCGTACTAAGACTCATCGTAGCGAAAACCTGCAGGGACTCTGTACTATGAGCAACAGTAGGGACTCCCTACCATGAGTCATAGTAGCGAGACCCTGGACTCCGTACCATGAGTCATGGTAGAGGCTCCCTACTATGAATCGTAGTATAGGCACTCCGTAATATGAGTCATTGTAGGAAGCCCGTACTATAAATCGTAGTAGGGACTCCGTACTCTGAGTCCTACAACTTAGAACAGACGCTCCCTGTCCCCAGTATTAGTCATCATAGACTCCCTACTACGACTCGAAGTAGCCTTACTACGAGTCATGCTAGAAAACCCTACGATGAGTAATAATAAAACCTCCCTACCACGACTCATACGAGGGACTTTCTACTATGAGTCATGACAGGGAGCTCCCTACTCTGAGCCATAGTAGGGACACCGTACTATGACTCATGGTAGACAGTCCGCACTACGACTCATCCGTGCTGCGACTCAGACTAGGGACTCCGTACTACGACTCACAGTAAGGACTCCGTGCTACGACTCATCGTGGCGAATCCCTGTAGGAACTCCGTACTATGAATTATAAAAGTAGGGCTCCCTACTATGCGTCATAGTAGCGAGACCCTGTAGGGACTCCGCACTATGAATCGAAGTAGGGGCTCCGTACTATGAGTCATAAGAACGAACTTCTGTAGGGACTCCGTAAGATGAGTCATAATAGGGACGCCGTACTAGAATTCATGAGGGACTCCGTACTCTGAGTCCTACGGTTTTAAATGCAGGCGTCCTGTCATGAGCCAGAATAGATACTAAAAGCTCCCTGCTATGAATCATAATAGGGTGTCCCCAGTATGAGTCATTATAGACTTCCTACTACGACTCGAAGTAGGCTTACTACGAGTCATGCTAGCAACCCCTACGATGAATCAGAATAAAAGCTCCCTACTACGACTCATACTAGGGACTTTCTACTATGAGTCATGGTGGGAACTCCCTACTATGAGTCATAGTAGGGACTCCCTACTATGAGTCGTAAGAGGAGCTCCCAACTATGACTCAAAATAGAGACCCCCTGCTACGACTTATAATCGAAGCTCCCTACAAATGGTTCATGACAAAACTCTCTGCTACGACTCAGAGTGGGAGCTCTTGACTACGAGTTATAGTAGCGTCTTCCTAGTGTGAATCATGATATAATCGCCCTACAACGATTTCTAGTAAGAACTCCCTACTATGACTCATAATATCAAGTCCCCCTACTGCACAGCCGTGACAAACATTTCTTCAATTTGCTATGATGATGATCTCTCCCATCCCTCTCAATATTCCTAACATGACATGATGCTGGGTCATTCGGCGGAGTAGTTTCCGATCCCGGTGACGTTAATCACTCTGTTACCCCAAAACGGGATCGGAAACTACTCCGCGCCAAACCATATACATTACCGAGCGGGATGCGATTGATCGCGGAGTAGTTTTAGTAAAACTACTCCGAACTACTCCGCACGAGCGCGTCATTCCAAAAGGCAAATTGAAGGACACTTTCGTCACGGCGATGTATGAGTCGTAAGATGAGCTCCATGCTATGAGCCGGAGTAGGGACCCCCTCGATGGGTGTGGGTGTGGGTGTGGGTGTGGGCGCGGGTGTGGGTGTGGGCGTGGGTGTGGGTGTGGGCGTGGGTGTGGGTGTGGGCGTGGGTGTGGGTGTGTGGGTTTGGGCGGTGGTGGTGGTGCACGGGCACCCCGTGTAACCCTACACCACCAACAACACCAACAACAACAATCATGTTAAGGCTGTTCGCTCTTACCTGATCGCGTGCCATTCAACACGTATATCCCAAACCCTCGATACCCACCCTTTTCGTCTTCGATCGTATCCCCTTGGTGGTATACATCTTTCTTAGTAGCAGCGTGCATTTCGTGCAGCACCTAATGCGGATGGACGGAAGGGACAAGGGGGAGAGAGGTTGGAGTACGAGAAAGAGCAGGAGGGGGGCCGAGAGCAGAAAACACGCGGCAGAACCAAACGGGCATATTGGGCGGGTAGACCTGAACAGGTTCTGAGTGTCGAGGACGCGGCGCCTGAATCAATTGCGAGGAAGTCCCGAGCGACAGCGCGATTCCTGAGTGTCGAAAGCGCGACGCCTGAATAGATTACGAAGAAGTATCAGGCGAATGCGCATTATATATATATATATATATATATATATATATAGCAAGGAAATCCCTACCGATAGCGCGACTCTTCAATCCATTGCGAGGACGTATCAAGCGGGAACTGTTGTTATTGTTTTTGCTGTTGCAATTGATGTTGTTGGAAATAATTTCTGTGGAATTTATGCCATCCTGGACCCAGGCGCACGAAGGAATAGGCCCGCCAACCGCCCACTTTGTTCCGTTTCCAGCGAGATCCGGGAAATCAGACGACGAACTTCAAACTGGCGCCCTCGCGTTGGACATCCCCAGAAAACCGGCCCCCGGGCAACCCCAGAGGCCCCCCAAATCCAGCAACGAATTCCAAACTGGCGCCCTCGCGTGGGACATCCTCGATCAAAAAACCTGCCCCCTGAAGCTCGCGAAGCCTCCAAAAGCCCCCCTGTTCCGCTTCTGGCGCCCTCGCGTGGGACATTCTTAAAAAACCGGCCCCCGGAGCATCCCCAAAAAGGCCATCAGAAGCCGTCCTGTTCCGATTCCATCGACGTCTGAAAAATCTGGCGACGAATTTTAAACCGCCTTCGCGTGGGACATCCTCAGAAAACCGCTCCCTGGAGCATCCACAAGCAGGCCTTCAGAGGCACCCAATGTTTCGTTTCCGGCGAGATCTGGGAAATCTTGTGGCGACGAGTTCCAAACCGGCGAGGGCGCGAAAATCCCCCTTGGAGGCTCCCCAAAGAGGCCTGCAGAGGCCCTCCTGTCCCGTTTCCGGCGAGATCCGGGAAATCTGGTGATGAATTCCAAATCGGCGCCTTGGGGTGGGACATCCGCAGGAAACCGCGGCCAACAGCATCCTCAAGGAAGCTTTCAGAGGCCCCCCTGTTCGGTTTCCCGCGAGATCCGGGAAATCTGGTGACGAATTCCAAACTGGCGCCCACGCGTGGGACATCCTCAGAAAACCGCGCCCCGGGAGGCTCTTGAAACCTTCGAATGCTTCCGCTTCCAGCGAAATTCGGGACATCTGGCGAAGAATTCCACACTGGCGCCCTTGCATGGGACATCCCCAGAAAAAAACCGGCCCCCAAAGCATCGCCAAGGAGGCCTTCAGAGGCCCCTCTCTTGGAGGGGTCTCCGGCTTAGCAGCGATAGTAAACGACCAAAAACGAGTAGAAACGTCAGCTGGCCCACGCAATCGTTCGGCCGCTCTTTGGGGCCAGGGGCCATCCGAGACAGATTCCGGACGCAAGACTGCCCCTTGGAAGGGGTCGGGAGCTCTGGGACTGGCCTGGCGAAGAACCCACCCCTCAGGACGCTTTGGAGCTATCAACAGGGCCGCTCCACACACGAGAACTCGCTGGGCACCACGCTCGCCACGCATGCCCGCGGCTCGAATCACATACGGGAAGGTGGCGATATATGCTCAGAGGCGGCGGGACCTCTCAGAAACCCTCGCGCCTGCCGAGATTTTTTCGGTGCCTTCGGGGGAGGCTCTGAAAACTTCTCAGACGGCCGGGGGACTTCCGAGCCTTCTGAGAAGGCCTCCTCCTTCTCACTTCCCCCCCTCCCTCGCCGCCGATCTTCATCCTGAGTCGCTGTTGGTTGACGGTCCTGGAGCCTGGTGAGGGCCCCTGGAGGCCGACAGCGTTGAAACATGCTGGGCACCAGAGTGAAAGGAAACTGGGACACAAAAATAAATAGACACAAATAAGCCGATTCCCCATATTTTCCAATAGTTTATGTTTTTGTTTCTTCCCCCCCACTTCCCATATTTTCGGGGGAATCGATGATTAATTGTGTCTGCGTGTTTGCTTCCCTGCTGACAGAGGCCCAACAAAAGCCAAAAGCACGCCTTCAGACCTTGAAAACCTGGATCCCCCCCGACCGCCGCCCCAGGGCGCCCTTCCAGCCGCCGTAGCGCTCCACCCACGCGCCCTCCAGCGGCAGCGACTCGTGCACCAGCTCGTCCTTGGGAAAGGGGGGGGGGGCGAGGGGGCGGGGGCCCAGGCATCATCAGGGGGCCACACGCGAACCCTGCCCCTACCCCCCACGACTTCTGAGGGGGAGGGTGAGGCTCCCTTCGTTCGGGAGCTCCCGAATGAAAAGAACCCCACCCTCCCCCTCAGAAATCGTGGAGGGTAGGGGCTTAGTGGGCCCTGGAAACGACAAGGCAGTTTTTTTACCGGTTCCGTTTTGCCGTTTGTTTGCCTGTTCCGACGCCTTTTTTTTACCTGTTCCGTCGCCGTTCTTTAACGGGTTCCCGCTCCGGTTCCAATCCTGGAGCCGTTTTTGTTGCCGTTTCCGGTCGCTGTTTTTTGCCGTTTCCATTTTCAAAGGACATCTTTTCGGAAACGGTGAAAAAACGGCCCTGCCGTTTCCGGGGCCCACTAACCCTGACCTTCCATGAGGGCTAAAAAATAGCACCAGGACGTCGACGTCCTAATTCCTGTCGAGGTTTGAGGCAGTCCACATAGATCTATAGGTCTGGAGTGCTATTTTTGAGCGCTCTGGAAGGTCAGGGCCGGGCCCCTTGGGAAGCCACGCTGTGGACAAATCACGACGTCGGAGGTCTGGGGGCATCGAGGCTCGAATGCGCGTTTTTTGATCCTGGGTTGTGCCACCGGGGAACCTTCTCGCCGCCGTGGCCGGATCTCCGCCGTGCAATCCTCGCCAGAGCGCGCCCAGGGACAAGTGAAGGGGTCGGTGCTGGACCCTCCAACCCAAGGCCCCCTCAAATCGCGGACAACATTCGGACAGACGTAAGACTTGGATTGGCCTGACGGGGCCATCATGAAAATCACGAGACCTGGTTTGAAACTTGACGCGATCTCCCGCTGCAGACACCCCACGAAAACAGGACGGTCAAAATCCAGGACGCGCTCGTCAAAGAATCGTCGGCTAACCCGAATCCCAGCGTACCCATCGGTCGGAAGAAGTAGGTAGAAACACGAAGTAGGAAGGCGTTGGAAGTAGACTGGGCTTCCGCTCGCCCGCTGAAGAGGAGGGAAGAGGGGAAAGCACTCGACTCTTGAAGTGGAAAGGCGCTTAAAGTAGATTGGAATCTGGCACTCCAAAAAATACCTACTGGAAACGACCGATGGGTACTCGAGTCTTACGTTTCCCCCCAACAAATACGACGGTGCGCTTGGGGCCATGCTCGGCCTCCAGGGAAACCCCGACAAAGCCTCGCGGGGTGCCGTCCCCCACGATGTCGCAAGCGGCCCGCGATCCAACGCCAGTCCCGGGAAGGGGCCGAGACCTCTCTGGGGGTTGTGACACATGCGACGTCGGGAAGCAGGGGGAGGGAGGAAGGAGGAGGGAGAGGAGGAGGAGGAGGAGGAGGAGGAGGAGGAGGAGGAGGAGGCATAAGAAGGAAAGGAGGAGGGATGACGGGCGGAAAGGAGGGAAACGGGGCGAGGAGAGGAGGGATAACACATGTCGTGGAACAGCGACAGTGTCAAAGTCAGGGGGGGGCAGGGGGATGGGGACTGGGGAGGGACAGGAAGGACGAATAGTGGGGAGGGAGGTGAGGGTAACCCCGTCTTGTGCCTCTGAGGGCCCTCGCCAAGAGCAGAAACGCCAGCCCTGGGAAATGGCTGATATTTTCAGGGACCACGCTTTGACACAGGCCGGGGGTCTGGGGAGCAGGAGGAATGCCCCTGGCGGGGAGGAAGGACGAACATGGCGGAGGAGGACGGGACCTCTTTCGGGGGCGCGCAAGCATGGATTAACGCTCCATGGATTTGGCGCGCGGTCGCCTAATCCATGGATCGGGGGAGGTGCCCTCCCCAAATTGCGGCCGGTGCCGCCTCGCTCAGCGGCGGAAATTTGCTATTTCCCATGGAAGCGGGACCCGTCGCTAATCCTCGCCGCCCATGTTTGCGATCGCCCGACTCTTCCTGCCTCTCCCCCTGTCGCCCCCTCCTCCCCCAATTCAGTTCTGGACGGGCTGGCGTGGACACGCGGAGGGCCAAAGGTCAACGCTATGTTCTACCCTTCGAAATCGTGCGTGGAAGCCGGTGCACAAGAGCAGCTGGTAACAAACATCGCGTGGTCGGAGCAGACAGAGGAAGTGATGTCGTGGAGTGGACAAGGAGAGGAGGAGGAGGAGGAGGAGGAGGAGGAGGAGGAGGAGGAGGAGGAAGAGGGAGGAGGAGGAGGAGGAGGAGGAAAAGAAGGAGGAGGAGGAAGAGGAGGAGGAGGAGGAGGAGAAGGAGGGGTAATTAGGAGGAGGAGGCGGAGGAGGAGGAGGAGGGGGAGGAGGAGGAGGATGGCCGCGAGTCGGAGGGTGCGCGTCGTGCCGCGCCCGCCCCCGCCCGTGCCACCGCCCCGAGGGACAGGCGACGAGGGGCCCCGAAGCCGCGGGACGCACGCACAGAAAGGGGCCCCAGGACACACAAGTAAATACACACAAATAAAAATATTCCGTATAGCTTCCCATCTGTTTTGGGCCTTCGTCTTCCCCCCACTTCCCATATTTGTGCCTATTTTCCTGGGAGTCGACGATTCATTGTGTCTGTGTGTTTCTTTCCCTCCTGCGCACAGACACTACGAATAGAATCCGCGCGCGCAGCCCAGCCGCTCAGGCCCGAGGGCCGGGCGGCCGCGGCGCCGCAGGAGGACGGGCGGGGGCCACCGCGGAGCCCCCCCGACGAGAAGCCGAGGCGGACCCAGCGGGGCGGGGAGGGCTGTTGGGCCGACGTGGCCCGCCTTCCCCGCCCCCGCCACGCGGCGCGCCTGCGCGGCAGGCCGCGAGGAGGAAGGCGACCGTGCCGCCGAGGACGTCCTGCCCCCAGCGGCGGCCGCCGCCGTTTTCTCCTCCTTCACGCTCCACGCCGCCGCCACAGGCTACGGTGGCCGCGGCAGCACGTCCCTGGGGGCGCCGCACTGGCGGCCCTCCCCCATCACCTCCACCACAGCACGCAGCTCGGCACCAGCCCGTCCTCCGTCACCACACCACAGCAGCCCAACGCTCCGCCAGGTCGCCGCACGGGTGAGCTCCTCCTCCGCCGTGGGACGCCGCCGCCGTAGGCCGCGGCGGCCGCGGCGACAGCCCCTGGGGGCGCCGCGCTGGCGGCCCTGTCCCCCCTCACCTCCTCAGTGTCGCGCAGCTCGGCACCAGCCAAGCCGCCTCCATCGCCGCACCTGCCCAGCGCTTCGCCAGGTCGCCGTGTGGGTGAGCTCGTCCTCCGCCGTGGGGATGGTGGGACGCCGCCGCCGCAGGCCACGGTGGCCGCGGCAGCAGCCCCTGGGGGCGCCGCGCTGGCGGCCCTTCCCCCCCTCACCTCCACCACGTCACGCCCCCAAGAGACCCCGAGTATCGTTTCCAAGAGGCCCTAATGGGACCCCCAAGAGGCCCCAAGGAGACCCCCAAGAGGCCAAAATGAGACCCCCGCGCAGCCGCCCGCACTAGTAATAGGGGGCCGGCAGCAGAGGGCGAAGCCTTCTAGATATACAAGATTTCTATCGAATGATCAAGAAGGCCGATGCAAACACCAAGAAGATAAAACAGTATGATTGAGCAAGCGTGTCGATCCTTGACGGCTGTATGCCCGGTTGCCGTGCTGACACAATTGCTGCACATTGGTTTTGTCTATAGCCATGCCCATGCCCTCCTTGCGACATTTGGTATATGACAGACCTGCGTGCTGCACATAATTAAAAAAAAACAGTATTACCCCCACCGAAGGCTACGCAGATCATTCGAAAGCAAGCGGACTGTTCCCGCGCCTAGCGTGATGCCAGACAGGTGCCCATCACTCCGCACCGAAAGTCGCATGAGGACATTGCACATGCCAAGGGCGTACTTTCTTTTACTGAGGCGACTGACGATGTATGGTATAACTGTTCCCAGGAAAGCTTGTCAAACGTTGTAGTTGAAGTGCCGTTACTCTGCCACACATACATAAAACGAAAACGGCACATCGAGCAGGATATCCCCTTGGTAAATGCCGGGGCCACATCGGACAGCGCCTGGGTTGGTCCCGCAGGTCGGCGCCATCGAACTCAGGCGCCTTGCCGAGATGCTTGGTGCAAAATGTTAAGCAGAGCGCACGAGAAAAAAACAGTACAAACCCAAGGTCAAACCTCAACGGACGCTGGTAGGGTGATATGTGATTTCTATCAGCCATGCTTGATGACACCAAGCTGATGCGTCTGAGGCTATGACCTGGTCAACTGATATAATACACACATAGCCAATGTATCCCACCAGCCCTCTGGGCGTAGGTGGTCTAGAGCAGATCCTCTTCCACCCCTCCCTCTTCCCCCTTGGGGAGGGGTTTACCCCTCCCCCTACCCCCTCCCCTGGACCTGGACGGGGGGGGCCGCGGGTAGTTAGAGCGTCCCAGATGGCCCAAGACGGCTCCAAGAGCGCCTCAGAGAACCCAAGATGAGCTCCAAGATGGCTCAAGATAGCGCAAGATCGCTCGAGATGGCTCCTAAGATGGTTCCAAGAAGCCCAAAGACGGCCCCAAGATAACTCCAAGTGGCCAAACAGCTCCCCAAGGAGGCCCCGAAGAGGCCAAAATCGTCCCAAAACCTAAGGAAAATCAATGATTTTTGCTTTCTCGCCTTTTCGCTTCCGATGGCCATCCGAGGCCTGGAGATGGTTCCAAGATGGCCCAAGAGGGCCCCAAGAGAGCCCCAAAAGAGCCCCAAGACGGCCCCAAGAGCGCCCAAGAGCACTCCAAGAGCGTTCCAAGAGGGGTCCAAGAGGCGATTTTAGGGGCTTCCGAGGGGGGACGCTAATTAAACCCCCCCTCTTGTTTGATCGATCTCCTCCAAGATGGCCCCAAGAAGCGCCCAGGAAGCCCCAAGAGGTCCCAAGATGGCCCCAAAATGGCCCCAAGAGGCCCCCAAGAGGCCCCCCGGAGGCCCCCAAGAGACCCCCAAGAGGCCCCAAGAGCCCCCCCAGATGCACCCAAGATGCTCCAAGAGGCCTCGGCGAGAATGCCTAATCATTGATTCTACACAGGTTTTAGCCACATGGAGGCCTCTTGGGGGGGGGCACGGATTAAGATGACTCCAAGAGCGTCTGGGAGAGCCCAAAATGACCTCCAAGATGGCTCAAGATATCCCAAGATGTCTCATAATGGCTTCCTCTGTGTGCTGCCCACTTCTCTGATCGAGGCAATTCCTCTGGGCATCGTTTCTGGATGGGCTGGTGGGGATTCGCGAAGCGACAACAATTTCGTCCAGCATGCCAAGAATGAGTGGACCATCTCCAAAAATGCCCTCACAGCTACCATACGCATTTGACGTTGACGATGGTGCGAAATTGTGATGGCTGCCGCTGTTTCCTTTTACGCTTTTCACCTGCTGGCATAGGGTTGGTAGATGTCAGGCACACCAGAAATTCTTGCATAAGCGTTTGCCATGAAGTCTCCTGGCTACAGGGTGTGCCCGTTGTCTCCCAAATCGAAGCGTGGAATAGAGTACTGCTGAGGAAATCTGTCCCAGGTCCAAGCCGTGCTGGCTAGAAAATCAAAGACTGACCCATCGAGGGGCGAATCCAAAACGACATACATATCCATGTTTGCAAGTCACCACAACTTATCCACTCGCTTGACAAACGCATCTGCGCCAGCAGATACCTGGCCACGTACAGGATGCACACTGGCGAGGCCAGCACGAATATGGCTCTGCGGCAGATCCTGAACGAAGCGATCAGTTTTCTCAAACGCGTTGGATTATTGCCAATATAAAGCATGCCGAAATCTGCACCGACAGCTAAATGCCAATCGACCCATTCCAGCATGCACTCTTCTTCCCCATTCCCTGCGATCGCAATTACTGTCATGAAAAATGTCCGACAAGTTTTGCTCTGAAGTGCTAATGGCATATGCATTATGGGCCATCTCATCAGATGGCTGTTCACGCCGTTTGACCATCAAATTAACAATAGCATGTGCATGGTCGTGGTGCGCTCGCTAGCTGACAGGCATTCCTGGGACCATTCACGAGCCCCCAACGTCCCGCAAGATCCTTCTGATCTTTCCCTTTGGGCTGCCAACCACCATGTGATCAAGTTTCACAATGAAACCGCCGATGAAATTCTTATTCGTCCTTCTGAAATGAAGTACACCATCTGTTGCGGCATCACTTGATGATGCGCACAACGCAGCCCATCCGACCATAGACCTTCTAGTCCTGGCAGCAGGCAAGGATATTACAATATGCATAGCGCGAAGAGGCCAAACAAAAAAAGGTCATGTTTCATTGCATGCCAAAAACAGGATGAGCTGCAACACTCATCGGCTGGAAGCAAATCTTGAGCATGACTCCTGCAAGATGGCTAACTTGAGCCAAAGACACACATATGTAGGACACATGTGCTCGTTTACGCATCTGTATCTAAGCTTTGCACCAACAATACCAACGCTACCCTAACAAGGAATTTACCCCCCTTTTACAAAGTGTTGCTGTATTCGTTGTCACTTCGGGGCATAAATTCGTTACTCAGCTTCGCTACAGCGCGTCGTTTGTAGAGCTTAGTCAGAGAGCTTTGTTTACAGAGCTTCGTTACATGGCTTCGGTTTCAGAGCTTCGCTTGCAGAGCTCCGTTGCAGAGCTTCGTGTACAGAGCTTCGCTTGCAGAGCTTCGCTTTCAGAGCTCCGTTTGCAGAGCTTCGTTTGCAGAGCTTCGTTTGCAGAGCTTCGTTACGAAGCTTCGTTTACAACACTTCGTTTGCAGAACTTCGTTGGAGAGCTTGGCCCTGCGCCGAGACCCGCGTCTGGCGCGCGGAGCGCGCGAGGGGCCCCCCGCGCCGACCAGGGGAAGGCCGTGCGGAGCTCCGCCAAGACACTGCGGGCAACCCGCGCGGCACGCCACGTCGGGGCGCAGCCTGCGCGACGACGTCGGCGCAGACGACGCCGCTCTTTCGCGCCGCTCCACTGCCTGGAAGAAGAAGAAGCGGTCTGCTGACCGGCCGCGGCGGGCCGGGCCCCTGACGGCACGCGGAAGCGCGCCTGGGCATACCGAGTGAGACTGGCAATCAGACAGACAAGCCACGCACCAGGCGGCGCGTGGGCGTGAACACATGTGGAAAATACAGCGTTCTCTTATTCGGACAACAGGACAGGCCGACAAAGAGAACGCGGGCAAGGCAAGGAACAGGGGCCGACGGGAAAGCGAGGAGCCGAGGAGCGAGAGGGGGAGGGGGCGTCGGTGCAAGCACTGTGCGGGGAACAGCCTGTCTGGAAGTTCGCGCGGGCTTCCTGGGTCGTGCACGCAGAACGCATCTGTACACCACCACCGTGCCAGGCCAGGGCCATCCTGGCCCCTGGCATGGTGCGTACGCCCTCCTGGCCGAATCCAGGAGGGTCTATACACCATGCTGGGGCCCAGAACGGCCCTGACATGGCGGTGGTGTATAGATCCGGCGGTTGACAAACCTCCCTTTAATAAACCTCCCCTTAGCGAAAACGGCCTGGGACCGAAACCGACGGACCTGGACCCGCAAACATGACGGCCGCGACGCCCTCTCGCGAACCGAAAACGGCCAATTCGCTAATCGACGTGTCAGGGTAGGAGGTCTATCCACCTCCGATAGATGCCTCCGTGGGATCGTGAGCTTCGGCTGGCGCCCGCGGGTCCTCCAGCGCCCCCAGCGGCACGGCCTCCTTCCCGAAGGTGCCTGCCCAGGGACGCGCGCAGCCCCGCGTCCCGCGCTGCCCTGGCCAGCCCATATCCTCGCTGTTCCCTCCTTTTTGTCCTCCGCCTCCTCCTCCACCTCCTCCTCCTCCTCTTCCTCCTCCTCCTCCATTACTTCTCCTTATAGATATCTTCTCCCTGTCGCACCCCGAGGCCAGTTTTCAGGGCGGTCCGGGCGTTTCGCCTGAGACTTCCTCGCAATGTATGACCCTGAAGCTTCACATGTTGCAACAGTTTCACCGATGGAGGGCGGGGGTTGCGTTCAAAATGTGGCCCTCGCCTTAGCGCCGCGCACATTCGATTAACACATATGCCACAGCTTCACGGCTTGAAGGCGGATCGTTTTCAAAATGTGGCTCTCGCCTTGGCGCCGTGCACATTCGTTAAAGAAATTGCGAGAGTTTTGCGGATTGAGGGCGGTTGCTTTTCAAAATGTGGCTCTCGCCCTAGCGCCGCGCACATTCGATTTTAAACGTTGCAAGAGTTCCGCGAATTCCCACGATCAGCGTACCAGAAATGGTGTTTTGAAAGGATTTGGATTATGAGGGTGCAACAGTTACGTTGATTCGCGGTAATGAAATCCAGGAATGGCGTTCTGGCACGATTCAAGATCGTCAAGACGCAACAATCAGGTTGATCCGTGGCGTTGGAACCCAGAGAACAATGTTTTGGCATGCTTCAGGGTCTTCAAACGATTGTCTTCTAACAAGGCAGCTCCCTGTGGAAATTTACCGTTGCAGGGGCCTATGAAGAGGAAACTTGGAGGGAGGGTTTATTCCAACATCGTTGATGACTCTTGGGTTTACACTGGTCCTCCTCCTCCTCCTCCTCCCTCGTCCTGCCCCCCCCCCTAAATCTCATCCGTCAGAGATGGAGAATCCCCCCCGCACCCCCCAACCCACTCCTCTCCCCTCCCCTCTCCCCTCTCCACTCCCTTCTCGATCAGAAACCACACGACATCCGACACCTCGAACAACTCGAGGCGGCTGGCTCATCTCCGTCTTCGGCCCCTGGGGGGTCGCCTTCGAGCCCTGGGGCCGTCCGCCCACGGCTCGGGAGACTGGCCCCAGGGAAGGGCTCCGAGAGTCCGCGGGCCCACGCACCAAGGAATCGAAGAGCCGGGGATCCCGCACCAGCGCTCCGAATCCAATGCCCGCTCATCCTCCCCCAGAGGTGCCTCGGCCCTTTGCCGCCATGGAGTTGATGACATGCTCGTGCCTACCTCGAAGAAGAAGAAGGAGAAAACATGCCACAAACAAATGTTTGGCGCTACGCGCGGATTTCTTGGATCCCCAGCGCCCCCCGTCCTCCTCCAGCA
>CAUYUJ010002891.1:1266081-1296081 GCA_963575745.1 Prorocentrum cordatum | reverse complement strand
CAACACCAACACCAATGCCAACACCATCACCAACAACAACACCACCAACACCAACATCAGCACCAACAACAACAATTACGCTACCGAGGAGCCCCACATACTTAATTTAAATATTATGTGTTTGCTGAAGTTTATAATATATGCGCAATTCTGCGTTCTGGGCCCTCGTCGCGAATGTTCCCTTCTGTGTCATCCAACGCCATATTGCTTGAACCTCCTCCCTCTTCCTGGCCTTCTATCTTCCATCGAGGACGGATTCGAGCCAGCCAGCGGCCGCGGTGAGGGACCACCTCCTGCGCACCCCGTCTGGCGCCGAGAAATCGCCACGCTTGCTATGCCCTGGACGACCGTCGTGCACAGTGGCCGCGGTGAGGGACCACCCCCTGCGCGCCCCCTATGGTGCCGAGAAAATGCCACGCCTGCTATGCCCTGGACGACAGACGTACGTAGCGGCCGCGGTGAGGGACCACCCCCTGCGCAACCCCTTATGGTGTCGAGAAAATGCTACGAACACTATGCCCTGGACGACATGCGTGAATAGCGGCCGCGGTGAGGGACCAGCGCCTGCGCACCCCCAGTGGCGTCAAGAAAGTGCCACGCCTGCTGTGCCTCAACGACCGTCGTGCGTAGCATCATGCTCCTGGCTCTTGCATTCTCGAAGGCCCACCGGCGGTCCGTCTGAGCCGGCCCAGGGGACAGCGGAATGCGAGGGGCGCCTGTGGAACGAACAAAGGTAGCAAGCAGAAGTGTTGGAGACCGCTGCGGAGTGAAAGCCTGCGCGGGCGTGGACTTGATGGGCGTGTCCTGCGCGGGCGTGGCGCCGCCCCCGTCGCCAGCATCGCCGACTCGCCGAACTTTCGCCAACGGCGACCCATCATCCGACTCTCCCGGCTGATCAGCGGGGAACCCGCGGGATGAAGGGTTCAGCAGGTACCTAACCAAGCAAAGCCTCCTGGCATCGTCGGCGCCTTTTGTTCGCGGCAACTCATTGTATCTGGTGAGGAGCGTGTCAGGCCACCAGTTTGCCAGCTGTCGGTGGTAAGCATCAAATGCGCCGCGTACCAGGACGTTCCCATGCCGGACAACATATATTCGCAAACCATCCAAGCTCACCTTAGCGCCCATATCTTGCATAGCTCTCTTGAGCTGCTCGCATGGCGGTGGCAAAGCGGACATTGCGCATTTGGGCGCCACGACGGTAGCCGTACCTTTGACGGAGAGTCACCGGCAGTCGTCCGCGCTCACATATCGAGCAGTCTGAGCCCGCATGGGCCACGGTGGCTACAATTCTTGATGATGATGATGGTGATGATGATGATGCTACAGCGTCCCCCCCCCTGGTTGCGTGCCCCTGCAGCCTCGAAAAAGGCACGCGCGCGCTGGGCCTTGGGAGACCGACCCCCCTGCGCACCCTCTATGCCTTCGAGAGAAGTGCCACGCCTGCTGTGCCTGAACGACCGTCGTGCATAGCGGCCGCGGTGGGAGACCACCCCCTGCGCACCCTCTATGCCGTGGAGAGAAGTGCCACGCCTGCTGTGCCTGGACGACCGTCGTGCATAGCGACCTCAATGGGAAACCACCCCCTGCGCGCCCCCTGTTGTGTCGAGAAAGTGCCACGCCTGCTGTGCCTGGACGACCGTCGTGCATAGCGGCCGCGGTGAGGGACCAGCGCCTGCGCACCCCCAGTGGCGTCGAGAAAGTGCCACGCCTGCTGTGCTTGAGCGGCCGTCGTGCATAGCGGCCGCGGTGAAAGACCACCCCCTGCGCACCCCCTGTGGTGTCGAGAATGTGCCACGCGTGCTGTGCCTGGACGGCTGTCGTGCGTAGCGGCCGCGGTGAGAGACCACCCTGTGGTGTCGAGAATGTGCCACGCCTGCTGTGCTTGGACGACCGTCGTGCATAGCGGCCGCGGTGACAGACCACCCCCTGCGCACCCCCTGTGGTGTCGAGAATGTGCCACGCGTGCTGTGCCTGGACGGCCGTCGTGCATAGCGGCCGCGGTGAGAGACCACCCCCTGCGCACCCCCTTGTGGTGTCGAGAATGTGCCACGCCTGCTGTGCCTGGACGACCGTCGTGCATAGCGGCCGCGGTGAGAGACCACCCCCTGCGCACCCCCTGTGGTGTCGAGAATGTGCCACGCCTGCTGTGCCTGGACGACCGTCGTGCATAGCGGCCGCGGTGAGAGACCACCCCCTGCGCACCCCCTGTGGTGTCGAGAAATGTGCCCGACCGTCGTGCATAGCGGCCGCGGTGACCCCCTGCGCACCCCCTCGGAATGTGCCGCGCCTGCTGTGCTTGGACGACCGTCGTGCATAGCGGCCGCGGTGAGAGACCACCCCCTGCACAGCCCCTGTGGTGTCGAGAAAGTGCCACGCCTGCTGTGCCTGGACGACCGTCGTGCATAGCGGACGCGGTGAGACACCACCCCCTGCACAGCCCCTGTGGTGTCGAGAATGTTCCACGCCTGCTGTGCTTGGACGACCGTCGTGCGTAGCGGCCGCGGTGAGAGACCACACCCTGCGCACCCCCTGTGGTGTCGAGAATGTGCCACGCCTGCTGTGCCTGGACGGTCGTCGTGCATAGCGGCCGCGGTGAGAGACCACCCTGTGGTGTCGAGAAAGTGCCACGCCTGCTGTGCCTGGACGGCCGTCGTGCATAGCGGCTGCGGCGAGATACCGCCCCCTGAACACCCCCTGTGGTGTCGAGAATGTGCCGCGCCTGCTGTGCCTGGACGACCGTCGTGCCTAGCGGGCGCGGTGAGAGACCACCCCCTCCGCACCCCCTGTGGTGTCGAGAATGTGCCGCGCCTGCTGTGCTTGGGCGACCGTCGTGCATAGCGGCCGCGGTGAGAGACCACCCCCTGCGCACCCCCTGTGGTGCCGAGGAAGTGCCACGCCTGCTGTGCCTGGACGACCGTCGTGCATAGCGGCCGCGGTGAGAGACCACCCCCTGCGCACCCCCTGTGGCGTCGAGATGTGCCACGCCTGCTGTGCCTGGACGACCGTCGTGCGTAGCGGCCGCGGTGAGCACCCCCTGTGCCACGCCTGCCTTTGGCTGTCCCTGCCACGCCTGCTGTGCCTGGACGACCGGCAATAGCGGCCGCGGTGAGACCACCCCCTGCGCACCCCCTGTGGTGTCGAGAAAGTGCCACGCCTGCTGTGCCTGGACGACCTGTCGCATAGCGGCCGCGGTGAGGGACCACCCCCTGCGCACCCCCTGTGGTGTCGAGAAGTGCCACGCCTGCTGTGCCTGGAGACCGTCGTGCATAGCGGCCGCGGTGAGAGACCACCCCCTGCGCACCCCCTGTGGTGTCGAGAATGTGCCACGCCTGCTGTGCCTGGACGACCGTCGTGCATAGCGGCCGCGGTGAGAGACCACCCCCTGCGCACCCCCTGTGGTGTCGAGAATGTGCCACGCCTGCTGTGCCTGGACGACCGTCGTGCATAGCGGCCGCGGTGAGAGACCACCCCCTGCGCACCCCCTGTGGTGTCGAGAAAGTGCCACGCCTGCTGTGCCTGGACGACCGTCGTGCATAGCGGCCGCGGTGAAAGACCACCCCCTGCGCACCCCCTGTGGTGTCGAGAATGTGCCACGCCTGCTGTGCCTGGACGACCGTCGTGCGTAGCGGCCGCGGTGGGAGACCACCCCCTGCGCACCCCCTGTGGTGTCGAGAAAGTGCCACACCTGCTGTGCTTGGACGACCGTCGTGCATAGCGGCCGCGGTGACAGACCACCCCCTGCGCACCCCCTGTGGTGTCGAGAATGTGCCGCGCTTGCTGTGCCTGGACGACCGTCGTGCATAGCGGCCGCGGTGAGAGAACACCCCCTGCGCACCCCCTTGTGGTGTCGAGAATGTGCCGCGCCTGCTGTGCTTGGACGACCGTCGTGCATAGCGGACGCGGAGAGAGACCACCCCCTGCACAGCCCCTGTGGTGTCGAGAAAGTGCCACGCCTGCTGTGCCTGGACGGCCCTGGCACGCATAGGGAGACCACCCCCTGCGCACTCAGCTAAGCTGAGCCGAGCTGTGCTGTGCCGTGCTGTGCTGAGCTGAGTGAGGTGAATGAGCGCGGGTGCGGCGCGGCAGGGAAGAGAAGGAGAGGGAGGAGAAGGAGGAGGAGACGCGGGTAGGACGCGGAAGGGAAGAAAAAACCAGAACCCCACGAAGCATGTGGGGAATAACAAAATCAGCAACAGCAGCAACAGCAGCAACAACACCACAACCAACAACAACAACAACACCAACAACAACACCAACACCAACAACAACAGCAGCAGCATCAACATCAGCATCAGCATCAGCATCAGCAACAACAACAACAACAACATCGACAATAACACCAACACCAACACCAACACCATCAACAACAACAACAACTACAACAACCACAACAGCAAGTATCTTCCTTAGTCGTCCCGGTTCCGAACTGCTTTTGCGCACGGGCGCTGAAGTCAGAGCAGCTGGACCCTCGGGAATCACAATGATAACTGTGCGAATGTCCTTGCCAAATAATCTGCGCGATCGCCACCGGTAACATCTGAGACCGCGTTCAGACTGGCCACATCCAGGCAACGGCGGAAGTATGGTTCACAATGCTACTCGGCGATGCGCTACCGGTGGCCGTCCACGACACAAACTTACCCATTCGTTTCAAGATATGGACATTCGACTCTTATTGTGAGCTCTTTCGGTTGCAAGTTTAACTTTCCTAATGTCTTGGATCTGGCAGCAGGTTGTGTCCGGCAATCTCACTATTCTGGTGCAGGCTAGCTTCGAGAGCGTGGAGGTGAATTTCCCGTCGCAGAAGCGTTACGGGGCTGCTGCGATGATCAAGTCGCAGTGTATGTGCCTCCTTCTGCAGTCCATCGGGGCTGTCCGCCTCAGTCGTGCAGTCCAGTACCCTCGCTGTCCGATGTGGGCCCGCCAGCCATGGGCCGCCTTCCCAGCAGCTACGCAGGAGATGATGCTCACAGATATTGGCACGGAGTGGGATCTTAGCAGCCAATGTACCCTGGCTCCTGAACCCACTGCCACTGCGATTCATGTACTATTCAATCATGTTGGCTGCTACATCGGAAACGCGAATTTACAGAGGAGTGGTGCCATCAAATCTGGACTCAGTGCACGGGCGCTGGAGTATCTCCGAGCGGTGCTCCTCCCATGGACGCGAGATGGGAAGCTTGCGCGGATTCCACCCTACGAAAAAGCGTGGCCTCCATTTCTTTCGTGCCTTAAGCTCGATGCCGAAATGCAAGCCTCGGCAGTGAGGACGACTTTGATCAAGAGTCTGGCGCCAAGGTGCAATCGCGCTGATGTTGAACAAGTGGGTGCACGGCAATTTCAAGGTCAACCACTTCGCCCTGGACGTGCCCGTCCTCGTCGGCGGCCTCCTCCACGGCTACGAACTCGCGGACAACGCTCGGTACGGGCCTCCAGAATATTTGCGACGTGCCATGAGAAACGATAAGCTCCAGAACGGATGCCAGTCATACATGATAAAAAAGGTACGTATCGTGAGCTGTACCATTACTTGCAGCTGTCGTCCCTCATGCTTGCTGGATTCGTGGGGCCTCTCAATATGTCGATTCACCATCACAGCCTTCTTTCTGCGTATTGTTCAACTGAATCTGCGCTTCTCGACTTACCTCCCAAATGGCCAGACATCGAGTTGGTGCAAGGCTCACCGTGACAGTTCTGGGTGGTGGAGCGCAGTCTGCAGCACGCAGATGTTTGGAACGCACGCTGCGGCGAGTCCGGTTGCCCCCTTTGGCTGTCAAGCTGCTTGTGATTCCGACCGAGCTCCGACGGCAGAGATGTCTCATTCGCAAGTTGGTGTACTTCAGCTTAGCTCGGATACGCAGGCATCAAGCGAGACGTTGGATCCAATAGCGCATTCGCATTGTTTTTTCGGTAAGAGCCCCGCGTGGCAAACGAATTTTAACTGCAAAGAAGCCATTCGGAATTTTGACTTGGTGAAGGGGCCCTGGGACACACGAAGAAGCACACACACACAAATAACAGGATTCCCCATACCTTCCCACATTTTCCGGGCTTCTGTCTCCCCTCACACACTTCCCCTATTTCCCCAGACCTTCCTGGGGAATCGACGATCAATTGTGTCTGCGTTTTTTTCCCTCCCGATTTGGAGCCATCGCGTGCACCTGCGCCCGCTGCGCTCGGAGAGAAGGCCAACCTTGCCTCGCCGGGGGCGCGCGCCGGGCCCTGGAGGAGCTGCCGCCGTGGCCGACGCTGCCGCGAGTCCAGGCCAGGGCCAGGGCCAGTTGGCGTTGAGCAGGGACCGACCCGCCCAGCATTCCTACAGTCCTGCCACGAAATGTTTTCAGAACCCAACAGCGTCCTGAGAACAGAGACAGTGTTCTCAGAACGTGGGCCCGAGGTGTTCAAACAAGACAGTCTCAACCAGAGATGTTCTAAAGAACATGTCGTGGGAATCACAAAAGGTTCTCAGAACATTGTTTGGTAGGGCTAGAGGCGAGCCAAAACGCCTCGCCACTGCTTGAAAATTTGAGAGTGGGCGCATTCACACCGGCTTCACCCTCGAGTCGCCCGCGAAAAGGGAACCTCTCTTGCGAGGCCGACTGGTGGATGTGGAACTCTCAGAACAACCGCCAGACTGGGCTCACCAGGACGAGTTATGTTAGCATATATGCCCCGTCTTCAAAAACTGTTTTGGTTCCAGACGACCGCGATGCGCAAAAAGCTTGGACAGTCAACGCTGTATTGCACGACACTCTGTGGACAATTCGGCAAGATTTCACGACCGAGCAAATCATTCCACGGTGTTTTGCCCGTGCGCAAGCGGGGGTGCCACATTGGTTGCGTGGGAAGCCGAGGCGACCAGGGCGTCAGCTTCGACCGCCTGCGCTCTTCGTTTTTGTGAAGTCTAAGTGCTTTGCGGACACCAGGGAGAAGCGATGTCGAACATCAAATCATGCATGTGTCCGCCGATTTCTCGACATGTCTGAAATTCCTTATGCTTGCGATTGGAAGGCGTGCGCTCGCGGCATTCGGGCCGTCGTGCAATCCACGGGTGCCACGCGCGAAATATTCAATATCAATTATGCCGTTCCCCTACTCAGCTCCGGCCTACAGAATTTAGCCGCAAACCCAACAAGGGTTTGTAGATGCTGCGGTGCACGGCTGGAGCAGCCGCTCACGGCGGTATCCGCTGACATCGACCAAGCTTTCGAGGCGCGCGCAGCCAGGGCCGCCCCCGCCTTCATCCGATTACAACAGAGATTCCGGGATCCTAAGTGCTGCGAGGTCTACGTCACAAAAGGCCCTCGGTACAGATTTAAGTGCCCCGCGGCAGGGGCATGTTGTCAAGGTTAGCTCTCGCTCAGTCTTTGTGCGCTTGCTGCTGCCCTCCAAGCTGCCACCCTCAACCTCATCACGTTCAGTACTTTAGTGAACTTTAGTGATCGAGTTAGTGGGTCTCTCAATTAAGGGGGCGATGTCGGCTGCTGCCGTGTCGGTGGTCCTCGGGGATGAACCTGAGGTCCTGGACCGAGCAGTTCGCAGCCCGGGCTTCCCAAATCTCTCGCCTGCGGATATGCCCCGACACGTGTCTGGCCGAGATCTGTTGACGACGTGCTATCGTTTTCGATGCAATATTGCGGCTGCTGCCTCCGCTGTTTCCTGATCCAAGTGCATGCTGATGAGCCTCTGCCTGTTGTATTCGGCAGCGGAAGTACGGGAAGCGAAATCCAGCGGGGCATACCTTCACAGTTTGAGTGGCTGGACCTGGAGTTCTCTTATTTCGTGGATTCCCTAGCGTGGATCACCAAGAACCCGAATAGGCAATGTGTGCACGGTCTCGGGGAGGAGAAAAGAAGCAATGTGCTACCTTGGCTGGCGAAACGGGATCAGAAGGACAAGAAACCCAAGAACAAGATGTCATCCAGCAGCTCGAGTTCGAGCGACACCGAGGCGCGGGTGGAATTATGCGAGAAGTATTCGGAGAAGCACAGCAAACAGTACCGGAGGTACTGCGAGCACATGAAGGAGCAGGAGAAGGCCAAATAGTATGAGCGCCAAAGACAAAAATCATTGCGGACGCAAGTCGTCCGCAGCTTCAAACAGCTCTGCAAGAAACTGCGAAGAAAACTGGTTCTGGCGAGGGCCCTGCCGGACAGGGGGATCCTCTTCGAGCTCCTCCTGGGCCGGCTTCGGCGCCCGCTCAGCAGCAGAGGAGTCGCACGCCAATTCCGAGGAGCTCACGCTCTTGCAGCGCGCCTTCATCGAGGCGGCTGTGGGCCCCAACGTGATCAAGTTCTCGAACGGCACGCAGAAGCACATCAGGGAGACGCTCGAGGGCGCCTGGGACAACCCCAAGGTGGCCAAGGTGATCGACAGCATCACCAAGACCCACGGCGGCGGCATCGCGGTGCCCCGGAGCAACGTTGATCGCAGCAGCACGCTTGTCTCGGTTGTTCAGAAAATGGGCTGAGATGGTATCGTTAGCAGTCTTACTACATTAGTGGTTGTGGTTACAAGTCCGAGTTCTTGATCTTCACGTTGATTGTCCTGTACATGCGTCACTCTATCGATTTACAGCCTGCTCCTGTATCTTGCTGTCTGGTCTGGGTCTCAAGCCGGCGCATGGACAACGCACCAGGAGCACCTGCATTATCTTCAGCGAGTGGGGATGTAAATGCTATGGGCTAGTTTTTCCAGCTACATGGGGTGGAATTCAGATACTCTTGGGTATCAGACAGGATCAATGATTCTAGCGTCGATTACGCCCAATGGTGAAAGTAGCACCTCCACGGATATTGTCAACAGTGGAATGCTGAATGTGTCACCATGGGCGATGGGAAAAAATGCTCAAATTTGCTGTGGAGTTGGGTAGTTTCTGGCGGTGAGTGTTCGAGATAGGAGGCGCGTGTGAGACGAGGCTGAATGAATGTCTGCTCTCATGGATTGCTGCCCTCCTCTTCTCTCCAGCAACCCCCTGGAGGGTCAACAACTATCTTTCGTAGTTGTACCAGCTCCGAGCTGCTGCTTTGGCGCACTGGCGCTGAAGTCAGAGCAGCTGGACCCTCGGGAGTCACAGGGATGACTGTGCGAATGGTCCTTGCCACATAATCTGCACGATCGCCACCGGTAACAACGAAACCAACACCAACACCACCAACAACAGCACCAACGACAACAGCAACAACAACAACACTCACATCAACACCAACAACAACACTACCAACAGCAACAACATCATCAGCGACACCAACACCAACACCAACACCACCACCAACAGCAACAGCAACAGCAACAGCAACAACAACCACGACAAAGCAAGGGCGACCAGCGCTGACCCGTCGGGACCCCCCCCGGCAACAACCACAACAACTACCCCCCACACACACACACACAACACCACAACAACGCCGTTTCAAATCGATTTCTGTGAACAACAACAACAACAGCAACAACAGCAACAACAGCAACAACAGCAACAACAGCAACAACAACAACAACAACAACAACAACAACAACGGCCACGATGAATACGACGACGATGACGACGACGGCAACGTCGACGACAACGACCACCACGACGACGCGAGGCCGAGGGCGTGGGCGCCGTGCCCTCTTCCCGACAAGGGGCGGGCGCCTGGCACCTGCTCTTCCACCGTGCCCATGACGCGCAGCTTGGCGGCCATTCTGGGGTGTGGGCGAGGCAGCGAGGCAGAGGAGGGGAAGGAGGGGGGGAGGAGGAGGAGGAGGAGGAGGAGGAGGAGGAGGAGGAGGAGGAGGAGGAGAGGAAGAGGAGGAGGAGGAGGAGGAGGAGGAGGGAGCGAGGTAGAGGAAGGGAAGGGGGGAGGAGGTAGCGAGGTAGAGGAGGGAGGAGGAGGGGAAGGAAGGAAGGGGGGGGATGGAGAGGGGGGAGGGGGGAGAGGGACGAGGCAGGGGGAGGTCAGTAGGGGGGAGGAAGAGGGGGGCGAGGGGTAGGCCCTCCCCGCTCTCAGCATGGCCTCCGACCTGGGAGGAGGGGCGAAGAAGGGAGCGCGAGGAGGACTCTTCCTTCTCCCTCCCCCCCGCCTCCACCTGTGCAGACGCCCTCGCCCTGCTCCTCCTCCCCCCCCCCCCCCCCCCCTCCCCTCCTCCTGCGCCACCCATTTCCATGTCTCCACCTCCTCCTCCTCCCTCTCCTCCTCCTCCTCCTCCTCCTCCTCCTCCTCCTCCTCCTCCTCCTCCTCCTCCTCCGTTCGCTCCCTTATAAATGACTCGTCCCTGTCGCATACCAAAGGCAAGGCCGAACGGGCGGGCCGGGCGTCTGGCCTGAGGCGTCCGCACCATTTGCGATCCTGGAGGTTGAATTGCGCAACAGTTCCACGGATGGAGGGCGAACGGATTTTCAAACGGTGGCGCTCACTTTAGCGCTGCGCGCACTTGCCTCAACCATTTGAATGCAAGAACTTCACATATGGAGGGCGGGTCATTTTCAAAATGTTGCTCTCGCCGTAGCGCCGTGCTTTTCTGCTTTCAACACTTGCAACCGCTTCACGGATGGAGGATGGTTCCTGTTTAAAATGTGACTCTCGCCTTAGCGCCGCGAACAATCGTTTTAAGAATTCACAAGAGCTTCAAATTATCGCTTGATGTTTTGGCACGATGCCGGACTGGCAGGGCACAACACTTACGTTTATTCATGGTGCTGAAATCACAGAAATGGTGTTCCACCAAGGCTTACGATCTTCAAGACGCAACAATGAGGGTGATTCGCGGCATTGAAATCCCGAGAACGGTGTTCTGGCACAATGCCGGATTTTCAAACGGTTGTCTTCCAACGGGGTACTGCCCGCAATAAACATGGATCCTTGTAGGGGCTAGGGAGCTGGAGCTCGGGGGATTTGCTGCACTATCGATGTTGGCTCTTGAGTTAATACTGGTCCTCCTCGTCCTCGTCCTCGACGTCGTTCTCGTCGTCGCTATCGTCCTCCTCCTGGTCCTTTTGCTCCTCCTCTCCCCCTCATCTTTCTTCTGCGCATGTAAGCTAACGACCAAAGAGTCGTCAGAAAATAGTCCCCGGACTATTTTTGGACCATTCCTGGCCTATTGTTGGGGGGTATTTTTTTGCATTTTTCGCCGAAAATTCCCCTGTAGGGGGACACGCCCGACGTAACCGCAGGTAGAGGGTCTGGGGGCGGGTCTGCCGCTCCGAGCCGCCCGTGGAGAATCCCGGGGGCCTGGCGGGGGCTCCGGGAGGCTGACCTGCCCAAGGTTTCCCGACTCGCTAATTACTTCACGCGAGCCCTACCCTTAGACTACCCCTACCCTTACCCCTACCCCTACCCTTACCCCTACCCTACCCTTACCCCTACCCTTACCCTTACCCCTACCCTTACCCCTACCCTTACGAGGGGCCACACGCGAACCCTACCCCTTACCCTTACCCTGACCTTCCAGGAGGGCTCACACGTAGCACCAGGACGTCGGCGTCCTGATCCCTGTCTAGGCTTGAGGCAGTCCCGACACACGCGAACCCTTAGGTCGAGGCAGGTCCGGGAGCGGGTGCCGATCCCCTTTTGTCCCCCAGTGCCGCGGGCGGGCGGCGCTCCACCGGCCGGGCTGCGGCCTCGGGGTGCGCTTCTCGGGCCGGGCGAAAGCGGGGGGGGAGAGTCACCCTGACCTTCCAGAGCGCTTGAAAATGGCACTCCTGACCTACAGATCTATCTGGACTGCCTCAAACCTCGACAGGGATTTAGGACGTCGACGTCCTGGTGCTATTTCTGGCCATCCTGGACGGTCAGGGCCAAAGGGGGGCGTTTGAGAACCAGCTCACGCAGCTGCGTTCCCCGGCGCCTCCCGGCGCTGGGAGGCGCCCACGTATCGAGGGATAGCCACCCTGACGTTCCAGGAGGGCAACCAAAGTAGCACCAGGACGTCGGCGTCCTGATTCCTGTCGAGGTTTGAGGCAGTCCAGATAGATCTATAGGTCTGGAGTGCTATTTTTTAGCGCTCTGGAAGGTCAGGGGAAAGGGGCGGCTTGAGAACCAGCTCACGCAGCTGACTTCCCCGGCGCCTCCCGGCGCCGGGAGGCGCACACGTATCGAGGCATGGGCCCAGCGGCGGGGCCGAAACCAGCTGCGTTCAGCAGATTTCGTACCCCCCCCTTTCCCTATCCCCCCCTTTCGTCCGGCCCGATTTTCATCCGGAAACCCCTGCTCTGGGTTTCTTCATAAGCGTGGGGGGAGTACCCCGCCGACGGGAGTCAACATCGCCTCGTCGTCGCGCCGCGACGGGGGTCGGAGCGCCTTTGGCGGGCGGTGGCTGCCCGCGACGGGGGTCGCTGTGGGGCTGAGGGCGGGGGTGACGCCGACGCTGATTAAGAAACTCAGTGTAGTGGCCGACACGCGCGCGCGCAGATAAAGAATTCAGCTGTCACCAGAGGTTGTGGCACGGCTCTGGCCAGTGGGGCCGGCGAGAGTGTGTATATATATGTGTGTGTGTATGTGTGTATGTGTGTGTGTGTGTCCGTCTGTCTCTGTCTGTCTCTGTCTGTCTCTCTGTCGTCTGTCTGTCTGTCTGTCTGTATGTATTTAAACATCACATATATATGTAGATCTATTATATATGCATGAGCGTGAACTTGTATGTGCACATACTAGGACAATGGCGGGCGCTTCGCGCGCGCTCGAGTTTTGGCTAGGCTGGATGGTCGAACTCTTGGGGACCTCCATGCCATGATATTTCTTCTGGGGCTTCCAAGAACAATGAAGACGGCCCGAATGGCTTCCAAGACTTCCGACGGCCCACCCGCGGCGGCTCAAGACAGGCTCAAGAGGCACTTCGGGGGCCCTTCTCTTCGCCGCGGCTGGACGCCGCCGGAAGACGAGGGAGGAACAGAGGAGGTGAAGGGATTGCCTGAGGGAGAAGAAGGAGGATGAGAAGGAGGAAGGAGGAGTAGGAGGGGGGATAGGAGGAAGAGGAATAGGAGGAGGAGGAGGCGGAGGAGGATCAGCCGCAGCAGCTGGAGCAGGACGAACAAGTCATGGGGAGGATGCAGGAAGGAGGTGGGCATACCGTTGGCCGCGATGGTGAAACAACTCCGCCGGCGAAGCCCCCGAGTAGACCTCCTGGACTTGAGCGCCAGGAGGTCTACTCGGGGGCTTCTGGGTCGCCGTCGTCGCCGTCGTCGTCGTCGTCGTCGTTCTCTTTGGTGTCGTCGTCGTCGTATCCATTGTCGTCGTCGTTGTCGTCGTCGTCGTTGTCGTCGTCGTCGTCGTCGTCGTCGTCGTCGTCGCTGTCGTCGTCGTCCTTGGCTTGGCCTCTGGCACATCGGGGCTCGAGGCCCGATGATCGAGGTTCTGGGAAACCATCCTTGGCCACTTTGGGTCTACTTGTGGGCGTTCCGGGCGATCTGGGAGCTCTCGTGGACCGGCTCTGGGACAACTCGGAAAAATTGGGAATCTGCTGCTTCCCCTTTAGTGCAAGGTGCAGCCCAAGGGGCGCCAGGGCCAAATTCCTTAGCGGCAAGAGGGGAGGAGTCGATACTCCAGGCACGCTTGAGGCAAATGGAAATGTTGGAATTCCCTTCTTTTCAAATGCCGCAGGGCCTCTTTTGGGGCTCCTTTGGACCTCTTTAAGGCTTCTTGGGGACCTCGTGAAGCCTCCTGGGGGTCTCCTGAGGTTCTCGGCTCACGCTCCCGATCCTGGGCCGTGGTTGGGGCCCTCTCGGGCCGTCTTGGAGCTGTTTTGGGGCTGTGTTGAAGACTGTTGGGCCGTCTTGGGGCGATCCTCGGGGCCTCTTAGGGCGTCTTGCAGCGTCGGGAAGCGAACATGCGGAAACGCCAGAACCAGCCAAAAGCCGAAGAAACATCACTGTTTGTTAGCCTATTCGAGCTCTCTTGGGAGACTTCTTGGAAGCCTCTTGGGTGTCTTGGGTGCTTCTTGGGCCGTCTCGAGGTCGTCTTGGACCGTCTCGGGGGCCGTTTGGGGTCCTCTTGTTTCGTTTTGGTACCCCCTTGGCCTCTCCAGGCCGCTTCTGGAAAGCGAATCGGGGGGTAACAAAAAGCTTTCCTGGATGGTTGCGGAGTGGCCGCCTCCAGGCCGGGGTGTGTATATATACACATACAATCGTGTCACGTATGTATGTATATATGTACAGACATAGGTGAACACATACATGTATGTACATACACACGTAGCCACACATATACATATATACCTACACACTAAATCCACGCGCGCGGTTCGCGCAAACTTATTTTCTAGTGCGACGCTCCACGACACAATGAATGCACATGTGGCAACATCCGCGTAAGGATCGAAGATTGCGACGACAATGGACAAGGCAGTACCCACCACAAGCCCCACATGTTCTTCTCACTCATCCTCCTGTTCCACCTTCAACTGCTCCTCCTGATCCTTCTCTTCCGCTTTCGGCTCCTCATCATCCTCTTCATTCCCATCGGGACCTCATCCTCATCGTCCTCATCGTACTCATCATCATCCTCCTCCAGCTCATCATCATCGCCCCCGTCGTCGTCACCGTTGCCTCCTCCGCCTCCTCCTCCTCCGCCTCCTCCTCCTCCTCCTCCTCCTCCTCCTCACCCGCGTGATCCTCCGGCTGTTGTCAAGCCCCCTCCTCTCGTCCGCTCTGGCCTCCACCCTGCTGCCCCTCTGCGTCCTCGTCGCCCTCGCCCCCCCGCACTCCTCTTCGCCGTCCTCGTCCTCGTCGTCCTCGTCGTCCTCGCCCTCGTCGTCCTCGCCCTCGTCCTCGTCGTCCTCGTCGTCCTCCGTACGTGGGCCCTGCGATCTCTTAACCTTCAGTGGGCCGAACGATCTGTGAATCCCATTCTAGACCCATTTCTAAACCCAAGTTCGCCTGGCCATTTCTAAACCCATTTCTAAACCCAAGTGAATCCAGGTGGGCCCTCCAGGAGCGCCTCGAAGGATCCGAGAGGCCAGGCTCGTGCAGACGCGCCTCTGAGCTCGACGGCACCGCGCGAATGCCCCAGGAAAGCCCTCGGCGACTTCCCGCGGCTGACCAGAAGGGGCGCGCTCGAGTGATATGCGTTTTCCAGTGGCAATCAATCGGTGAAACCAGCGCGGCAATCGAAATACTCACCACGGGGATCTGGCTTCTCTGCTCTCTGCCGCGTCGTGGAGTTGACGCTGCGCCGGAGGAGAGCAGTGCGTCAACCATGGCATCGCCGAGAAATGCCAGGACTCCTGGACGTGCCCCCCCCAGGAATTCAAGCGACGGCAGTCGGCAGCGTGCGTCCTCTCATAAAGGGGGCAACTGCCAGCAGAAGGAGTGGACGATGCCTTGGCTCTGCACGCTCCCCACATAATTACGAAATACTTCCCACGAATGCTGGTGATCTGCGCGAGATTCGAATCGATGTTCCCGAAGCCTGTCCAGGACCATCGCGAATGACGTTGACGCCATAAGTTCTGGAGGTTTCTTAGAGCCTCCTGGGAGCCTCGGGGGGGCTTCTAAACATCCTTCTCGGGTTTGGGGCCTCTTGGGGGCCAACTAGCGATGTTGGCGTCTCCGCGGCCGCTGTTGGGGGCCTGTTGGGGGCGCGTTGGACCCGTTTGGGCGGCCTCTTGGGCCGTCCTGGGAACCTGCTCGCAGGGGTTTTCGGCCGTCGTGGGGGGCGATCTCTGGTGTATGTTGGACCGTCTTGGGCGGTCGAAAGCAGTGAAAGCGAGGACGCTGACATCCTTCATAAACCAGCAGGAAGGCAATGAACCTGGCCTCGGCGCCCTCGTGAGGGGGCCTCCCGAGTCATCTGGGGCGATCCTGTAGCGCTCCGAGGGCGCTCTCGGGCCGCCTTGGTGGCCTTTTGAAGCGCTGGAGGCCACGTTGGGCGCTCTTGGGGCGCTCTCGGGGGCAAAACGGCCTGCAGTAGGGCGGAACAGGCACCCTGGACCCCGGGGGCAGCATTCGATTACTGGGGGCGGGCCCATTTGTCATTGCGTGCCAGGGTGCGGGGGGGCCCAACACTCCGACATTCTACACATAACTAAATGTGCATATATATATGTATATGTATATATATATGTATATGGATGTATATATGCATATATGTATGTATGTATGTAGGTATGCATGCATGCATGCATGTATGTATGTATGTATGCATGCATGCATGCATGCATGTATGTATGTATGTATGTATGTGTGTGTGTGTGTGTGTTTATATACACACTCGAACCACGCGCGCGCTTCGCGCGCGCTTAGGTTCAAGCGCGGCCCATGCCCCCGCGTTGAAAGAAACGTCGGTGGTCATTTGCGCGGTCGTCAGGGAAGTCATTGGGCGGTCCTGGGTGCCGTCTCGCTATCAAAGGAGTGTTTTCGACCGCCCCCCAGTTGGTCGCAGCAGGTCGCTGGGATTATCTGATCTAGCTTGGGGCGGTTTCGGCGCTGCCTCGGCGCGCATCTCTTGCCCCAATAAGCATCGGGGCTCTCCTGGGCCACGTCGGGGGGACCCTCCGGAAGCCTGGAAATGCACAGCAGAAACGCCATCGTCGGGGCCCTCTGGGGCGCAGCGGTGGGGACGAAAGAGCAGACGTGGTCAAACATGTGCGCTTCCTGCGGCCATGCGTTCACGTTGGCCTCTTGCGGCTTTCGTGAGGGACCTGTTGGGGTACGCGAGGAGCCACGGGGCCTGGGTTGTGGGTTAGATCTATGCGAGCTCTTCAAACACGCCCGCTCGTACTGAGCGGTACGGGGTATATATATATATATATATATAGATAGAGAGAGAGAGAGAGAGAGAGAGAGTCGCCCCACGTTTTGAAATGGCTGGGCAAGTCGCAGAAGAATTAATGATGGTGCGATGCCGCCAACGGAAAAGAGAGACTTTCGGGGGGGCCCCAGACGGTCTGGCGACCACACCGTGCGATGAGTCCGTGGGGACTCGGGGTCGCCGCGCAGTTTTGGGACTCGGGCCGTTCTCCGAGGGCGGCCCGGGCGGTCGGGGCCCGCGCGGCCCCGCGGGGGCAGAAGACGCGCGGCGTGACATCCTCGAGGGGTCCGAGGTCACCGCGCGGTCCGCCACCGCGCCGTTCTGGGACCTCGAGTGCGAGGCTCGCCAACACCCTTACCCGTCGGTGGGAGGAGAAATGTAGAAACATGACGTCGGAAGGCGTTGGAAGCAGCTTAGGCTCCAGCCCGGCCCCTGGAGAGGAGGGAGGAGGGAAGACCGTGCGACTCTTGAAGTATAGGAAGGCGCCTAACGTAGACTGGACTCTTGGAGCCCAGAATTTCGGGCTGGGCGAAAGGGGGGGATACCAAAGGGGGGGGGTGAGAATCAGCTCACGTAGCTGATTTCCCCGGCGCCTCCTGGCGCCGGAGGCGGCCATGTAGCGAGCAATGGGCCCCGCGGTGGGGCCGAAACCAGCTGCATGCAGCAGATTTCGTACCCACCCCCCTTTCGTCCGGCCCGAGAATTACCTGCTTCCCAGCATTACCTTTAGGTCGGGCCTGTCCCCCTACAGGGGGGTCTTGGGACGAGAAATTAAAAGTAGCCCCAAATAGTTCACAAACATATCAAACAATTCGTCCCCAGACTATTGTTTTGACTAGTTTTGCATATCCCTCCTGTAGAGGCCCAGGCCCGACTCAAAACTGCCTGCTTCCAGCGACCGACGGGTAGCCTCCCGGGCGCCGACGGAGGCCGCCGCGGGCCTCGGGCCGGTGGCCGAAGAGCAGCGCGGGAGCGCCGCCGGCCGGTCCTGGATTGCAGCTTCCCGCAGATGATCCAGTCCTTGGCACCCTCGGCGTTGTCGCGCGCCTCCTTGGCCTGTGGCGCGGCGGCGAAGGGCGCGAGCAGTCGAGCTTGATCTGTGGACGCCATGACAATTGGACACTCTAACAGTCCTAGCATTGAGCAAGACATGTGTTTCAATACGTAAAACACACTCTAGAGCTGTTTCAAACATGTTCTCAGTATCAAAAAACATGTCTGAGACATGTTTTAGACATCTGGAAATTACGGCAGGTTCGTGTCGTGCCGACCCCAGCGTTGGTTTTTGACACCGCGGGGATCGTTCAACCTTGAACGATCGGCCGCTGCCGCAACGCCCGATCGTTCAACATCGATCGATTCTGGGTCGCCGGCGGCGTTCAACCTTGAACGTCCGCGCTGGGGTCGCCGCTGGTCGACACGACGCAAACCTACCGTATTTGGCAGCATGCTTCCTCTCCATGGATCGACATCCACAAAGCTTTTGATTGGAGAGGGCACGCGGCCCTTCGGAGGGTCACACTTGCCGCAGGAGCGTGCGAAGCCACGGGGTGGCGAGGCGCCAGACACGGGACCCCTTGCTCCGGCAGGGTCGCCCTGCCAAGCGGGGCCGACTGTACTTTGGAAGCCCGAAACGGTGCGGTGACAAACCGTGCGGTGACCTCGGAACCCCGAGAGACCTCACCGCACGGTCCGTCACCGCACGGTCTTGGGACCCTGGAGGCCCCTGTCGCCCGAGACATCCTCGGAGAGGGGCTCGAGTCCCAAAACCGTGCGGTGATCCCGAATCCCCATCGACTCACCGCACGGTGTGGTCACCACACCGTTTGGGGGCCCCCGATGTACCCAGGAAGCCGAGGGACTCCGCACGGTCGGCGGGAGCCTACCCCGGGAAGCCGCCGGGGGGATCTCAGGGCAAACCTTCGGGGATGGACAGAACCCCCTTTAGCGAAACGTGGTCTAGTGAAAACGACCTCGGGCCCAAACCCGGCGGGCGCAGGCCTGGAAAATAACGGCCACGGCGCCCTCTCGAAAGCCGAAATCGGACAATTCACTAATCGACGTGTCACTGTTGGGGGTTCTGTCCAGCCCCGAAACCTGGGGGTCAACGGAAGGTAAGAATGCAGGATGGCGTTCGCCGGGTTTCGGGACCCAGGACCATCGCAGATCGATCTGGCTCCAAGAATGCTGTAGAGAGAAGAGGTCTAGGGCTCTGGTCGTGATCGTTAGTGATGTTTCAACTAGAGGGAGGAGGACAGTAATAGCGGAGAAGGAGGAGGAGGAGGAGGAGAAAGAGGAGGAGGAGCACGAGCAGGAGCAGGGGGAGGTCGAGGAGGAGAAGAAAAGTCAATATTGAAGGAGGGGCAGGAGGAGGAGGACGAGGGAGGAGGAGGAAGGAGGACGAGGTACTTCCTCCCTCCCTAGAAGGCGGGAGTGCTTCCAAGAAGGCGAAGGCCTTCCAAGAAAAAACATCCCTACTTGTAAGAAACCGTCTGAAACATCCGGGCCCTTCTAAGAAGGCCCATGCCCGTTAAGCCTCCCCGACCTCTTCAACCGCGCAACCCCCTCCTGCGAGAAGGGACAACCGACTGGCAAGGATTAGCTGTGGGTCCTGCCAGTTGCCGAACACCGGCCACACGAACATGCAACAAGGATTAGCTGCGGGACTTGCCGGCTGCCGAACACCGGCCGTATGAACAGGTTGGTCGGCTGACGGGGCACCGGAACTGGGTGTGTGTTGGGCTGGTGCAGGAGCGTCTATCCGCCTGCGTGCCCTCAGGGCACGAGGAGATGGAGTGTCCTCAGGTCTTGCGAGTCTTCGGACCTCTCGAGTCCTGGATAACTCGAGTCTTGAATCCTGGATAACTGGATAACTCGAGTCTTCAGTCCTGGATAACTGGAGTCCTGGATAACTCGAGTCCTCAGTCCTGGATAACTGGATAACTCGAGTCTTGATATTCCAACTCGAGTCCTCAGTCCTGGATGAGTGGAAATGAAGCAGGGCCCGGCCCCCAAATGCACGGGTTCTCTGGTGGGGGCCGGAGGGCCCCAAGAGACGGGCCAGCGAGGCCACGGGGTCCCGCAACGGCCCAGGAACGCCCCACGGTGCTGCACAAGATGGGCGACAGACGGTCGCAGAGGCCCCAATACGCCCCAAGAGGGCTGCGAGAGTCCCCCGAAGACGGCCCCCGGACAGTCCAAGAGGGCCCCGAGACGAACATGTCGAGACCCCCGCTCCAAGATAGACCGTTAGCAGGCCTTTTAAGATCCCTGGCCCAATGGATGTGGACTACATGTTGTATAAGCTGTGGTGCGTAAGCTTTACGATGTGGACTATGTGATGCAAACTATGTTCCGTAAACAATGTTTCGTAATAGTTGTTGTTGCAAGCTATCACATATATATATATACATATACGTATACATATATAATGATGCGTAAGATATCTGGCGTGTACTACGTCATGTAACCTCGTGGTGCGAGCTAAATGGTGTGAGCTATGGTATGATAAACATGTGGCACGAGCTACGTGCTGAACTCTATGTTGTGTGAGCTATGTCGTGCGAGCTGGATGGTCTGAGCCATGTGTGGCATGAACTATGTTGTGCGAGCTGGATGGTCTGAGCTATGTCGTGCAAGCTCCGTGGCGCAAGCTATGCGTAAGCAGTGTGGCGCACAGGCCCTGATTATGCGCGGCAGCGGGATGGTAGGGGGCGTTGCCTCCGCGAGCGTCATTTGCAACGCTTTCCTCAGACCAGGAGGTGCCACTGACCACTCTGTACACCCTAGCAGAGCGGGTGGGCCCAGGCACCACGCAAAGGGGCGTCCAAGGAGCGTCCACGAGGCGCCCACGGGCGGGCACTGGGCGAACCATCGGGAAACCTACCCAAGCGCGGGGGAGGCATGTGAGGAGCCCCCGGGCGGGCAACGGGTGGAACCTCGGGAAACCCACCAAGCTCAGGGCGCCCACGAGGCGCCCACCAACCTGGCACCAGCCGAACACTCCAGAAACCCATCCAATTCCCTAAATAAACTGAAATGTATAAGAACCCCTGAGAACAAGCACTGCTTGGGGAAGAAACTTTCGAAGGTCCCAGCAATTTTTGCAGCGGCGCGCAGAGAGCGCCAACGGCGGCGCCGGAGGCGCTGCGAGGAGGGGCCCAGCGCTGACCCTGGAACGCAGCGCGGACCTCCAAACGCTGGACGCCGGAAGAGAGCGGACCTCCAGACGCTGGACGCTTCCAGGGGGGAAACGAACCTACCTCGCTTTTGACCACCCTCGCTTCCAGACGGCCCGCAGGCTGCTCGACGGGGAGGCGCCTGGTATGACTTGGTTTTGCGGGCCGGGCGAAAGGGGGGGATACCAAAGGGGAAGTTTGAGAATCAGCTCACGTAGATGATTTTCCTGGCGCCTCCCGGCGCCGGGAGGCGCTCATGTATCGAGGAGTGGGCCCGACGGCGGGGCCGAATGCAGCAGATTTCGCCCCCCCCCCCACCCTTCCCTATTCCCCCCCTTCGTTCGGCCCGAGTTTGGCCGCCTGGAAGCGAAAGCCGGGTGGGTAATTCACGCTCTGACCTTCGGACTCGAAGAGCACGGGCCTCCCAACGCTCATGCTGATGCCGCTTCTTGCAGACCCGAGCAACGAGAGGGCCGCAGTCCCCACGAAACTGGGTCCCGCCCTCGGCCGCTCCCCCCAGGACCCGGGGGGCACGTCGACCAACGGCGCAGGCGGAAAGCCAGGCGACGAGTAGGAGGAGGAGGAGGAGGAGGAGAAGGAGGAGGAGGAGGCGGAGGAGGAGGAGGAGGAGGAGGAGAGAGGAAGAGGAGGAAGAGGAGGAGGAGGAGGAGGAGGCGGAGGAGGAGGCGGAGGAGGAGGAGGAGGAGGAGTGGAGTGGAGCAATCGGACGTAGTCCGTTCGGAACAGAGATATGCCAGGGGGGCCATCCAGTTTTTCTCGGAGGGCCGTGGGGGGCGACATCCCACGGCCCACCGCGACAGGCCCCCCTGGCCTCACAATTTACTCGGAAACCGCTCCCGCCGCGTAGGAACCGATCGCGGCTTCGGCTGCCGAAACGTGCAAAGCCTCTAGCACTGACTTGCTGGGACCCGATCTGGACGGGTGGAGGCCTCGCCTGATCCTGCTGAGGTTCTCGAGGCCTTTGCCAGTGGGTCCCAGGGCCCTGCGCTCCCCCACTTGGTGGGAGAGAGGGCACGGCAAAAGTAGGCTTTTGACCTGGTGCGTGGCCGTGTGGCCGCACTTAACACAGAAAAACAATTGCCACTTGGGGATGGTGGCCAAAGTGTGGGAGGGGTGGATCAACTTGCCACTGATCACGCGAGGACCCCTCGACCACAGCACCTCTCCACACGCAGCGAACTCGGGAAGGGGGCAAGGCGGCACACACTCTGTGGCGGCAGCTGGAATAACGTGGCAAGCGTCAACGATGATGAGGCAAACAGGGCATCTCCATTTGTCTGCACACCGCTCGAATTTGTGCTGAGAAGCCGCGATCGCGGTCTGCAACTGAGAGCGCGGGGCAGCCTCCTGGGTGGATTGCCTCTCTGGCCACTGTCCTCGGGGCTCTGAATTCTTGCCTATAGAACGTAAAATCAGTCGTGCCCTCTGTCGGACGATGGCTGCAATAGCGTCGTATTCATCGGTCCTGGGGACGGGCGGGAGGGCAAGGGTGGCCGACTTGTGGGCCGCGCTTCCCGCGAGCTCGTCGGCATGCTGGTTGCCGAGAGCCAGAAATTTTTGGAAACCGTGCAACGTGAGGGGATCGGCGTGAGATGGGGTCCAGAGCACCGTGACAGAAGAGGAGCCGCCAGATCGATCTTGCACGAGGTGCCGAATTCTCAGCCAGAGATCTCCATTCTTATTCTTGCCTCTGAGGCTGCCAGGTCTGAGACATCTGCCATTCTGCCAGCCGCGCTGCAGGGCTAGGTGATCAGTGACAAACGTGAAATCCTGCTGGCACGTCTCCAGTGCCAGGCAAAACGCATGCAATTCGCCTCTAGGGACGGTCTGGCGGGGGCCTGGGAGGGGGGCGAGGAGGCCCGCGTGGAGGGTCCAGGAGGCCGAGGGAGGGTCCCATCGGAGGGCCGCGAGGCCAGAACCAACACGGCGTCGCCTGACGTCGTCGGAAAAGGCGCCGCCAGACCCGTCGCCAAAAAGAAACAACTCGCCCTCGGCGTTACGAGCTCCTTCCCACGACGGCAGACCCTCCCGCACCGCACCAACAAACTCCCACCCGTCCCTCCCAGTCACAGGCTCGAACGCGGGCGTAGTGAGCGCGACAGAGGGGATGCCACGGAGCCACAGGGCAGGGTCGGCATTGGCCCCTGCCACGGCTCTCGGTAGTAACTTGTCACTGGCCTCAAACTCAGGTCCCACATTCGCATCGCACTGCCACATTCGGTGAAACAAGGTTTCAGGAACTCCTGCGCTGCATCGGTCGCAGCTCTTGTCGATCTGGTAGCCCGCGTTGTGGAGGCGGTCTCTGGTCCATTGCCCACCACTGATGACGGTGTTGTTGAGGGCCCAGTCGCTGAATTCACCGTTTGCGAGGAGCCTCCTTTGTTCGATGCGGATGGTGACCATGTCCGCACCTCCAGCCAGTGTGTCACCATGGTCACCAGAGGAGCCTGTGCAAATCCTCGCTGAGGTCCTGCAATACTGTGTGGATGTCGGCGTCGAGGAGGTCGGGGTCATCGGCAGGGGGGAGGTTCCACTCCTCGATGTAGCCGTCCTTCGTGCGTCTCCACGTGGTAGCTGAAGTCGGCTCCCAGCTGGCCTCCAGCAGGGTCGCGATGGCCGCGCCCGTGGGCCCCTTGACCCTGCGCCACAGCTTGGGGCCTGCTGCGAGCAAGGTGGTCTTGATCCTTGGCCATGCTCTGATGATCCTGGCGTGCGTGCTCGGGTGGCGTACCCAGTGCTGAAGCCAAGCCTCGATGAATTCGATCCTTAGAGAAACTCCTGGGTCCATGCCGTCGAAGGCGGCACCGAGGAGGGAGGTGAGGCATCGGCCCGCTGCTGCTCCCGTGGCCGCAATGGCGGCCTGACGCCGCCATCGTAGTAGAGCGTGCCGAGCGAGGCCGTGCACCTGATGACCGAACACTCCTTCGGGGAGAGCGCCAGTGCGCCACAGTCCTGCTGAGATTCGAGCCTGCTGTGCAGTGCTCCGTAGTCGGTGTATCTTGCGAAACCTAGCTGCGGCTGAGCTCTGTCGCTTCCTGGCTTTGGCTTGTACCCGTCGAGTAGCCGCAGCCGCGTCAACTCCGAGGTCGACGGCCGTGGCGGTCGCAGTAACTGGGACGTCGTGCTGCCGCAACTTCTTGGCTAGCGATTTGCGGACATTGGGGGTGGAGCCGATGAGGACCGTCTTGTCAGAGATAGGCAGCTCGAACTCCTTCAGACCGTCGCAAAGCGTCTTGGCGGCACGGGGGAGGTGCTTCTGCAGTGTGCGAAGGACTCCTTCTACTCGAAGGACGGTGTCGTCTACGAAGGTCCACATCTGGGCAAACTCTGCCTGAACTTGGGCTTGCCGTGGACTAGGAAGTAATATGAGTCGTGCCAAGGTCGTGCCGTGCGGGGAGCCTGCGATGATGCCTTTGGAGGCGAAGGTAGGCATACTCACCCACTGTCGACTGCGCAAGAATCTGGGAGCCAGGTATAGCTGTACTTCCAGTAGTAGGATGATGGGGGGAAAGCCGCAGTTGAGGCCGACCATAATGAGGTTGGCGAGCTTGATATTGTCGTAGAACTTCTGGATGTCTAATAGCAATGTGGCGGACTGTATGCCAAGCGCTGAGGCTGTCTCGTCTAACAAGGCCCTATGTAGGGCGGCCTGGAGAGCTGAGGAACCTTTGATGGCTGTAGTCCAGAAGTCGTCCAGGCCTTGGGTCCAGGATGTAGATGCAGTCGATCTGATGCGAGACCAGAGTCTGGCCATGTGAGGTAGCATGCCGAGGACCCTGTCGCCTCCAGACTTCTTGGCTGCGAGGGCTGCGATCGTGCCTGAGATTTGTAGTGGCCAGCTGCCTGCATGCTCAACTGCGTCGAGGATATCCGCATAGGCTTCGACTGCTGGTTGTGGTAGTCGATGGGGGTCGCGAGGTCCAAGGGCGTCAACTCCATGTGCTTTACTGGGTGGCATGCGGCCGTGAAAGCGGTGTACGATCTCAGCTGTGATGGGCTCGAGTGGTTGGCGAGCGGCTGCTGCCTTGGCCTTTGACAGCGCCTGTAGGATGTCGTCGGGGGTCTCGGTGGCCTGCCATACTTGTTGCCATTGCTGCTTCTTGCTGTCCATGATAACGGTGGGGTCGGCGATGGTCTGGTTGGTCGTGTAGGCCTCGATGTGACGTACGGGCGCAGGCTTGACATGGGCGTGTAGTACCCCAGGGCGGCGTTTCCATTGCTTGGCGAGCCAAGCACCGTAAGCCCTCTTGGACTTAGCGAGGGCGGCGGAGAGCGCTCTGGAGGCCCAAGTAGCGGTAATAGTGACCAAGTCGTTGGTGTCCTCGTTATCCAAGTGCGGGGCCCAGACGAGTGCAAACCAGCGGAAAATGGCGTCCTCGTCCTGCTCGAACTGGAGGTCGTGAAAGTGAGTGCTGAAGTGGTCCGCGCGCTGCTGGATGATGGAGGCCTGCTGCTGCATGAGCGCTGCGTGCTTGGGCTTGTCGTGGAGCGCAGCGTAGCGCTTGATGAGGGTGAGCGTGGTTGCCCACCATTCAGACTGAGGGTCATGCACGTGTACGCGGCCTGGGGCGGCGGCCGTCTTTTTCCAAGACAATTGGTAGCCTTGGGCTCGGCCTGTGAATGCTGCGGCTTCCTTGGGGTCGATGTGGTGGTGGCTGATCATGGTGTTCTCGGGCGCCGTGACCCATTTGGCGTACTTGAGGTTGAGGTCGTCGGCGTCGTGCGCCCAGTGAGTGTACACGAAGTGCGCGGGAGGCTGCTTACAACGTGTGGGTACAGCTTGCTGCCATTGTTCCTCCCAGAGGTCGCTCGGGATAGCGTGCGGGATAGGCTCCTGTGCTGCTGGCTCGTCTTGTGGCTGGAGTTGTGCTGCTGCTTGTTGGAGTTCAGGAGGTAGATCGCGTAGGCGTGCTGCTCGAGCTTCTGCTGTCTTACGTTTCTTGATGGCGGTCTTGCTGTTGGGGTCTGGTGGGATCCTAGGTCTGTCCACTACTGGGAATGCCCTAGGGGTATAGATCGACTGATACCACCAGGGGTCTGCGCTGCCTGCTCGAACTTCAAGGCCCACGTGGGTGGCCCAGGGGACGGTAGGGCACTGGCGAATGGAGAACGTGTGCTCGATGCCAGTCTTGACCAATGCGAAGTCGAGCGTAAGTCCCTGGCCCTTGTCGCATGTGGCGGATCCAGGCGCACGCACGATGGTAGCATTCCATTTGGCGGGCCACTCTGTTGCTGCGAGCTGCTCAGGTGTCATGTTCCAATCGGCCAGGATGATCCACGGGTCAGTGAGCATAGTAACGAAGGCTCCCAGCGAGAGTAACTTATCGTGCACTGCACCCTCGATCTGCCCGTGGGGTTCCATATACGCTGCAATAACAACCAGGTTGCCCGAGCGTCTGTGCCATACCATTGGCGTGAAGCCGCGGAACGGGTCGGGCCTGCGCTGGGAGATGGCGAGGTCGCGGAGGTGGTTGAAGGTTGTGGCCTGGACATGGTACCTGGAGAGGATAATCTCGCCACCCGTGTTGCCACCGCCGGATCTGCTGGTCGGCGTGGCTGTAGTCGATGATATCCTCCATCCATCCGCTGCTAGCTTGTCGTATATGAAAGGGGCTTTACCATGCGAAATGTGTGTTTCAAACAATGCCACCATCTGATATTGTTTGCCAGGCCCTGCCAGCCATTTCTCCGACTGTGGCCCCCACTGAGTGATGTTGGAGAAGAACAGGGAGTGATCTGACGGCGTGGGATTCGTAGGGCCTTCGTCTTGGTAGGTGGGTCTGGGGTCAGGTCTGGGGCTGCTGGGCTTCCAAGGGCCTCTCGCAGCGGTCAAGTCGATATCTTTCGCCATTTCATCGCCCCCTACCAAGGACTGCGTCTTGGGCGGGGCGGCATCAGGGTGTGCCGTTGGCAACGGCTCCCCTGGAACCTGTACCATGTGCCTGTCGACAGCTTGGGCCGTCTCATCGCTCCCTACCGAGGACAGCGTCCCGGGCGGAGCGGCACCAGGGTCGGCTCGCGCAGCACGCTGCGGCTGCCCTGGGTCGCATGTCACTGTGTCGACGGCCTGTGCCGCCTCATCGCCCCCAACCGAGGACAGCGTCTCGGGCGGGGCGGTAGCGTACTGCGCTGTGGCTGCGAAACCGATGTGGGCGTCCAAATCGGCCAGCTCGTCGAACGGGTCGAGGACTGCGTCCATTGTGTTGATGATCGGTGGGTTGTCGTAGCTCTTGGTCTCTGACGGTAGGCGCCCCGTCTCACCAATCCATCCAGGGTCGGGTAGTGGTCGGCTAAAGAGGCTGCTGGGCTCCAGCCACGGCGGCCGCGGTGGGCTTGCGCATCTGGCTGAGCATCTTCTGTGCCTTGTCCTCGAGGTCGGGGTCCTTGTTGATCGCTGGTACAGGCTGTGCGGCGGAGCTGCCGTCAGAAGTAGCGCCAGCAGCAGGTGCGGGAGGCTCCTCGCTTGGCGCCGCTGGCGAAGAGGCCGCAGAGCCATCGGCGTCCGCTGCGGCTGCCGCTGGGGGTTCGCCTGCTGCCGCCGATGCGGCGGGCGGTGGTCCACCTCCCTCTCGGGCGTGACCGTCCTCGTCGGACCGCTGCCGCTTGGAGGCGAAGCGCGTGCGCATGGTGCTGGCCTCTGCGCGGAGCTGGCTGATGCGGCTGGCGGTGTTGCCGAAGAGCTCGGTGACCTTGGCCTTGAGCTCCGTGGCGAAGCGCTGCTGGAGGGATTCCCATGCCTGGCGGTCGCTGTCGTCGATGTCAAGGCCTTGGAGATCGAACGCCGAACCCGCTTCGATGGATATGTCACCGTCCTCGAGGAGGCTGGTGAGGTTGAACGTTGGGTTCTGCTGCGAGGCCTTGGGAGTAGCCGTGCCGCCCTTGCGAGCGACTTGGAGTGCATCGAGAGCGGCTTGGGCCTCGGCCTGGGCTTCTGCCAGCTTGTAGGCGGCCTCCTCCGACGCCGCCTTGCGCTCAGTGTACCAGCTGAGCGCCTTTTGCTCGCTCTCGAGTAGCCTCTCCAGGTTGTTCTTGCAGCGGCGCTCCGTAGCCTGGGCGCGGCTGTAGATGTCGTTGAGGTCGGCTGGCTTCTGCGGCTGGGGCGGCGGAATCTGCGACTTGATACCGTCGATGGCTGCCTTGTCGATGTGGGGGGCGATCGCCTGGAGCTCCGCAAGGATGTCCTCTGCGGAGCGCGCCTTGGGTGTGTCGTTCTTGTTGGCCCACCAGTCGTCCTCTTGGTTCTTGCCACTGCCATTGCCGTTGCCGCGGCGGCGGCGGGACTTGGGCCATGACGCCCACGGTTCCCATCCACTGTCAGGGCTGGGCTGCTGGGTGGTGTTGGAGTCGGCGTGGGCTGCGGCCTTGGCGCGGGCCGCCCAGGCACCTTGAACTGGAGGCGGGGAATCTGTCCACGGCACCAAGGCTTTGCTGCACCAGTAGCACGTCTGGTTGGTCTTGTAGTTCCAGGCGTACGAGCAGGAGTAGCACTTGACGTAGGCGCTGCGCTGCTGCGGAGGCGCCATGGACGAGCTGAGGAGCAAAGGAAGCTCACCTGCGGGCTGCAGGAGGCACACGGAGGGTTGAACAAAGCTGTCGGGCTCAAGAGCCCTGGCACTGGCCGCGGACTAGCGGTATCCACTTGTTCCACTGTGGAACTAGGCATCTTGAGCCAAAATGGCTACGGAAGGAGGAGGAGGAGGAGGAGGAGGATGAGGAGGAGGAGAGAGAAGAGAGGAGGAGGAGGAGGAGGAGGAGGAGGAGGAGGAGGAGGAGGAGGAGGACCCCTCACACCTCGAGAGGGCCCACACCTCCGACGACGTATCTTTAAACCCGGGCGCATTTCGCCTCGACCTCGGCCTCAGCAGAGGCTCGTTGTCGGGCCTCAAAGGCCATCCCAAACAAGTATCTGAGACGGACACTATGCCCCAGAGAAGGGATGGGGAGCTCTGGGGCCGCGCGTCGAAAAAGCAATGCCGTCGGGTGTCTGGGGCGGAGGCCTCCCAAATGGGGTCCTAATAGATGGGGTTGGCGGATCGCGGCGCATCGCCGATTCATTGCAGATGCATCGGCGATGCATCGGCGACGTCGGCGATGCTCCGGCGACGTCGGCGTGGAGCAGCTCGGGCCCCACATCGACCCGTATCGCGGATGCATCGGCGATGCCGAGCGACCCTCCGACCCCACCTGCGCGGACAATTTTTGTTCGCGCCCCTGACGGGAGTGCCGTGAATGGGCATCCAATTTAGCACATGCTTTGATATAGTAGCTGGTATGGGTCAGTAGGAGGAGGGAGGAGGGAGGAGGGAGGAGGGAGGGAGGGAGGGAGGGAGGGAGGGAGGGAGGGGGAGGAGGAGGAGGAGGAGGAGGAGGAGGAGGAGGAGGAGGAGGAGGAGAAGGAGGAGGAGGACGTGACAGCCCAGACTCGTTTAGAGTAGCAGAAAAAGGTTCTTTCGCGAGACGGCACAGCGAGCTTTCGCGGCGGCCTGCGCGGGCCGCCAGCGCGCACGCCACCTCGGGCACGAAGGCGCTTTGCGCGCTCCCGTCCTCGGGAAGAGCCTGCGTGCGAGCGTCCGCGCAGTCGACCCCGGTTCTCTTCGGGCGCTCGCTGGGGAGGCCCGGAGGGGGAATGCGGCCGGGAGGTCCCCAGTCGACCACAGCGCCCCTCAAACGGGGACTCCACTAACGGGTACTTTGGCCAGTGATCCAGCGAACCCAACCCTTCCCGATGTGGGCAAAGCTGCACTGCAGGAAAAAGGCCCTAAAGTGTCAACTTTCGGCAAAACATCAAAGTACCCGTTAGTAAGTACCCGTTACGGTGCCGTTGACGACCACATGCAAGAGCGACCCCGGGCAAGAGTGGCCCTTGGTGCGCGGCTTTGTGGGGGCCGCGGGGGGGGGGGGGGGGGGCAACCACACGCGCGCAAGACGCCACTGCCGCCTCGCGTTCGGCGATCGGGGGACCCCCCTGTTGAGCAGGGACCGACCGTCCTGGCATTCCTATAGTCATACCACGAAATGTTCTTAGAACCCAAAATGTTCTCAGAACAGAAACCATATTCTTAGAACATGAATCCGAT
>CAUYUJ010002891.1:1206081-1261081 GCA_963575745.1 Prorocentrum cordatum | reverse complement strand
AAAGAAAAAATAAAAACGAAAAAAAAAAAAACAGAAGAGTTCTCAGGCGGGAGCGCCGTTCCCTCGTAAATTGCACGGAAGTCTCAGGCGGGAGCGGGGGTCTTGATTACATTGCGAGGAAGTCTCAGGCGGGAGCGCCTTTCCTGAGTAAATTGCGCGGAAGTCTCAGGCGGGAGCGGGGGTCCTGAGTAAAAATCGAGGAAGTCTCAGGCGGGAACCGTTGTTGTTGTAGCCCGGGGGGCAGGGGCACAGTTTGAGCAGGAAGACTTTCCTTGAGAAAAAACAAGGTGCGAGCCCCAGGGGTGGCACTTCAATCGAAAAAAATCAATGTGCACCGGTGGGGGGGGATCAACAATAATTATTCTTCAAGAATGAGAGTTCAACAACAACAACAACAACAACAACAACAACAACAACAACAACAACAACAACGAACAACGAACAACACAAATGACACGCCACCGTGGGAACCTATCAGCGTCGCGCAGTTGAAAGTAGGCCAAGTCTCGGGGCAACGAAAACGGAGGAGCAATACTAGAAGAGCAAGAAAACATTAACATACATGTTTGGCGCTCCGCGCGGACTTCTTGGATCTGCGCTGGACCCCCCTCCCTGGCGCGAGGCGGGCCCCAGCGCGGATCCCAGAAGTCCGCGCGGAGCGTCCAACGTTTGTGCCCATGGCGCATCTGTTGTTAAACAAAAGGAGGGGCAGTGATATTACGCCTCCCTCCCGGATGCTGTCCCCCCTCCCACACAACACCCCCCTCTTGGCCGCTCCCGGTCCTCGTGCACGAGGCCACAAGCTGGACGCCCGAGTTATCCGGGGCAACTCGGGTCCGGGGTAGCTCGGGTCTGGATTCCCGAATAACGAACCCGAGTTATCCCTGACCCGAGTTACCCCGGATGATTCGGGGCTCTGGACGCCCGAGCTATCCGGGGTAAGTCGGGTCCGGGGTAAGTCGGGTTCGGATTCCCGAAAGACGAACCCGAGTTAGCCCTGACCCGAGTTACCCCTGATGATTCGGGGCTCTGAACAAGCGCGCCAGGGCGGGCGGGAGGGGGGGAGGAAGGGAGGGCGGTCGGGAGGGAGAGAAGAGGAGGAGGAGGAGGAGGAGGAAGAGGAGGAGGAAGGGGAGGTGGAAGAGGAGGAGAGAGGAGGAGGAGGAGGAGGAGGAGGAGCGCCCTTGGGCCGCCGTCGGTTAGGTGTGAGCTGGACTGAGGGGGGGGGCGGAGGTCGTGGCCGAGGGGCACCGGCAAAGGGGGGGACCACAGGTGGGGGGAAGCATCGGCTTCTCCTCTCTCTGCTCCTCTCTCTTCCTCTCTCCTGCTTCTCTCTTCTTCCTCCTCTCTTCTCCACCCTCTCCTCCCTCCTCCTCCTCTCCTTCTCCTCTCCTGCGTCTTCCTCCTCTTCACCTCTCCTCCTCCTCCTCTCTCCTCCTCTTCCTCCTCTCACCCTTTCCTCCTCCTCCTCCTCCTCCTCTTCTCCTCCTCTTCCTCCTCTCTTCCTCTCTACCTCCTCTCCGTCTCCTCTCTCCCCCCGCCCGCCCTCCCTTCTCCCCCCTCCCGCCCCGCCTCCCCCCTCCCTCCCTCCGCCCGAATGCCCGGAGACCGCACTAGATCGGCGATGGGCCCCCGAGGGCGAACCCGCGCAGTCCTGGGCGGGGTGGGCCGGTCGGACCTCATCGGCGACCAATGGGCGCCCCTTAACCTATCCCCCCCCCAACGCTGCCCCCGAGTCGTCGTCGTCGTCGTCGTCGGCGGCGTCGTCGTCGTCGTCGATGTCGCGAGTGGGAGGGGATGGACGGGGGTGTCGGGGGCGGTGGACGAACGCATGGGAGTCCTAGCGCTCGATGGCCAACCTCTCCCGCACATAAATTGTTTTCCTGACGAACGGCGGAAACAGGACATCTGCGAAGTCGAAGCTGCGGGCCGACGTGTTTGGCAGCTCCCATCGGTTCGCAGAGCCGAACGCTTCTCAACAGGAAGAAGAATTTCGCAAGCAGGGCAGCCAGTTCGCCCAGGCGAAATGCATCGCTATCCAGGATTGCCAAGCAGGAGAACTTCAGCAAGAGAGTTTTTAACAAATGTTGTCCTGGCAGCCCGCGATCACCTTCTGCCAGCGCATCGCGTCGTCCACACACGGTCCCATCAACACGCCTAGGTACTCCGCCATGTCCGTGATGGTCATGTCCTGCCATCTCGGGACGAGTTCCGCCAGATTCTCGCGGAACCTGTTCTCCAACGACGGCGAGAAAACCTCCGCCAGAGGAATGATCTTGCACTTTACCGTTTCCAGCACCAGTCGCGCCAACAGTTCCACCGCGTAGAAGACCTGACTCATCCGAGATGGCTCAACATGGCCTCCGGCATGCTGCTAACCAAGGAGCACCACGACAGACCCGAGGCGGCTCCAAATCGCCACGGAGCCTTGCACGGACGCCACGAAGAGGCACAAATCCTTCAAGTACCTGCGTGTGGCTCCCAACATGTTTTTGCTTCTCGCCTTTTCGCTTCTGATGGGCCTCAAGGGCCTCGAGAAGGCCAATCTGGCCCACACGAGCCCCAACAGAGACCCGCAAAGAATCCCAGACTGCCACACACACACGTCGCATGAGGGCACCAATCAGCTATGAGTTCTGGCGCATGCGGGGTAAGAGACCCCTTCTTCTCATGCACATAATCAGCGACACGCCCCATGCGTTTGAAGTATTTTGTCTTTCTGGGGGGGGCATCCTCGGGAGACGTTTGGGACAAGATGGTTCCGAGATGCCCTAAGACTGCCTCCAAGACGGCGCGACATGTTTCAAGTTGGCCCGAGATGGCCTCCAACATGCCTCCAACGGGCCCCGATTCTGCCCCAGTGCGGCTCCAACTTGGCGCGGACCTTCCCGAGGTCCCTCCCAGGATGCCCAAATCCTTTAAGAAAAGCCCGTGTTTGCTCCATGTGTTCTGCTTTCTCGCCCCTCCGCTTACGAGAGGGCTCTGGGGCCCGAAGATGGCCCCAGGCTGGCCCAAGATATGCCCCAAAGCGGGACCCGAGAAGACTCCATGACGGCCGAAGAGAGACCCGAGGAGCAACCCGAGAGGGCTCCAAGAGACGCCGTGTCGGATTCCGATGGGGCGGGGCGAAGTAGCGCTGCCCCCTCTTGATCGATGTGCCAAACGCATGGCCCCAAGGAAGAGCCCCAAAGGCACCCGAGTGGCCTCAACAGTGCCCGCCTGTCGGAAGAAGAGGGCAGAAACATGAATCACGAAGGCGTTGGAAGCAGATTGGGCCTCCGCCCGCCCCCTGAAGAGGAACGCAGAGGGGAACACAGCTCGACTCCTGAAGTAGGAAGGCACCCGGAGTAGGATTGGGACCTGGGAATTCGAAAAGACCTACTTTCAGCGACTGACGGGCACCGTAAGGATTCAGGAGGCTCCCAAATCGAACGATACACGGCGGCTCTCATTTGAGCAAGGATCGGCCGTCCCGGCATTCCTATAGTCCTACCACGACATGTTCTTAGAACCCCACAATGTTCTAAGAACAAAAATTATTCACTGCGTGGAGCTCCCCATATGTGCATCTACTCGCATGGACCTGTCCGCCGTGAATGTCTAGGCGCAAGAGCTTTCGAATATTAACGGGCTTCAGTTGTGACGGTCTGGACATCAATCTAACTGCGAATGAATTGGGGTGTGAATGAGCCTCAGTAGTACGAGCGCGTCTCTGTGCATGAGCCTGGGGCCTCCTGGGGCCTCCTGAAACCTACTGGGGCTTCCTGGGGTCTCCAAGAGCCTCTTGGGACCTCCTGGGACCTACTAGGAAGGTTTCGTGCCCCAGGAGAGGCGCAATCTATAGCAACAGACGTACATAAAACATTGCGGATTAGAGCCACAGGAGAAGGGCAATCTATAGGAACACGCGTAAAACACCAAGGGCTCGTGCCCCAGGAGAGGCCCAATACATAGGAACATGAGTAAAACATTTAGGATTGTGTACACAGGAGAAGGACCATCTATAGAAACATACGTAGAAAATCAAAGAATCGTGCTCCAGGTGAGGCCCAATCGATAGGAGCATACGTAAAACACATGGGATTGGACCCACTCCTGTTGCCTTCTGAGGCCTCCTGCTCCCTGGGCCTTCGGGGCCTCAGTTGCTTGAGGTCTGGCGCTTCTGTTGCTCTGGTTGCTGTGGTTTCTGAAGCCTTTGGAGTTCCTGGGCGCTCCAGGAGGCTCTTGGGAATTCTGAGCTCTTGAGTTTTTGGGAACTCTGATGCTCTGGGACCTCCGATGGTCTCCTGAGCCTGTTGGAGCCTCCTGTGGCATCTAGAAGAATCTGCGCCCACGAGGCCTGGCCACAAAACTAGCAAACGAACGAGACTTCCTCAAAATCTGGCCCACCTGGGGGGTGGAAATGAGCGCCCCGCTCGAGACATCCTCCAAATCTGCTCCGAAAGCGAAGGATGTTGGGCCCAGAAACAAGCAAACCGCCTGAGACATCCCCACAAAATGGCCGCGAACGAGCCCGTGCAACCACCCCTGGCGGCTCCCCTTAGGGGTGCTGCAATGAGCGCCTCGCTCGAGACATCCTCCAAATCTGCTCCGAAAGCGAAGGATGTTGGGCACAGAAACAGGCAAACCGCCTGAGACATCCCCACAAAATGGCCGCGAACGAGCCCGTGCAACCACCCCTGGCGGCTCCTTAGGGGCGCTGAAATGAGCGCCTCGCTCGAGACGTCCTCCAAATCTGCTCCGAAAGCGAAGGATGTTGGGCACAGAAACAGGCAAACCGCCTGAGACATCCCCACAAAATGGCCGCGAACGAGCCCGTGCAACCACCCCTGGCGGCTCACCTTAGGGGTGCTGAAATGAGCGCCTCGCTCGAGACATCCTCCAAATCTGCTCCGAAAGCGAAGGATGATGGGCACAGAAACAGGCAAACCGCCTGATACATCCCCACAATATGGCCGCGAACGAGCCCGTGCAACCACCCCTGGCGGCTCCCCTTAGGGGTGCTGAAATGAGCGCCTCGCTCGAGACATCCTCCACATCTGCTCCGAAAGCGAAGGATGTTGGGCACAGAAACAGGTAAACCGCCTGAGACATCCCCACAAAATGGCCGCGAACGAGCCCGTGCAACCACCCCTGGCGGCTCCCCTTAGGGGTGCTGAGTATGAGTAAGTCTGTGTATGAGTAAGTCTGTGTATGTGTACGTCTGGGTATGACTAATACTGTGTATGAGTAAGTCTGTGTATGAGTAAGTCTGTATATGAGTATGCCTGAGTGTGAATAAGTCTGAGTATGAGTAGGTCTGAGTATGAGTAAGTCTGAGTATGAGTAAGTCTGTGTATGAGCAAGTCTGAGAATGTCCGACAGGAGGGGAGGAGAAAAGAGGAGGAGGAAGGAGAAGGAGTAGGAGGCGTCCAAGTAATAATTATTCACTGCGTGGAGCTCACCATATGTGAATCTACTCGCATGGACCTGTCCGCCGTGAATGCCTATGCGCAAGGGCTTTCGAATATTAACGGGCTTCAGTTGTGACGGTCTGGACATCAATCTAACTGCGAATGAATTGGAGTGTGAATGAGCCTCAGTAGTACGAGCGCGTCTCTGTGCATGAGCCTGGGGCCTCCTGGGGCCTCCTGAAACCTACTGGGGCTTCCTGGGGTCTCCAGGAGTCTCTTGGGACCTCCTGGGACCTCCTAGGAAGGTTTCGTGCCCCAGGGGAGGCGCAATCTATAGCACCAGACGTACATAAAACATTGCGGATTAGAGCCACAGGAGAAGGGCAATATATAGGAACACGCGTAAACACCAAGGACTCGTGCCCCAGGAGAGGCCCAATATATAGGAACATGAGTAAAACATTTAGGATTGTGTACACAGGAGAAGGACCATCTATAGAAACATACGTAGAACATCAAAGAATCGTGCTCCAGGTGAGGCCCAATCGATAGGAGCATACGTAAAACACATGGGATTGGAGCCACTCCTGTTGCCGTCTGAGGCCTCCTGCTCCTGGGGCCTCTCGGGGCCTCCTGTTGCCTTCCGAGGCCTCCTGGCGCGTCCTGTTGCCTCCTGGGGCCTCCTGTGGTTTCCTGAGGCCTTCTGGAGCTTCCTGGGGCCTCCTGGAGCCTCTTGGGACATCCTGTGGCCTCTTGAGTCTTTCTGTGGCCTCCTGATGCCTCCTGGGACCTCATGTGGTCTCCTGGAGCCTCCTGGAGCCTGTTGGAGCCTCCTGTGGCATCCTGAGAAGAATCTGCGCCCACGAGCCTGGCCACCAAAACTAGCAAACCGATCGAGACATCCTCAAAATCTGGCCCACCTGGGGGGTGAAAATGAGCGCCTCGCTCGAGACATCCTCCAAATCTGCTCCGAAAGCGAAGGATGTTGGGCCCAGAAACAAGCAAACCGCCTGAGACATCCCCACAAAATGGCCGCGAACGAGCCCGTGCAACCACCCCTGGCGGCTCCCCTTAGGGGTGCTGAAATGAGCGCCTCGCTCGAGACATCCTCCAAATCTGCTCCGAAAGCGAAGGATGTTGGGCACAGAAACAGGCAAACCGCCTGAGACATCCCCACAAAATGGCCGCGAACGAGCCCGTGCAACCACCCCTGGCGGCTCCCCTTAGGGGTGCTGAAATGAGCGCCTCGCTCGAGACATCCTCCAAATCTGCTCCGAAAGCGAAGGATGTTGGGCACAGAAACAAGCAAACCGCCTGAGACATCCCCACAAAATGGCCGCGAACGAGCCCGTGCAACCACCCCTGGCGGCTCCCCTTAGGGGTGCTGAAATGAGCGCCTCGCTCGAGACATCCTCCAAATCTGCTCCGAAAGCGAAGGATGTTGGGCACAGAAACAGGCAAACCGCCTGAGACATCCCCACAAAATGGCCGCGAACGAGCCCGTGCAACCACCCCTGGCGGCTCCCCTTAGGGGTGCTGAAATGAGCGCCTCGCTCGAGACATCCTCCAAATCTGCTCCGAAAGCGAAGGATGTTGGGCACAGAAACAGGCAAACCGCCTGAGACATCCCCACAAAATGGCCGCGAACGAGCCCGTGCAACCACCCCTGGCGGCTCCCCTTAGGGGTGCTGAGTATGAGTAAGTCTGTGTATGAGTAAGTCTGTGTATGTGTACGTCTGGGTATGACTAATACTGTGTATGAGTAAGTCTGTGTATGAGTAAGTCTGTATATGAGTATGTCTGAGTGTGAATAAGTCTGAGTATGAGTAGGTCTGAGTATGAGTAAGTCTGAGTATGAGTAAGTCTGTGTATGAGCAAGTCTGAGTATGTCCGACAGGAGGGGAGGAGAAAAGAGGAGGAGGAAGGAGGAGGAGGAGTAGGAGGCGTCCAAGTAATAACAAGAACCCCATCTTAGGATATGGGGAACAAGAAGCCCATCTTAGGATATGGGGAACAATGTTCTTAGAACATACGCCCGATGTCATAAAACGAGATAGTCCTGGCCAGCAATGTTCTAAGAACATCTCGTGGGAACCACAAGAAGTGCTTAGAACATTCTTTGGTACGGCTAGAGGCGAGCCAGGACGCTTCGCCACTGCTTGACTCATGGTCGACGCGCGGCTGGTCTGCTGAAACTTCGTGCCGGCGGCGGGCCCCCCCGTGCTCCGCTGCATGCTCCTATAGTCCTATAGGCTTCCCTGATCGGGGCACCTCGCCGGAGGATCGCTTTCGGATGCGCTTGTTGGAAAGCGCGGCGTCAACAACTTGCAGAGATCAGGCGGGTCCTCGTAGTTCTTGGGGGCCGCCGCTGTAACCCCCGCGCTCCCCCGCTGAGCCCCAGCGCCGTCCTATGCCCCCCCTTGACTTCCTCCGTCTCCCCCTCCCCCTCCCGCTCCTCTTCCTCCTCCTCCTCCTCCTCCTCCTCACCTCCTCCTCCCCCACCTTCTCCTCCTGCTCCTGTTTACGCTTCCCGGGCACTGCTCGGTGACGGCGCTGCGTCCGGTCCGTCCTTCTCCTCCTCCTCCTCCTCTTCCTCCTCCCTAGCCGCCTTCCCATGAGGCAAACACGTCGGTCACCTCGTTCCCGCATCCCTCTCCACCCCATGTTTCCCATGCACCCTCCTCTTCAGGCGCCTCCACCTGACCCCCCCCTCTTCCTCCGCCACCTCCCTGCTGCGCCCTCCTCCCCGCCCCCCCCCCCGCCCTTCAGCTTCCCTCTCCCCGACCCTTCCTCCTCCTCCCTCCTCCCTCCTCTCCTCCTCCTCCTCCTCTCCTCTCCTCCTCCGTCTCCTCTCCCCTTTCCATCTCCTCCACCTCAACCTCCACCTCCACCTCTTCCTCCCACCTCCTCCACCTCCTCCCTCCTCCTCCTCCTCCTCCTCCTCCTCCTCCTCCTCCTCCTCCTCCTCCTCCTCCTCCTCCTCCTCCTCCTCCTCCTCCTCCTCCTCCCCCCCCTTGCCGTTCCATCCTGCTCCTGCCGTGACTGATGGGACGGCCGAGGGGTGGAGACCTTGGCCGGCTGCCAGCTCTGCCCCTGGTAGCGCGCCTCCACCTCGAGGTCAACCTTCAGCTCCTGAGGAGCAGAGTGGACGAGCAGGAAGTGGGGCGGGGCTGAACCTAAACGGTGTGTGTTCGCTTTCATGTTGTTTTCGTTTTCCCTCGTCTTTAACGCAAAACGACATCGAAACGAAAACGGCCCACGCAATCTCCAAAACACCGTTTCGGTCCACCCCTGAAGTGGGGCGGAGTGGGCGCGGGGGAGGGGGAGAACGAGGAGGGGGAGGGTGAGGGATGGGGGGGGATCACGAAGAGGAGGATGAGGAGGGGGAGATCAGGGCGAGGACACACACCGGGAGGATGAGGAAATCGAGCGCATGCGGGCCCCAATTGGCCCTGCCTGCCGCGGACGCGATACCTCTCTTTGTGCACCAGAGGGCGCGGGCGCCCGACACGCTGCACCACACGGCGGGAACGGTGGAGGTCCGTCGAGCTCTCCGGAGCTCTCGAGGCCTCCACTCGCGGCGGGCCCCGCAGACGAGCGCGCTGATGGCACCCCGAGGACACGGCCCTGGCGCGCTCGAGAGCACCGCAGCCGCGGGTGGAAGCGCGTTCTCTGCTCGTCGGTCGCTCCCCGGCCGGACCTGGCCACGTCAGGATCTGTTGCGTCCTGGCCTCCAGAGTTATGTCGGGCGTGTCCCCCTACAGGGGGATTTTCGACGAAAAATTAAAAATACCCCAAAAATACTCCAGGAAGGTAACAAAAATACTCAACAAATAGTCCCCAGACAATTTTTGGACTATTTATTGATTACTTTTGGTGTATTTTTTTTTAATTTTTCGTCGAAAATCCCCGTGTAGGGGGACAGGCCCGACTAACTCCAGAGCCCAGAAGAGGACGTCCCTACCGTCTCCCACAATTCCTCGATCCCCGCAAGCCCCGATATTGTTGAGCAGGGACCAGCCGTCCCCGCATTCCTATGGGCCTGCCACGACATGTTCTTAGACCCACGGGATGTTCTAAGGGCAAATGCGCTGCTCTTAGACCATAAAAGTGATGTATTACAACCAGAGAGTCTCACCCAGAAATGTCCTGAGAACACTTCCGGCAAACCACCAAAGAAAGTTCTCAGAACATTCCCTGGTAGGCCTCTCGGCAAACCAAGACGCCTCGCCACTGCTCGCAACACGGCATGGCGACGGAAAGACGAGAGCGCATGCGATGAATGAAGGGGCCCAGAGAGGCACAATTTCGCCAGCCCAACGGGCCAGAGGCGTGCTAAGATCTCCGGTAACTGGTTCACAGTATTTCTAGCTCGCGCGCGCGGGGCGGCCCCTGGGGGTCCCCGGACGAAAAGTACCCCGGCAAGGTTCTGGGAGAAGCCCCCAGAGCGCTCCAGGAGCGCATCAACAGGGCCCCGAGACGTCCCCGAGAGTCCCAAGAAGGGCCAAGAGAGAGTCCTAAGAAGAGCCAAGAGCGCCCAAAAGGCCCCCAAGATGGTACACCAAGGGTCCGAGATGCCACAAGATCGCTCCAAGACGCTAAAGATAGCCCCCAGACGCCTCACGAGGCTTCAAGAGCACTCCCAAGAGGGCCCCAAGAGGCAAACATCATTGCTTTTTCCTGAGGTTTTGGGAAGATGTTGGCGTTTCCACCTTTTCGGCATCGCGACGCCCCAAGACGGCCCAAGAGGCCCCCGAGATCGCCCTAAGAGGCCCGAGATGCCTCCGACAGGGCCCCAAGACGGCCCAAGAAGCCTCCAATATCGCCCCAAGGCAGCCCAAGAGACCTCCAAAACGGCCCAAGAGGCCTCCAAAACGGCCCAAGATGGCACCAAGACAGCCCAAAGAGGAGACCCAAAGTGGGAACCGGAACGGACATATCGAGCCCTCGGCCCCAAGCGGCGCCCAGAAGCCCCAAGATGCTCCCAAATGCTCCCAAAGGAGCTCCAAGAACCCCCAAAGAGGCTCCAACAGAAACCCAAGAGGCCCCCAAGAACCCCCCAACGAGGACCCCCAAAGGCCCCCCAAAGCCCAAACGCCAGCGAGGGCACAATACGGGCCGGCGGAATGAGCGAAGCGATTCAATACATATCTATATATATATATATATAGACACAAATCCCAGGATTCCCTACATGTTTCAATATTTTCTGGGTTTTCGTCTCCCCCCCCCCCACTGTTCATACTTTCTAATGTTTCCCTGCGAGTCGACGATGAATTGTGTCCGTGAGCTCTATTCCCTCCTGAATGAAGAGGGGGAAGAAAAAAGCGCGGGGGCGACGAAGAGGGGGGCTAGGAAGAGGGCCAGGTGCGCAAGGGGGCCTGGAGCATGTGCGCGGACGCGGGGGCGGGCCAGAGAAGATCGTGAAAGAAGAGAAGGAGGCTATTAACTTTTCCGTCGGCGGCGAGGTAGAATTGGCTGCAGCAGCGAAAGATCTGCACGGGGGCACTGAAAAAGAGGGGGCAATAAACATTGGGCGATTCGATCGCCCCGGCCATGACATCCACACATCCCCAGTCCTCATCCCACTCGTCGACGCCTGGTGGTTTTCGGGTCACAGACGGGGCGCCTGGCGGCCCTCGAGAACGATCTGGCCCCCCCCCGCCCCAGACAGCCCTCGATGGGGCGCAGCTTCTGGAAAGCATACCGAGGGCGAGAAGAGCTCCCCACGATCCGGCGAAAGCTCCTTCCCCTGGTGCCCCTCCTCGCCCGTCCCCTGCCCCTCCCCCTCCTCCTCCTCATTCTCCTCCTCCTCCTCCGCCTCCTCCGCCTCCTCCTCCTCCTCCTCCTCCTCCTCCTCCTCCTCTTCCTCCTCCTCTTCCTTGGACGTCCTCGCCCCCCTGGTCCCCGCTCCTCCTCCGGACGCCCCCGAGGCGGAGGCGGGCGGGCGGGCGCTCCATGGGCGTCTCCGGTGGGGGCGCGGGGCGCGGCTGGAAGTAGCAGAGCACGGTCAGCTCGTCCTGCATCTGCTCGAGGAACGCGTGCTTGTTCCCCTCGCGCGGAGAGACGAGGGGAGGGGGGAGGGCGGGGGGGGGGACGGAAGGGGCGAGGGGGGAGGCGCGGGACGGAGCGGAGAGGGGGCGGGAGGAGGACGAGCAGGACGCAGCAGGGAGGAGGAGGTGGAGAGGAGGACGGAGCAGGGAGGATCCAGGTCGGGCGTTGGCAGAACTGGGTTTAAAGGGACCTGGTTTAGTGATGTGTACCGGGGGGGCGCCCCCCCCGTCCCAATCCACTAACCGGAATTGCCGCCACCCGAAAATCACCAACTACGGCAGACCTGGTTTAGTGATTCCAATCCGTATCCTGGACTTCGGGGACCAATCACTGACCGGCTCCCGTTGACCGGGGTCCTGGCTATACTCGGGGAGACGTAAGACTCGGGTACGGGGGACTCGAGTTGGCCTGACGGGGCCATCATAAAAATGACGAGATCCAATCTGAAATCTGACGCGAGCTCACGCCGCAGACATCCCACGAAAACCAGACCGTCAACATCCAGGACGCGCTCGCCAAAAAGCGTGGGCAGACCCGAGTTCCGGCTTACTCGAGTCTTACGTTTCCCCGGTAGACCCGACCAGGGTGGGCGGGAGACCGACTGGGCGCTCCAGGGGGAGGTCCCCGCCGGCAGCAGGCGGGAGGAGGAGGCGGAGCGCGCCCTGCCCCCCGCGGCGCGCGTCGGGCACGCGGCCGCTGCCTCCTCGCCGCTCCGCCTCCTGCTCCTCGTGCTCCTCGCACCTCCTCTGCTTGCTCCTCGCGCTCCTCGCCCGCCTCCTCCTCCTCCTCCTCCTCCTCCTCGTCCCTCCTCTTCTTGCTCCTCGCGCTCCTCGCCCTCCTCCTCCTCCTCCTCCTCCTTCTCCTCCTCCTCCTCCTCCTCCTCTTCCATCCCCGTCGTTCTGAACGGCTCCTCGCTGTCGCACTCCTATAAAGTCTGTAGGAGGGGGCCGGGCGTTACGCCTGAGACTTCCGCACGATTGATTGCCCTGAAGCTCGATGTTGGCGGCGGGTTCACGGGTGGACAGCGGTCCGTCGCCAACATGAATCTCTCGCCTTTACGCCGCGCACATTCGTATCACAAGTTCGCAACAGCTTCTAGGATGGATGATGGGGGAGTCCCCAAGATGGAGCTATCGCCTTAGCGCCACGCGCATTCGGCTCAACAGTTTGCAACAGCTTCAAAGATGAGGGAGGGCGGTTACTTCTAAAATGATGTTCTGGCCTTCGCGCCGCTCACGCTCGTCCGACACTTCTGCACCGTTTTCGGGGATGGCGGGCGATTCGTTTGCGAAATGGCGCTCTCGCTTTCGCGCCGCGAATGCTCGTTTTGGACCTGTGCAGCACTCTCCACGACAGAAGGCGGGCCGTTTTTGGGAGAAGGAACAACTGCATAAACACGAACTTTTGGCGCTCCGCGCGGACTTCTTGGATCTGCGCTGGACCCCCTCTCCCTGGCGCGCGGAGCGCGCCAGGGGCGGCGCGCGCCAGGGGCGGCGCCAGAGGCTCCGCCAGGGGGGCCCAACGCCGATCCAAGAATTCCGCGCGGAGCGCCAAACGCTTACGATTATGCCGGTGTTCCTTCCCCGAGCTGATCCTTCCCCGAGCTTTATGTTTATGCAGTTTATGTGTATGCAATGTATGTTTAAGCAATTTATGTTCATGCCGTTTTGTTCCTCCCCGAATTTTCGAAATGGGTCTTCCGCGTGGGCGCCGCGCGCGCTCGTGTCGTACCGCAGCTTCGGGGCTGGATGGCGGGCCGTCCTCACGACGCCGAGTGGGCTCGGAGGGGAACCCTGGGGCTGGCCGTCGCTCGGACGTTCACTCCCCGGGCACTGCTCGTCCTTGCGCGTGCTGGCTCTGCTCGATGCTCCAGGGCGCTCCTCGACGGCCCTCGCCGAGGAGGAGCCGCACACGCCCGAGCGATGCCGCGGGGACAGCAAGCGCGCCCGGCTTCGCGCTGCGCGCTGCGCGCTGCGCGAAGAACGCTCGCGCCCTCGCGCCGCCCCGCCGGGGAGGAGCGCAAGACGAGGAGGAGCCGGAGCCGAACCGCGAGGCGCACAGCATTCCGCGCCCTCGGGGGAGGACGCCCTCCGCTAGCGGCGAGCGAGGGGGAGAAGTGAGGAGGAGAAGGCATTCTCAGAGGGCGGCGGGGCTCCCCAGAAGCCCTCGCGCCTTCTGGGGAAGCTCTTGCTCCCCAGGAAACTTCTGGGGAAGGCTCAGGGAACTCCTCTCTCTGACAGCAAGGGGACTCCCGAGACCTCTGAGCAGGCCCGCCCCCTCTCGCTTCCCCCCCTCGCTCGCCGCCGAGTTAGCCATATGGCGAGCCACCCGCCCCTTCTCACTTCCCCCCCTCGCTCGCCGCCGACCTGACGAGGCGCCGTCGAGGGCGCTCCTCCTCCTCCCCTCCTCCTCCTCCTCCTCCTCCCTCCCTCCTCCTCCTCCCCTCCTCCTCCTCCTCCTCCTCCCTCCTCCTCCTCCCCCTCCCCCTCCCCTCCCCCTCCCCCTCCCCTCCCCCTCCCCTCCCCTCCCCTCCCCGCCTCCCTCCTCCTCCTCCTCCTCCTCCTCTCGTCCTCGTCCTCGTCCTCGTCCTCGTCCTCGTCTCGTCGTCCTCGTCCTCGTCCTCGTCCTCCTCTCCTCCTCCTCCTCTCCTCCTCCTCCTCCTCCTGGTGGCGCCAGCACGCGCGGCCACCTCCGCGCTCTCGCGCCGCTGCCCCCGCAGAGGCGGGGGCGGCTCCGCGGGCCAGGCCGCGACGTGCGAGAGGGAGGCGCGCCTCGCTGTTCGTCCACCCCCCCCGCCGTGAGCAGCCAGGCTCCTGGTGCCCCCGGCTCCTCGGTGGGCCCCCCTCTGCCCTCCGCCCCCCTCTCCCTCCCGCCTCCCCGTTGCCTTCTCCCTCTCCCTCCCTCTCCTCCTTTCCCCCCCCTCTCCTCCCACTCCCTCTCCCCCTTTCTCCCCCTCCTCCTTCCTCCTCCTCCTCCTCCTCCTCTTCCTCCTCCTCCGCTGCTCCTGCTGCTCCTGCTGCTGCTATCTTCTCGTCCGCTGCTCCTGCTCCTGCTGCTGCCGCAACTACTCCTGCTCCTGATGCCGCTTCCTGCTCCTGCTCCTTCCCCTGCTGCTCCTCTTCGCCAGAAGCGATGCATGTTTAGGTGAAGCAGATGCTTGCTCGAAGGTATTCGGATTGTCTCCCGCAGCTTCCAGATGTGCTCGATCCTAGGCTAGCTCTGGAGGTTACAGGAACGCCCTGCTGCTGCTGCTGCCGATTCCTTCCCCACAGTCGCCTCATCGCCTGCCTCCTCCCTGCTTCGTGCTCTGCCCCCTGTGGACCGTCCGACTCTTCACCTTTCTAGCCTCTATCCTCCTCGTCCTCCTCCCACTCTCCCTATCCTCCGTGTCCATCCCCTCCCTTCAGCGGCGAGCCCTGGGGGGAGGTGAGAAGGGGCGGGCCTTCGTAGAAGGCGCTGAAATCCCCCTGCCATCTGAGAGGTGTTCTACGCCTTCCTCGAAGGACACCGGAGACCTCCCAGGAAGGCGCGAGGCCTTCTGAGAAGTCCTGCCGCCTTCTGAGAAGGCCCTTCTCCTTCTCGGACGCCTCGTGGTTTTTGGGGTCGAACCTCGGCTCTCTGGTGGCCGCTCGGGACGATCCGGGCACCCCGGGAACGCCCTCGGCGGGGCGCAGCCGCTGGAACGCACCCCGAGGCTGGAAAACCGCCGAGAAGCGACGAAACAGTTCGAAGACCTCGAACCTCGAGCCCGAAACTTCCCCCTTCTCGCTTCCCCCCTCATCGCTCGCCGCCGAAGAGTTCGAAGACCTCGAACCTCGAGCCCGAAACTTCCCCCCTCTCGCTTCCCCCCTCGTCGCCAGCCGCCGATCCCTCCCTCCCCTCCACCCCTCCTCTCCCGTCCCGCTCCCTCCGCACCCCGTGGGGCGCAATGAGAAGAGAGCGGAGGCCCCGAGAGGTGGAGGGGGGGGGTGGGACGGGAAGGCGGGGAGGCCCTAAGGGAGGGACATGCAGGGCACTCGGCGGCGAGCCCGGGGAGGGGGGGTGGAAGTGAGAAGGAGAAGGCCTTCTCGGAAGGCTCGGAAGCCCCCGGCCTTCTGAGACGTTGCCCCAGCCTCCCCCGAAAGCGAGCAACATCATCTCCGACGGCGCGAGGGCTTCTGAGACGTCCCGCCGCCTTCTGAGACGGCTCTCCTTTCTCGCTTCCTCCCCCCCCTGGGCTCGCTGCCGAGGCAAACGACAGCCTCGGCGCATGCCCCCTCTGGATCGTCCTCCTCTGCCGCCGCCCAGGGCCCGGACCACCAGTCGGGGGAACGCCCGCTGACCACCTCACCGACCCCGGCCGGGCCCAGGGGCGGGAACGGCGTCGGCGCCCTCCCAGCTTGGCCAGGGAGGCACGAACACACCCAGACAGGCAGGCAGACAGACAGACAGGCAGGCAGACAGACAGACAGACAGACAGGCAAACAGGCAGACAGACACACGCCCGCCCGCCCGCCCGCCCGCCCGACCGCCCGCCCGCCACGCCCGCCCGCCCGCCGACCCGCCCGCCCGCACACACACACACACACTCTCTCACACACACACACCCATATATATATATATATATATATATGTATATGTGTGTGTGTAATAACACACCCACGCACACCCACGCACACGCACACGCACACGCACACGCACACACACGCACACACGCACACACGCACACACGCACACACGCACGCAACAACAACGACAACACCACCACCACCAACAGCAACAACAACACCACCACCACCAACAACAACATCACCAACAACAACAACAACAGCAAAAGCAACAACAACAACAACACCACCAACAACAACAACACCAACACCAACACCAACACCACCAACACCAACACCAACACCAACACCAACAACAACAACAACAACAATTACTAGCACGTGGGGACACTCCGTTCTCACCAGTGCCAGGGTTTTCATACGACGCCCGCCAATACCCCCACTTTGTGGGGGGGCCGGTTCAAGCTCTACCACATTTCCAAACGACTCTTCGCCACCACCCACACCCAGCTTCCCGCCCTATGACGTTCGGACACTTCACTTCGTGGCCTGCGGACGACCGTGGCTACTACACTGGCGCATGGGTACAGTGACTTGTTGTGGTAACATTTTCTGGACGCTAGCTTAGTATACGACTTTTCCCCCTGTTCCAACACTGGACACCTGTACTGGTTTTTGGTGGTAACGTGTTCCTGACGCTAGAATAGGAAACCACGGTAAACCAGTACGACGCCGGTACTGTCTGTAGGTCCTACAATGATATGGACTGCTTTGGCTGGTGAGGCGCTAGCGTCTGATACGACGTTTTTCCGTTTCTGTACCACACAAGCGAAGACACTTATTTTGAGTTGGCCCGTTTGACAGAAATGTTTAAAAAGTGTTGGGTTTCCTACAAATCCGCAAGAGCGCGCGGGATGAAATTTTGACACTTTTTTTTGTTTGAAAAACCATTGTTTTTTTGGAGGTTTCCATGTTAAAATCGCTACGAACACTAGGGTTTTGGAAGGATTTCGTCTTGCGCGCGCGAATGTCCACTTTACCTTATTTTTTGCAAGGGATTCTTGAAGTCTGGTTATGTTAGAACAAGAAATGTCCACTTTGCCTTATTTTTTGCGAAGGAAAACCGCCCGTAACAAAACAACCGGATCCGGACCAACCCGTTTTGCCGGAGACTTCCTCGCGAAAATGATGAAAACATGGCTGCGGCCTAGGCGCGGCGAGGGGGCCGTGCACCAGGGGCCCCAACAATAATTATTCTTTAGAAGTAATAATGTTCAACAACAACAACAACAACAACAATTACTAGCACGTGGGGACACTCCGTTCTCACCAGTGCCAGGGTTTTCATAGGAGGCGGGCAATACCCCCACTTTGTGGGGGGGCCGGTTCAAGCTCTACCAAATTTCCAAACGACTCTTCGCCACCACCCACACCCAGCTTCCCGCCCTATGACGTTCGGACACTTCACTTCGTGGCATGCGGACGACCGTGGCTACTATTCAGGGCCCCGCGGCCGACGACGACGGCGTGCGCGCGCGAAGAAAAAACGAATGTGTCCCGCATGGTATTATTTGACAGGGATGATGGCCCTGGCAGGTGCGCAACCGTTGTTGCAGAAGTTCGAAAAAGTTGCTCGCAAAAGCCCGTTTGACAGAAATGTTTAAAAAGTGTTGGGTTTCCTACGAATCCGCAAGAGCGCGCGGGATGAAATTTTGACAATTTTTTTGAAAAACCATTGGTTTTTTGATGTTTTTATGTTAAAATCGCTACGAAAACTAAGGTTTTGGAAGGATTTCGTCTTGCGCGCGCGAATGTCCACTTTACCTTATTTTTTGCAAGGGATTCTTGAAGTTTGGTTATGTTAGAACAAGAAATGTCCACTTTAGCTTATTTTTTGCAAGGGAAAACCGATCGTAACAACACAACCGGATCCGGACTCCCCCGTTTTGCCTGAGACTTCCTCACGAAAATGATGAAAATGAGGCTGCGGCCTAGGCGCGGCGGGGGGGTCGTGCACCAGGGGTCCCAACAATAATTATTCTTTAGAAGTAATAATGTTCAACAACAACAACAACAACAACAACAACAACAACAACAACAACAATCATTTTACCCGAACGCTCAGTGTTCTCCCCAGTGCCAGGGTTTTCATGCGACGCCAGCCAATACCCCCACTTCGTGGGGGGGCAATGCAAGCTCTACCAAACATCCACACGACTCTCGGGAACCACCCACACCCAGCTTCCCGCCCTATGACGTCAGGACACTTCACTTCGTGGCGCGCGGACGATCGTGGATACTACACTGGCGTGGAGTACACACCCGCAGAGGTTGATCACTTGTTTGGGCCCCGCATGTGCCCCGCATGGTGCATTTGTTGCGTATGACATACATAGTACAGAGAGACAGAGAGAGAGAGAGAGAGAGAGAGAGAGAGCAAGACAGAGAGCCAGTGGAGAGAGAGATAGAAAGAGATTCGTCACATGTGTGAGGCAACCTGAGAAGATGTGGTACACGGTACACGTGAGATGGTACGCAGTGCCAAGATAGTTGGTCACATTTTTGAGGCAAATTCCTGGGAAGGCGATTGCACAAGTAGATGTGTTACGTATGATAGATATGAAGCAGAGAAAGAGCGAGAGACAGAGAGAATCCACTCTCGACAGACATTCGACCCGTCTCATACCCCCAGGCCTTCAGACGCACCTGCATATTCCGGTAGTCGAGGCCAAGGCCCAGGTCGGAGACCTCCTCTCGATACCGCTTGCCGCATGCCGCCTCTAGAGCCTCCACCGTCATCAGCGTCATACGAACCACATCTGTGGAGGAAGAAGCTGCCGTGGCCTGCTGCTTGGATACGGGCTCCTCCCAGTCGACCGCGGCAGGCCGTTTGGCCACGCGGGCAGATCCGGCGGCGGCTGGCCGTTTCAATACACCGCCTGCGACCTGTGCCGCCGGGCGCTTCAATACACGCTTGGTGACGGCCTGGGCGGATGAAGCCGCCGCCTGCACGGAGGAGCCCACCGACGCATACACATCGCACCACTTTCTCAACACTGATCGGGACACCAAGACAGCTTTCCGTCGCGTACGCAACACGGTATGCAACGCGTGGCACTTCAGCCCTGGATATACATCGCGCATGTGGTCACCAAGTGCCGCGTTGAGCTTTTCGGCCGTGTCGTACTGCAAAGGTCCAGAGTCAGGGTGAAACTTCACGTACCATTGCCTCAAAACCATACCGCTGACAGCGACGGGAGGATCGCTCTCCGAGAGAAGCTGCGAGAGGACCTCCGCGGCGGCATCGTCGGCGAAGCTCTCCCGATACTGATTGAATCGAAGACGCTCGCCCATACATTCCTCCACAGCTTGGGCAGTGTTGAGTGCCCCCTTGGCGCCCCACTCCGTGCTGAGCCACTTCTGGCATACCCTGGCGTTAGCAGATACAGATAAATGTCCAAGGAGCCACTGCTTCAAGACGGCCCCGTCAGTGGTCCCCTCGGGCATGTCTTTGCGAATACGTTCTCCATACCAGCTCTCCAGATGGCCAGCGTTCTGCACTTGGACAAGCGTGTCTTTCGATGAATACTGCAGTAGCCACGCCGTTGCGACCCTATCTGGCACATACAGTGGTGGATCCAACTGTCGGAGCGCCCGGCATAATTTGTAAGCGGTATTATACTCGATGCCCAGGTGGCGGATGGCAGACCCGTGCTGCTCCTCCAGCTCCTTGGCGCTAGAAATACTGACCTTGCCAGTCACAACCCGATACTTGGCCCACCAAGTCTTGCACGCCTGGTGACTGGCATTGATACCCTTTGCCGCGAGCGCCTGATGCAAATAATACGCACTCTCGCAGTCGGCCAAGGGAGGCCGGGACAGCTCTGCGCCATACTGCTCGTGAAGGTCTTTCGCCGTCAAAGCCATGATCCAAGAACACAGGCGATACCTTGATCCGAGATGGCTACGGATATGAGCGTGAGAGGAAGGGGGGAAGCCTCCTGGGGCCGCTGGGGGTCCTCTTGGGGAAGGGGGGAAGCCTCCTGGCGCCGCATGGGGTCCTCTTGAGAGGCTTTGGGGGGCTTCTTGAAAGCATGTTGGGGCCTCTTGGGGGCTTATTGGATCCTCCCGGAGGACTCTTGGAGCCGCTTGGACGCCTCCTGGGGCCATCTTGGGGGCCTCTTGGAGCCAACTTGGAGCCTCTTTGGAACCTCTTGGGGGCCTCTTGGAGTCCTCTTGGGGCCTCTTGGGACCATCTTGGGCGCCTCTTGCGGCCTCATGGGCGCCTCTTGGGGCCATCTTGAGCGCCTCTTGGGGCCATCTTGGGTTTTAAAGATTCATGAAGAGCCCGCGGGTGGATTTTGATATTTTTCGGATGAGAAAGTCTTGCGTTTGCATATGTTTTCGGAACATCGCATCTTGAAATTATTGAAATCACATTATGTTTGGCAGGATTTCGGCACGCGCGCGCGGCGGCCGCGCGCATGTGCACTTCGTGTCATTTTTTGCAAGGGATGGTGGCCCTCGTAGGCTCGCAACCGTTGTTGCAGAAGGTCGAAGCACCTGAAAAGGTTCCTCGCAAAGGCCCTTTTAACAGAAATGTTTAAAATCTGGTGGGTTTCCTAGGAATCCGCAAGAGCGCGCGGAAGGACATTTTGACAATTTTTTCTGAGAAAACCATTGGGTTTTTGATGTTTTTATGTTAAAATCGTTACGAAACCTAAGGTTTTGGAAGGATTTCGTCTTGCGCGCACGAATGTCCACTTTACCTTATTTTTTGCAAGGGATTCTTGCAATTTGATCAAGTAAAAACAAGAATTTTCATTTTCTATTGTTTTTTGCAAGGGAAAACGAGCGTCAACAAAAAACCGGATCCGGAGCTCATCCACTTTTCTGAAGCTTTCGCGAAAAAATGATGAAAATGTAGCTGCGGCCTAGGCGCGGCGCAGAGGTCACGCACCAGGGGTCCCAACAATAATAATTCTTTAGAAGGAATAATGTTCAACAACAACAACAACAACAACGCAAGGACACTCTCTCAGGCCACCCTGGCGGGGCCCGTGGGTGTGTCCTCGCCCCCGGGGCGAGCGCACTGCCCCAGGCCACACGTTGCAGTTGTTGCCCCGGGGGGGGGGAGCAACGCGCAGCACCTCGAGAGGGGTGTGCCGAAATGGAGCCTCGGTGGAGCCCCCTGTGGGGCCAGGGCCACGATCCGTGAGAGGGGTGCGCCGAAACCAAGCTTCGGTGGAGCTCACTGAGCCACGATCCTCGAGAGGGGTGTGCCCAAATCAAACCTCGGTGGAGCTCCCTGTGGGGCCAGGGCCACGATCCGTGAGAGGGGTGCGCCCTTTGGGGCCTGTATGGGGCTCCGCAGCAGTCCCGAAAGGACCTGCCGAGCAACGCCGCCGGGCCCTGCAGACCCCCGCAGCGGCCTGGCGAGGCCTCGTGGCGTTGCTCGGACCAGGGGCCCTGCAGGGCCCGTGCGTGGCCCCGTGGTGTTGCTCGGGGGGGGGTCGAGCAACGGGCCTCCAGTAGTGTCCTCGCGAACAACAACAACAACAACAACAACAACAACAACAACAACAACAACAACAACAACGACAACGACAACGACAACGACAACAACAACAGCAGCAGCAGCAACAACAACAACAACAACACCAACACCAACACCAACACCACCAACAACAACAACAGCAACAACAACAACAACAACAACAACAGCAGCAGCAACAACAACAACAACAACAACCACCATAGCAACACCAACACCACCTGCATCAACAGCACCACCGACAACAACAGCAGCAGCAGCAACACCAGCGACAACACAACCACCAACAACAACACCAACAACACCAGCACACACAACCACAACCACTACCACAACAACACCAACAACAACAAGAGCCACAAGACCATCAACAACAGCAACTACGACATGAACAACAACAACAACAACAACAACAGCAACAACAACAACAGCAACAACAACAACAACACCAACAACAACAACAACAACAACAACGACAACATCACACACATACACATACACGCTTATTCACACGTTCATGCATAAACACCGCCGCACTTACACACATACTCGCATACACGCTTACACACTTGCGCACCTTCATGCTTACACACTTGTTCTCTTACGCACTTACACACCTGCGTGTGCAATTATACGATCGCGCACTTACACTGCTGCGCGCACACACAACAGACACCGCCACGCACACGGACAAGCACACGCACACGGACAACCACAACGCACACATAACAAAATATACGCTTACTTACACACGTACATACTTACACGCTGCAGACCTTACACATACATACTCGCAAAGGCGCTTACACACGTACAACCCTACATGCTGACACCCTTGTTCACTTAGACACTTACACGTGTGTGCACTTATGCGATCACATACTTGAGCTGCTGTGCACACATGCACACGTACACACGCACATACGTACACACACCTTTACACCTACACACTACAGAAAACCACACAAACACGTATACACACTTAGATATTTACACCGATCCCGGGCCCAGGATGGGCCTGGCCAGGGTCGGTGAAGTGGCTGGCCAGCATACGTCTCCTGGAGACAAAGAGAGACAGAAAGAGAGAGAGAGAGACAACAAAATAAAGGCCAGCCGCGAAAAGAGAATTCCCGAATGGGGTCAGAATGGATGGGGTCGGAGGATCGCGCCGCATCGCTGATGCATCGCTGCTGAATCGGCGATGGTTGGTGATGAATCGGCGACGTCGGCGTGGACAAAATCGGGCCCGACATCGAGCCGCATCGCCGATGCATCGATGAGGCGGCGCGATCCTTCGGCCGGACCCCACCAGGGATGCTTGGAGAAGAGAGGCCGCCACGGGGGGGCGGTGTCCGAGAAGGTCTCGAACGAGTCGTCCCAGGGCTGGCAGAGCATATTTTAGGACAGGCATTCTGTCATGCTGCGATCGGCTCAAGATACGCTCCAGGGACTCTGGAGCATCTAGCGGTCCTCGCTTCTGGGGCCCGCGAGGAGCACAACAGGCCATCTAGGAAATCCTGGAAATCTTGAGGTTCTAGAAACGCATCATTACCATGTGATCAAAGGTGGGCAGTTAGTTGATGCTCACGCAAGGCGAGCCCCCAGCATCACTAGATGAGCGAACTCATTCTGAAGCACGGCAGCTTGGACAACAATCCGCTGCGTCTGAATACCTGTGAGTCGCCAGCTCCCCCACCGATGGGAAGGGGGCTCCTCAACGCTGGAGCTGGCCAGGGGGCCTACCCATCCCCCCACACCCCACCCCTTGCGCGTGGCCGACATCTCGCTCTTGCGCGGTCGTCGCCACCGCGATCCTTCTCGTCTCCGTCGTCTCCGTCGCCGTCGTCCTCCTCGCTCGTCTTCGTCTTCGTCGTCGTCGTCGTCGTCGTCGTGGTGTCGTCGTCGTCGTCGTCGTCGTCGTCGTCGTCGTCGTCGTCGTCGTCGTCGTCGTCGTCGTCGTCGTCGTCGTCTCGCTCGGCGGCGCCTGCGCACGCGCGAGCGCGCGGGAGCCTCGGGCCCGGCCTGGAGCTGCGGGCGCGGAGGGGGGCGAGCGGGGCGCTCGGACACGCCCCCTTGGCGCGGAGCCGAGGGCGGCCCGCCTCGGCTCGGGAGTGGTGCCTTGATTGGGCGCCCGAGTTATCCGGGGTAACTCGGGTCCGGGGTAACTCGGGTTTGGATTCCCGAAAAACGAACCCGAGTTAGCCCTGACCCGAGTTACCCCTGATGATTCGGGGCCCTGGACGCCCGAGTTATCCGGGGTAACTCGGGTCCGAGGTAACTCGGGTTTGGATTCCCGAAAAAGGAACCCGAGTTAGCCCTGACCCGAGTTACCCCTGATGATTCGGGGCCCTGGACGCCCGAATTATCCGGGGTAACTCGGGTCCGGGGTAACTCGGGTTCGGATTCCCGAAAAACGAACCCGAGTTATCCCTGACCCGAGTTACCCCTGATGATTCGGGGCTCTGACTTGACGCGGTTGGCCCGGAAGTGGAACGTACAGAATGGGTACAACGATGTGGCTCGAAGACACGAGACCCTCCACAAGAAACCCAACCCCGATACCCCTGGACGTCCGTCGGTTTTCGGTGTGGGGACGTCACGCTTCCCATGGCAAAACCATAGACACCTCCCGAGAACCAAGGCCACCCTGGAGGCAAGCAGGGTGTTTCTTGGCATGGGCTTCCAAGGCATGGAAAACCTGGGTACGGCCAGACCTGGGACAGACGAACATCCTCCAAGAGCATCAGAGCCTCCGCCGGCCAAACCGAAGAACATTCGAGGGTGCTCTCCCCGAGGATGCACGAGAACATCCCACACATACGAAGAACATCAAGGCAACCTTCCCGAACCGACATCGATCTCATACCTCGGCCCGGCCGTATGATGCCAACCACCAGATGCTGTCCAACACCGACGGCTGCCGCTGCTGGCCAGGCGGCATTCTGCTTCAAACGGACAGCGTCCGCGGCGACACCGACAGCGAGCCTGTTCAAAATGAACCAGAACTGATGGGCCTGTTTTCCACCACCACCGTACATTGGAGGGGGAGGGGGTCCTTCTCCTCCTCCTCCTCCACCTCCTCCTCCTCGTCCTCCTCGACCTCCACCTCCTTCCCCCCTCCAACTGATGGTGGTGGCAGTGGAAAACACGCCCATCAAGAACTGCTGTCGGTCTTTGCGCCCGTTCTGTCCGTACCCTCGCTCATGCCGGCAGGCGAGGGGCAACGATCTGCGGGGGGCTGGCCCAAGGTTGGCAACATCGACCCGGAATCGGCGCCCCTCCTGGGTGTAAATCGGGCCTGTCCCTCTACAGGAGGGATAATCAAAGATGGTAAAACAAAACTGGGAACTATTTCCGAATCTTTTTTATGTTATCTTTATGTTCCCTCGAACATCGGCCTGTAAGGGGGACAGGCCCGACCTAATCCTGGGTGCGTCTGACCGGCATTCCGCGGCGGAACTAGCCGTGGCCAGGATTCCGCTGCGGAGGGAAGGGGGAGGGAAGGGAGCCATCACGTGCTTTCTGGCCCAGGCCTGGGAAAAAACACACTCTCCTATCCCCTCATGGTTCATGCCGTCTCTGCCTGAGTTGGGCGCCCGAGTTATCCGGGGTAACTCGGGTCCGGGGTAACTCGGGCTTGGATTCCCGAAAAAGGAACCCGAGTTATCCCTGACCCGAGTTACCCCTGATGATTCGGGGCTCTGGACGCCCGAGTTATCCGGGGTAACTCGGGTCCGGGGTAACTCGGGTTTGGATTCCCGAAAAACGAACCTGAGTTATCCCTGACCCGAGTTACCCCTGATGATTCGGGGCTCTGACTGAGCGTCCCAGCCCGTGCGGCGGCAGGTGGCAGTCAAGCCACCCCCTGGCCTGAAAGAGACAGCCAAGCTGCTCTGCCGGCGGAGGCGGGGCGGGGGGGGGGGGTCGGGAGGAGTCGACCAACGATACGAATCCAGCTCCTTCCTCCTCCCTCCCCCCCAGAGCAAAAGATGACACACTGGGCATCGCTTGGACGTCCATTTCCTGTGTTTTTTGGGGGGGTTCGTGTGTGTTTTTTTCGCCAGATGGTCGAGGATGCTCCTCGAAGGTCCTCGCCGAAGGAAAAATGCACACGTCCGAGCGATGCCAAGCACACACACGGCAACACCCCCCCAGCAGCACGCGACCTGCACGACGGGGTGCTCCGAGATCGCCCTCTCCCTCCGCTCGCCGTGCCGTGCGCGCGCGGCGTGCGCGTGGGCGTGCCGTGCCCGAGCTCGAGAGGGCGAAAACCGCGCCGCGCCGCGCCGCGCGCACGTGCTGCGCCGCGCGCGCGCGCACCCGCCGGCCCGAGCTGCAGCCTGCGTGAGACCCGTGCCGTGCCCTGCCCTCCCCGCCGCGCGCGTGCCGCGCCCGAGCACCAATGGGGCGCGACGGCACGCGCCACGCGTGCCGTGCGCGCGCGGCGTGCCCGCGCGGCGTGCCCGCGCGGCGTGCCGTGCCCCCGCGCCGTGCCCGGCTCTCGGGCACTGTGCGCGCCGGCTCGTGCGGCGTGGCGGTGTGCAGGGTCTCTGTGCCGGCGGAGGCTGTGCTCAGACAGCGTGGGCCGTCGCGGCCATGTCATCGCTCGGACGTCCATCTCCTGTGTGTTTTTTTCAGTTTCGTGCGTGTTTTTTTTTTTTCCGGGAAACGATCCAGGATGCTCCTCGATGGTCCTCGCCGAGGAAAAAACGCACACGTCCGAGCGATGCCAGGTGGCCTGGCTCTCCGGGGGCCGCTCGGGCGATCGTGCGCACCCCGCGGGAGGGGCTCGGCGAGGCGCGGCCGCACGACCGCAAGGCTGGATTTGACCTCCGAGGGCCAACGAGGTCGATCGAACACGAACGGGGGGGATCCAGACATCCGACGCCACGATTCTTTCAATGCGCGGCCCCAAATGTCCCACCTTGTCCCATGCCAATTCTCCGCACCGAGGCAGAGGAGGGGGCGGAGGAAGAGGCGGCGGAGGAGGAGGAGAAGGAGGAGGACGGGGAGGACGAGGACGAGGAGGAGGAGGAGGAGGAGGAGGAGAAAGAGTTGGAGGAGGAGAAGGAGATGGCCCAGTGGCCCGATAACGGCACCCTGAGGCGCACACATCGAGGACTAAAGCCGCCAGCTGAAACGAGTATGCTGTCGGAGTCCCCCACATCAGGATGTCAATGAAGGGGCCCTGGAACACACAAATAAATAGACACACATACACGCTGGTCGGAAGAAGTGGGTAGAAACATGAAGTCGGAAGGCGGATAAAGTAGATTGGGTTCAGGCCCTCCCACATAATAACAAAACATGACAAACTCATATCGAGTCTTGAAGTAGAAAGGCGCTTGAAGTAGATTGGGATCTGGGGTTCAAAAATACCTACTTAAAACGACTGGCGTGTAACAGGATTCCCCATATTTTCATGAATTTGATGGGTCTTTGTTTCCCCCCCATTTCCCATAGTTTCCCATATTTCTTGGGAATCGACGATTGATTGCGTCTGTGTGTGTGTGTTTCCCTCCTGAGTCAAAGGATTCGCGAGCTCAGCGGGGCATCACAATGGCAACATGAGCGGGAGCCTCATGAGGTTGGTGCACGCTCACGGAAGGGCAGAGGCAGGCAGGGAGGGGAAGCAGGCAAGGAGGGAGAGGACGGATGTCGAGGACGCACTTCGGCCCCCTCTTGGAATCGTACCCTCAGGGTTTGGGGGTGCCGATCGTTCAGACTTGTTGCTTATGTTGGCAGAGGGCATTCTCCTTCCCTTGCTCCCTGGTGGAAGGAAACACATGACAATAGTGGGCGGGTACAGTGGGGAAGGGCACGAATCCTGATGAATAGCAAGGTATCCGCATAACCCGCCTACTCCTCATCATCCGAACTGGATGGGAGATGGCGAGGGAGTGCGCGGAGGAGGAGGAGGAGGAGGAATACGAGATGTGGGCAGGGAGTGGGACGAGGAGAACGAGAGATAGGAAGGAAGTGGGAGGAACGAACAAAAAGATATTGAAGAATGCAGAGGGCCTGCTGCGGTCAAGCGGGGGCTCCCTGGAAAACTGACGGCACTGTTAAGTGTGGCGAAAGCGGGCGGGAGCATTTTTAACGGGCGGTCCGACAAGGCCTCCCAGGAAGGGGAAACGTGGTATTGGTGGGTCGGATACAGTGGGGAAGGTACGAACCCTGATATATATATATATATATAGATATATATATATATATATATAATATATATATATATAACACGACCTCCCTAGAGGCAAAATCTGTGCCACAATACATGACAAACTACACGGGCTTCGAACAGCACGCGCAAGGTGACACGGCCTCCCACGAGGTAGAAAATGTGCTAACGGTGAGGCTGGTGGAGACTGGAGGGCAAGATCCCTGACAAATGACACGGGTTCCGCATAGCCCGCGCAATCTGACACGGCCTCCCTGAAGGTAGAGGCTGTGCTACTGGTGAGGCTGGTATGGAGGGCACGATCCCTGGTAAATAACACGGGTTTCGCATAGTCCGCACCATCGGACACGGCATCCCTGGAGCTAGAGGCTGTGCTACTGGTGAGGTGGTGAGGCTGGAGGCTGGAAGGCACGATCCCTGATAAATAACACGGAGGGATTGGCATAGCCCGCGCAATCCGATACGGCCTCCCCAGGGAAATAATCAGTGCTACGGGTGAGGTTGGTGAAAGGGGAGGGATCCCACATAGATGACACGATTTTCGCATAGCCCGCGCAGTCCGACATGGCCTCCCTGGAGGTATTGGCTGTGCTTTTGGCGAGGATGGCGTAAGCTGGAAGGCACAACCCTTGATAGGTAAGAAATGTCTTCGCATAGCCCGCGCAATAGAGGTAAACTCTGTGCTACCGGTGAGAATGGTGGAACAGAGAGGGCACGCATCCTGATACAAATCACAAATTTCGCATAGTGCCCGCGCAGTCTGACACGGCCCCCTGGAGAGAGAACCTGTGTTATTGATGAGAGGCTGGAGAGGGGGGCAATCTCGCTGATAGATACCACGAGTCCCGCATTGCCCGCGCAAATCGACAAGGCCTCCCAGGAGGTAGAATATGTGCTACTGGTGAGGATCGCGAAAGGGGGAAAACACGATTCCTGACAAATAACACGGGTCCCGCATTTCCCGCGCAGTCCGACTCGGCCTCCCCGGAGAGAGAACCTGTGCTATTCATGAGGCTGGAAGGGGGGAGGGCACGATCCCTGACAAATGGCACGGGTTTCGCATAGCCCGCGCAGTCCGACGCAGACTCCCTGGAGGTAGAATCTAGAATATGTGTTACCAGCGAGGCTGGTGGAAACAAGAGGGGTGGAGGAGGCAAGACGCCTGGTAAACAACGTGGTGCTCTATATCTGCCGCCGGCAACTACGATGGCAGATAGCAAACGCGATGCTGCCCAAGAGTCTGGTGTAATCGTGGAGCTTGCAAAACAAGGGGATGTGGAGCCCGCGCCAAAGGGCGTGGAGCTTGCGTGAACGAGGAGGACGAGGATGAGGAGGAGGATCCGGAGAAGGAGGAGCTTGAGAGGGTGTTCCCAGACAGAAAAAAACGCTCAAGATGCGGGGAATCATATCGTCGTACATCTGGGCCCACTGGATCTCCACGGGCCTCTCCCGGGCTAAGCCTTGCGAGGCAATTCCAGCCGTGGCGACGAAGACGTTCCCAGCGACCCTGCAAAAGCTAATTCGAGGGAGATGATGATGCTGATGCTGATGCTGATGATGCTGATCCTGCTGATGATGATGAGGATGATGCTGATGCTGATGCTGATGCTGATGATGATGATGATGATGATGATGATGATGATGATGATGATGATGATGATAATGATGATGATGAGGAGGAGGAGGAGGAGGAGGAGGAGGATTAGGAGGAGGGGGAGGGGAGAAGGAGGAGGAGGAGGAGGACGACAGACACAGACAGTCACCTCTGTGCACTTCCAAGCTGGTTTGACTACACCGGGAAGCCCTAGGAACGTGGAGGAGGAGGAGGAGGAGGAGGAGGAGCAGAAGGGTGGGAGGAGGAGGGAGGCGGAGGCGGCGGAAGGAGGAGGGAGCGGAGCGGGAGGAGTGGAAGGCGGAGGAGGAGGAGGAGGAGGAGGAGGAGGAGGAGGAGGAGGAGGAGGAGGGGGAGGGGGAGGGGGAGGATGAGGCAAGGGAGGAGAAGTAGGAGGGGGAGGAGGAGGAGCAGGAAGAGGAGGAGGAGGGAGACCAGTGCAAACCCAAGGCACATCAACGATGTTGGAAGAAGCCCTCCTTCAAAGCTCCCCCTTCACAGGCCCTTACGAGGGGGAACTGCTTCGTAGAGAGACAATCGTTTGAAGACCCTGAAGCGCACCAAAACACCATTCTCGGGACTCCAACGCCACGGAACAACCATTCTCGGGACTCCCGATCCTGAATCGTGCCAGAGCACCACTCCTGGAACGCAAACACAGCGAATAAACGTAACAATTGCCCCCTCATCATCCTGAAATTGAAGACGAACTCTGGTATGTTGACCCTGGGAATCCGTGAAACTAGTGAATGTTTAGAGCACGAATGCGCGCGGCGCTCAAGCGAGAACCACAAATTGCAAAACAACCACCCTCAATCCGTGAAACACTTGCGATGTGTTAAGACGAGTGTGCGCGGAGCAAGACCGACAACGACATTAAAAACAACCGAACCGCCCTGAATCCGTGAAACCCTGGAAACATTTAACAACGAGTGTGCGCGGCGCTACGGCGAGAACCACATGTTGGAAGCAACCCGCCTTCCATCCGTAAAGCTGTTGCCATTCGTTAGATTCAGGGTCATAGATGGTGAGGATGTCTCAAGCGAGACGCCCGGCCTGCCCTCTCGACCGGCCTCGGGGCGCGACGGGGAGGAGTTATTTAGAGTGAAGGCTAGAGAAACCCAACCCTGAGACCCAACCCAACCCTGAGACCCCAAGACATCCATTGGCTTTTGGTCTGGGAACGCCACGCTTTCCATCGCAAGACCAGCGACAGCCCAAGAGACCCAGGGCATCCTGGAGGCAAGCAGGGTGTTTCTCGGCATGGGTCTCCTTTGTGTAACCTTAGGTCGGGTCTGCCCCCCTACAGGGGGATTCTTGACGTAACATAACACATACGAAAACATGCTCCCAAATGGTCAACAGTACTCCACAAATCGTCCCCACAGTATTTCTTGACGATGTTTGAATATTCCCCCTGTAGAGGGACAGGCCCGACTCAAGTATAACGGCGCGGAATGGAAGAGGAGAAGCCCCCCCCCCAAAACAAAAACAAATCGCCCTCCTTCTTCTCCAGCGGGACCCTGGCCGAGATGGGTTCCAGGGCGGCGGGCAGCGCCGACACCTCTCGGCTCGGCCAGCCAAGCCCCTGGCAGTGGCGCGCGGCCCCGCACCCAGGAAGGGGGGGGGGAGGTCCTCCTCCCTCCTCCTCCCACCTCCTCCTCCTCCCCCTCCTCCTACCTCCTCCTACCTCCTCCTCCTCCTCCTCCTCCTCCTCCTCCTCCTCCTCCCTCCCTCCCTCCTCCTCCCTCCCTCCCTCCCTCCCTCCCACTCCTCCTTCCCTCCTCCTCCTCCTCCTCCTCGTCCTCCTCCTCCTCCTCCTCCTCCTCTTCGGCATGTTTCCTTTCTCTGCCGCCGCCTCCCCCCCTCTGGCCCCCATCCTCCTCCTCCTCCTTCTCCACCTCCTCGTCCTTCCGATATGTTCCTTCCTCTGCCACCGCCCCCTCCCTCTGGCCTCCACCTCTCCTCCTCCTCCTCCTCCTCCTCCGCCTCGTCCTTCCGTCATTTTCCTTCCTCTGCCGCCTCCTCCCCCCATCTGGCCTCCGCCTCCTCCTCCTTCTCCTCGTCGTCCCGCCACCTCCGCCCGCCGCCGCCTCCTCAAACACGACCCTGAGACCATCTGAACTCCTCCCCCTCGTCCCGCCACGCCACCTGAGCCGCCGCCCGCCTCCTCCTCCTCCTCCTCCCTCCCTCCCTCCCTCCCTCCCTCCCTCCCTCCCCTCCCGCCCGCCTCCCTCCCTCCCTCCCTCCTCCTCCATTTCCTCCTCCTCCTCCTCCTCCTCCTCATCCTCTTCCTCCTCCTCCTCCTCCTCCTCATCATCATCCTCTCCCTCCTCCTCGAACACAACCCTGAAAAATTCGATGGGTGCTGCCTGCCAATGGCGCAGGAGAGACGAGGCGAGGCGAGGGCAGGGAAGAGAGCAACGACAGTGACGGTGGCGAGACGGGAACTGATCACGACGCGAGTGGTCCCAAAAGTCAGCCGTCACCACGCGACCCCAAAAGGATTGACAGGCACATGAGAAAGAAATGCCTGACGGCAGAAGGAGGCCCCCAACAGCCCCATTCACCCACTACTTCCGGATACTCGGCCCCGCTTTGGCAAGCAAGCGCCATCACAAACACGCGGCAACACTCAGGTGGGTTTGTTCTACAGTCAACCCGTGTAGTAAGGATGCGCGATAAGGATACAAGGGCCTTGGAAGGCCGTCTCGAAGCTTTTCGAGCGGGGCGCGGCCAGCAAAAGTGGCAGAGGATGGACCGAGGAGGCAAGGATGCACGGGTTCCCTCGGGAAGGCTCACCGTCCTTACTCTGCGGGTTGACTGTGCTTCCTGATAGCTGGCCGTGCTTTCGCAGGCAAGCGCCATCACAGACACGCGGCAACACTTTTTTTGGGGGGGGACCCAAAGGGCTCAGGAGGCTCCAGGGGGTCCCAGTTGAAGGCGGTCGACTCCTTGGTCGAGCAGTCCGAGGACACCGTGGCGAGGGGGGGGGGGCCACTGTCCGTGGGGAGCGTCTGCCTGCCGAACGGCAAGCAGGGCACGAGACAGCCGCGTTCCCCCGCGCGGAGCCCCCCCCCATCACAGACACGCGGCAACACTTGGGTGGGTCTGTTCTAGCATGCGCCGCTGCCCGCTCGCCGCAGTCGTGCTCCCGATGCCCGTCACGCGCTCCTCCTCCGAGCCGTGACGTCGTGTCAGCCTGCACGGCTAGGGCACGCACGCACAACTGAAGGGGCCCTGGGACACACAAATAAATACACACAAATAAAAAAAATCCCAATATTTTCCTATATTTTCTGGATTTCTGTCTTCCCCCCACTTCCCATATTTTCCCATATTTTCTGGGAATCGCCGATTAATTGTGTCTGTGTGTTTCTTCCCCTCCTGAACAACATCGGCGTTGCCTTTTCAGCGCCCGGGGCGGGATTCGGAACTGGTGTGGGCATGTCCACCTTCCTAGCGCACGCGCGCGGTAGAAGACGAGTGGTCTCAGGGAGGAGCCAAAGATGTGGGGCGTTGGCCCGGCGGCTCTCTGCAGGACGCTTCAGCACCACGGGTATTCCTGCCCATCGAAACAGACTGAGCGTCATGAGCAGTGCATTGCCACCGCTGAGCTGTCTCCTTTCCCAAGCAATCAAATTTGCAATGCCCCGCGGTCAAGTCAGGCTCCTCAGGGGCTGGGGGGGATTCTTGACTCCAGGGCAGGATTGGAACCCTAGCAGTGGACCAGGTTTCACAAGAGGGGCCCGCCATGACCCCGCAACTGTGTCCATCTTTGAGGCGAGGGGAGGAGGGAGGAGGGGGGAGGGGGGAGGGAGAAAGGATGAGGGAGGGAGGGAGGGAGGGAAGGCGGGAGGCAGGGAGGGAGGGAGGGAGGAGGGAGGAGGGAGGAGGGAGGAGGGCGGAGGGAAGCGGGAGGAGGGGGGGGAGGGAGGAGGGAGGAGGGAGGATGGAGGGAAGCCCACCGTCCGACAGCTTCAGGCGACGCAAGGTCCCCCCACCTGTCGTTGTTGGCAAGACTCACCGAGAGCACCGTGGCCCTGAACCCTCTGCTGCCACACTGCTGGCCGGGGACGTCCTAAAAGGTCCTGGGATCTGCGATGCCCAGAGAAGAGATGCAAACACAGCTTGCAGTTTTCCTCCATCGGAGGAAGAAAATCGCACGCGAACTTCTGGACGCCCGGAATGGGCACGGACAAAAATGGGCACAGTGCCCAACAACACATGCTGCCCCAAACCAACAGCGGCCGCTTCTGGGCAGGCGGCCCTCTCTCAAATGTACACGGGCCGCGGCGACACCGACAGCGAGCCCTGCTCAAAATGAACAGGAACCGCTGTTGGGCATCATGCCCATTCCTTCTGTACCCTTTCCGTTCGTGCCGGGGAGGACGAGGGTCGCACGCCAGCGTTCGGTTCGGTCGCCCGGCCGACCTGTGGCGGTGGCAGGGAGGATGCCCTGCAGCGGCGGAGCGAGCTGCCCATGGCAACAAAAACTTGGCCCGCAGACTCCCTGGGCTGGAACGTCAACGCGATGTTCATGATACCCTTTGGCTCCGTTCTCCTTCTGAGCTTGCTAACCTTGGCATACTGGGCCTCGATGAGCTCCTCGGGGGTCCCTCCTCGATCAGGGGCAAGCCGAGCCCGGCAACACTCTGGGGTCCTTCGGATCTGGGCGATCAGCCGATTATGGGGATGGAGCTGCATCAAAAATTTTTGGCATACTGAGCCTGTGGCTGGCGATCCTGGTCGGTCCCGGATCTTACGGTTATTCCCCCTGTGCACATTCAGAGTTTTAGAGTGAGCACTGACTCCATGCTGGACCCGCAGTCATAACAGACGACACGGTTGACCTGCTGCGGGCTGAGCGGCGATCGGATACTGCTCTGAAAATCTAAGTCGGTCCCCAGGGCCACCTCCGTCAGGTCCAAACAGAACTCTCCGGGAGACGGCTGGTTGCACCGCCAAAAAAGAAAGGCCCAGTTCCTCAGAAAAGACAAGACCCTAAGTGCAAGCACTGCTTGGGGGACTGTGTGTGTATATATATATATATATGTATGTGTATACATATATGCGTATGTGTATGTATGTGTATATGGATATGTATATGTATGAACATATACGCATAGATAGTGTATACATATATATATATATACATGTATGCCCCACTACTGCAGACATGTGTGCTTCGTCTTTCGCGGTGAAAGACTTACACGCCAGTCGGAATAAACACGTGGAAACACAGGAACAGGAAGGCAGAGAAAATAGAGTGGGTTCGGGGCCGCCCAAAGAATCACAACACACAGCGCTTGAAGTAGTTTTGAATATGGGAGCCCAGAAATACCTGCTTTCAACGACCATCGCGTACACGTGGCCTCCTGGGTGCCTCTTGGGGCGGAAAGCTCGAATCAGTGGTTCGTGTTTCCTCTCTTGGGCCCTGTTGGGGCCGTGTTGGGGCCTCTTGGGCGATCTTGGGCGCCTCTGGGGCCGTTTTGGGGCTCTCTTGGACCGTCTGAGGGGGCTCCTTTGGAGGAGGGAGAGGAGGAGGAGAAGGAGGAGGAGGAGGAGGAGGAGGAGGAGGAGGAGGGGGGGGGGAGGGGGGGGAGGGAGGGGAGGATGAGGAGGAGGAGGAGGAGGAGGAGGAGGAGGAAGGAGGAGGAAGGGAGGAGGAGGAGGAGGAGGAGAAGGAGGAGGAGGAGGGGGAGGAGAGGGAGGAGGGAGGAGGGAGGAGGAGGGAGGAGGAGGAGGGGGAGGAGGAGGGAGGAGGAGGAGGAGGAGGAGGAGGAGGAAGAGGAGGAGGAAGAAACATCGACCTGGAATCGCCGATGCATCGCCGATAGACCGGCGATAGGTCCCCGATCGCGACTCCGCATGGCTCTTGGGGTTGTGATGTTGGGCCCCTATCGGCGATGAATTTGCGTTTGGGGGTCGATGCGACCCCCTGAGCCTATCCCCCAGAACGTTGCCCCTGAATGCAGCTCCCGATCTCCGACGATTTGTTTGTTGTTGGAATCCTGGCGGGTGTTCCCAATTTCAATATCCAGGGCCCGCGGGCAAGTCTGATCGGCGGGTGTCTGGGGCCGACACGTGGCCACAAGAACGCGGATCAAGAACGTGAGCCTCTTCGCAGAAGGTCCGGAGGAGGAGGAGGAGGAGGAGGAGGAGGAGGAGGAGGAGGAGGAGTTGGAGGAGGAACAGGGGGAGAAGGAGGAGGAGGAGGAGGAGGAGGAGGAGGAGAGGAGGAGGAGGAGGAGGAGGAGACTTCCAGAACGCCTGCCCGAGGAGGCAGGGCGGTCTCTTATAGAGAAGACGACCCCCCTCGCCATGCCGGGTTCTGCGAGCGGACCGGGGAGGAACTCGCTGAGCGCTGGTCGGAGGCCTCCGGGAGCCTCCAGGATCGTCAGGGCGGAAACTTGTTGTAGCGTTCGGAACGGCTTCGCGTGCCATGACCTCCAACGTATTGAACCATTGAAGACGGGTATGTATTCATAATTGTCTGCATTTCCGGGCCCTCGCCGGGACCCGGGACCGTCGTAAAAAAAGGCTTAGGGCGGAAAACTGGTCCTGGGAGAAGGGTCGGGACTTCTAGGGACCGTGTACGGCAAAAACTGATACATCGGGCGTCTTGGTGTCCTATCATTCGAATTACCTGGCAAACGACCTGGCGAACTGCACCGCGCAATGTCGCTAAACGAACGGTTCTGTGTTGAAAAATGTTGCGCGGGGTACCGTTTTACGCCAAGTCGTTGTCTGCCGGTCCCGACGGTGCCTGGGGAGGGCCCAACGGACCCCAAAATAGCGAAGAACCTCTGGGAGCCGTCCCCTCGCTTATTGATGGTTGGGCTCGGGGTGGGCGAGAGAATGGGATAGCAAAGGGGGGTCTGGGGGATGTTGTTTCTTGTCCCCCTCGTGGCTCCTTGGATGTCAGACAGTGCCCCCAGAAGATGACAAGCCTTCATCATGTAACTACAGCGGGCTCTGACAACGCATTCGCTGCTGAACAAACGGCACATCGATGCGTGGGACGGAACGCATTCCTGACAGGAAACTAACACTAAGGGCAAAAACGAAACCGTCAGCCCATAAATCTGATATTTTGTTTTCTCTAATTTGTCCCCAAACATCCCCACACTTTCTCCAGGGCCGGCTTTTTCTTCCCAAGTCGTTTTCTTGACGGCCCCTCGACGCCGCAAGCGGCCACCCCGGGGCCGAACACGGCTGCAAAAATATCCGTCGTGGTTTATCACAACGTTGGTAGTCTTTGGTTGCGTGAAAATTCGACTCGTGACAAGAAAAAAAGTGATTGCCCATGCTGGACATACATTGGCAACTCTCTGTATCTATACGGTTAAATCTGAGCCACGTCTACAGCGCAAAGCGGGGGGTGCTGGTAATTGGCATGACATTCCTTGACAAAAAACCTTGCCCAGATTTGTGGCTGCCGCGGTCGTCGCGGCGACCTCAAAACCGTCTCGGAGGTTTTGTTCGAAATCGGATATCCAGCCACGGGTCTGAGCGAGCCAAAGGGGTTGGGGCAGACGGGCCAGCGGAGGAGATTCCGGGGGCGCCCAAGAGGTCCTCGCAAACCACGGCCCGAGGAATGTGCGCGGACCAGGAGGGGGTCCAGGGAACTTGTTGAACGAAAGAGGAGAGGGGGCCATGCAATCTGGTGAGATCTCATGGCCATGGCCATGATCTTCACCCCCCTCTTGGCCGACCCCGAGACAGCAGAAAAGATTGTCGGCCGGCGGGCTGACCGGGCCGCCGGCTGGCCTGGATAAGGTTGAGCATCTCCACGCACCGCTCGCGCTGGGGGCCCGTGCCGACGATGCAAGCGTCGCTGCCTGGGTGTCCCGTCCCCTTCCTCCCTCGTCTTCGTCCTGGTGCACGAGGCGGGGGAGGAGGAGGAGGAGGAGGAGGAGGAGGAGAGGAGGAGGAGGAGGAGGAGGAGAGGAGGAGGAGGAGGAGGAGGAGGAGGAGGAGGAGGAGAGAGAGGAGAAGGGGGGGAGGGGAGGGGGGAGGAGGAGGGAGGGGGAGGAGGAGGAGGATGACGAGGAGAGTCGGAGGAGGCTGTGGAGGAGGAAGAACCATCGACCTGGAATCGCCGATGCATCGCGAATAGACCGGCGATGGGTCCCCGATCGCGACTCCGCACGGCTCTGGGCGGGTTGTGATATCTAGCCCCTATCGGAGATGAATGGGCGCTTGGGGGGTCGATGCGACCCCCCCGGAGCCTATCCCCCCGGACATTGCCCCGGAATGCAGCCCCCGATCTCCGACCATGTGTGTTTGCTGCTGGAATCCTGGCGGGTGCTCCCAGTGTCAATGTCCAGGGCCCGCTTCTGGGCCGCGGGGAGACCAGACAGGAGTCCGGGACCAAAAACTACCCACAGGCAAGTCCCGCTTCTGGGTCGCTTCTGGGCCGCGGGGAGACCAAACAGGAGTCCGGGACCAAAAACTACCCACAGGCGAGTCTGATCGTCGGGTGGCTAGGGCTGACACCTGGCCACAAGAACGCGGGTCAAGAACGTGAGCCTCTTCGCTGAAGGTCCAGCGGAGATACCAGTAACGCAATACATCCCAAGGCTGAGGGGCCAAACACGAAGAAAATCATCATGGGCACCCTCCAAAGCAAAGGCTGGTATCCACCTTCGTGCCAACTGTATGTGCTCGTCCTCTTGGCGGCCGGCGGAAAGGGGTGACTCGAGGGGGCAGGATCAATCGCCATCGAACCGGGCTGCATCGGCACGGAATCGATATCGAATCGGATCAACCGCGCCAAAATGCACAACAGAACCATGCCGGCACCGGGCCGCATCGAACCGCCGGAAAATCGGCATCGAATCGAATCAGGCTGGGCGAACTCGGTATCGAACCGTGTCGATCAGATCGAACTACACCCTAGGGAGCAGCCTTCTTCTTGGAAGGCAAGGGGCATCCTTTTTCTTGGAACGCAATAAAAAAACTGTCTTCAAACACTCCCGCCTCGGGAGGAACGCTCTCGGAAACCTCCGATCCCTTCAGAAGAAGACACCCTGTCTCCTCAGAAGACTCCCCCTGGCACCACCTGCTCTGAAATCCCTCAGAGGATCATTCGGAGAATCCTTCGAAGGGTTCCCCAGAGAGTTCTCTGCAAGCCACCTGTGTGCGCCGCCAATCCTGGTCGTCGTCCTCGTCGTCGTCATCGCTGTCACTGCTATCGCCCTCGTCATCCGTGGAGGAGCAATTCCTCGACGCGGGAACCCCCACACGCGCCTCTCTTTCCTGGGAGATTCCCCGCGCATGAGTTTCTGAATATGAGCGAGGTTGGGCGACTGGTTCGAGCGGATCTGACTGCAGGCGAGTCTGGGCACGGGTGGGCCATGGGGCCCGTGCTGCACCGCTGGCCGGCTCCACCTTGGATGGCCCAGATGCCACGCCTGCGACATCGCGATGATCGTGGGGCTCTGAAGAGGAGAGGAGTCGATGCGATGCGATGCGATGCGACCCACATTCCAGCCCCTATGGGGCGGTCCTCTAAGAGGGTAGGCGTATGGGACACGCAGTCCCGGCAACCGGGCGTAGTGGAAGATGATTCGTACGTGTGGAAATATATATATGGAAGGACAGAGAGAGCTACATACAGACAGGCAGGAAGAGGAGCGCATCACGACTGTGACGCAGCAAACAAAGGAGAGGAGTCGGGGGGGACAAACAAGCGTCTCGCTCGCGATGGCGCCACAATCTTGGCGCACACTGGCAAGTGACCTCCTCGGGCGACTGGGGCCTCCGAGGCCCCACACAACCGTGCGGCGACGGACCGCGCGGCGAGGCCCTGATTCTCCGGGAGCGCGCGCCTCTGGGATCCCCGGTGCGCCCGCGGGATCACCAGACGCGGAGCAGCGGATATCTTGAGGTACAGCGAGCGCGTGCAGACAGTGGGCGCGTGACCGCTGCTCGACCTCGCGGCGCGGGAGAGCACCCACGGCATTCCCCCCCCTCCCCCCCCCCCCCCTCTGCCCTGCCAATGCGAGTCGCTCTGCGGGGCTGCCCTGGGTGGGTTTCCAGGGAGACGGCGGGGCACGTCGGAAGGCTCCGCACACGGCTGCTGCGTGTGCCGACAGTGGGGCTCCGACAAGTGGGGCCCGATGCGTAAAAGGTGGACGCGGAGATGGATGAGGGAGAAGCGGATGGGAGGAGGAGGAGGAGGAGGAGGAGGAGGAGGAGGAGGAGGATGGATGCTGGATTGGCCTGCCTCCGAAGAGGCAGTTCCGAAAAAGGAGAGCGGGCGAAACAGACAGCAGAACGGGCATGCAAGGAGGGCGAACATGCGGGCGAGCCTAGGAGGAGGAGGAGGAGGAGGAGGAGGAGGAGGAGGTGGAGGAGGAGGAGGAGGAGGAGGAGGAGGAGGAGGAGGAGGAGGAGGAGGAGGGGGAGGAGGAGGAGGAGGAGGAGGAGGAGGAGGAGGAGGAGGAGAAGGGGGGTAATGGCAGAGATGGGCGGGGACACGCTGAAAAGGCAGCAGTGCGGCGTGGGAGCCATCGCCGGCTCCGCACTCCAGTGCAGAGTTTCTCCTTCGACTGGAGACACAAAGACTTTGACGCTGCTCCCGCCTCTTTGAGCTCACGCTGTACAGTCGGGGCGTTGACCCAAGGAACCTTAAATAAGGAACGAGGCCCCTTTCATCCACAAATTGAACCTCAATTTTCCATGGAAAACTAAAAGAAACCCCAAGGCAAACTGCAACACAATCAAGGAACACGGAGCCCCTCCCCAACGAAACGGGTTCCTTCTTCAGCACCCCGACTGTACGTGTGCAGGCGTGGCCGGACGCCAACAAAAACACGAGCGCCAGAGAACGACCGTGACGAGAGGGGGGGGGAAGGAGGGCGACGCCCAAAAGGCGGGCGAGCGGGAGAGCGGCGCCGGCATTCAGGCTCCTCTTGTTGCTCCTCGAACGCGCATGGTGAACAAAAATCATGCATCAAGGCACCTCTGCCGCGCAAATTGCCAGAAAAGAGGGGAGGATGGGGAGGAGAGGAGTCCACTTCGGAGGATGGGGAGGATGGGGAAGAGAGGAGCATGGGGAGGATGGGGAGGAGAGGAATGGGGAGGATGGGGACTGGGGAGCTGGGGAGGATGGGGAGGAGACTGGGGAGGGGGGGATGGGAGGCTGGGGAGGAGGGGGAGGAGACGAGAGGAATCCACTGGGGACCAGGACGCCTCGTGGCCCGCGGCCCACGTCAGTCTGGCCACTGACGCCCACGAGGTGCGAGCCCCGCTGACCTTCGCCTTCCGGCGCGCACTGCGCGCGGCGCTTCCTCTCGCCACGATGACGGCGATGCGATGAAGCATCTCCCGCCGCACCGTGACTGGCACCGCACGGACCGCGGCGTCCGCGCCCTTCGACGTGCCGCCCTGGGCCACGACCGCGACCAAAACATATTCAGGCCAACATTGCTCATTTCAACAACGCCCTCTTATTGACGACCCACTGCAGCAACCCTGCGCCTTCGCAAATAGGTCCAATCAAACTCCAAACCTCGGCGGAACAATGCACATTAGGCAAAATGACGACGTCTGAGTTGCTGTGGACAATCATTCCCCACACACACACACACACACTGCATGCCGATCAATTCACTAAAAATAACCTCCCTGAGAAACTGATCGAGACTTCCGAGACTCCTCCGTGAATATATCTGCAATGCCTTGTCGGGCGGATTATATGGCGCCAGTTGATGTCGTTGACAGGACCATTTCTGTGTGCTTGCTTGTCTTCAAATCACAATATTCTTCAGGCCACTGAATTGGCGGAAGATCTCTGCGAACTTGGTGTTTTGTTATATTATTCTGGCGCTCTAGACATGCTTCTTGACTAGAATGTTTATCGTTGCTCTGCAGGCTGCGTCGTCAGGTGCGGCGTAAGTCTCTGGTTGAAGAGTGTTTGGAGCTGTGCGTATGCGCCATCGCCGAAGTCTTCCATGATGCCTCGTCGTGGTTGCTTCTGGTGCTGCTAGTTTGAAGGGGCCCTGGGACACACACACATAAATACACACAAATAAAACGATTCCGATATTTTCCTATAGTTTCTGGCTTTTTGTCTTCCTCCCCACTTCACATATTTTCCCATTTTTCTGGGGGACCGACGATTAATTGTGTGTGTGTTTTTTCCCTCCTGACACATGTTGTTGTAGGCATCGTTGGTATAACTAGTCGCCGGTCGTCGGCTCGGCAAGAAACTGGCGGCGCTGCTGAATATGTTTTTGCGCCTTTGTTATGAGGGGGCATTTCATGAATACAGCTTGGTGGCTAGAGCCGAGGTCCAGAGGTTGGAAGCGAACAGGTCGATCACTAGCTTGCGACGCTTCCTATCGAAAAAATGAAAACAATCTTGAATGGGCCTGTCTTGTCGCAACCGGGCTCGTCGGTAGATATGGTCTGATGGTGCTTGTAGTAGAATGCGTTTGCAATGACAAGTCGTTGTTTGACCAAATTATGAATCACATCTATCGCGGGTTGCACGCTCCCAATCCGAATTTGCCCACAATGACTCTTGTGATGCCGTTATTGTTGCAATTGTCGAGGTTGTCTTTGTGCTCAGCGCGATGCTTCCCGACTTGTGCACTAAACTCACCAAAGATGATGCTGGTGCGCTTTTGCTTCCCTGCGTCGGCGTGGAGCGCGGCCGAATAGTCGTCCATAAACTGAACATGTGTGGCTGCATAGCCGGAATGGGGGAAATACGCCGTGACGATTCTGATCCAATGCGTGTAGACGTCGAGGTCAATCTAAACAATCCGTTCACTGATGGGTGTGAAGCTCCTTACGTGCTTCGCGTGCTGGTGGTGGGCCAAAGAAGCTACGCCGCGTGAAGTGGTGGTATGGCCTGATCCTGCAACCGCTTGCTTCTCGGATTTGGTCGTCCACTTTTCAGGGGACTCGATCATCCAAGTCTGGCTACTTGCCAACACCTCCACATCCAAGCCATCGAGTTCTCGCAGAAGCACATCTACTCAATCGTCATTTCTGAGGCTTCTCGCATTCTTGTGAATAACGGTGGAAACCAAGATCGATACTGACGTTGCTGAATGCACTCGCCAACGCCAGAACTATCGGGATGTCCGACATGGTCCTCCCGAGTTGCTGTCGTCGCATGCAGATAGGGACGTCACCGTCAACCCTGCCGTATGCTCCTCAACCACCTCCCGTGCCATTCGAAGCACCTGCCACTGCAAGAGAGCCAGAAGGTATAGCTGGAATCGGGAGAGCGTCGATGTGCATGCGTGGTATAATTGGAAACGCTGGCCTTGACTCTGCGTCCGTCTGGGGTCAAAGTGATCTCTGAGGTAATGCAATTTGGGTTATAGTTATAAGACCGGGGTTCGAAGGCGAAAGCGGAGGGAAGGACAGCAGTCGCAAGACTTGGATGTGGAATATCGGATGTGGAGGCAGGAGCCGGAGAAGCACGATTCTGCCGTCGCGATGCTGACGTAGCTCCGGCGTCGACCCTGTATCCGCCGCCGCTGAAACGAGCCGATGCTGACGGTCGACGGGTGGAGGTTGAGTTGATAAGTCTGATGCTGGACGCTGGAGGTCGGATTGCTGAAGTAGATGGTGCAAGTGGTATGTCGGATGCTGGCGGTTGGAGGTCGGAGTGGTGAGCTGGTGGAGCTAGAAGCCGGCGTTGGATTGCTGAGTTGGTGGGCGGTGGAAATCGATAAGTAAAAATAGAAGTGGGACGTCGGATGATGGTTGTTGGCCGGAGTGGTGAGCTGGTGGAAGCTGGAATCCGACGGGTATGAAGTGACAGTAGGAGGTCGGATGCTGAGGACTGGAGGCCGGATTGCTGAGCTGGTGGAGGCCAGGTTCTGAGATGGGGAAGGCTGGAGGTCGCTAGGTGGATGTGGAAGGTGGGAGTGGGAAGCAATGAAGCAGCAGCGAGCGAGGGGGGAAGTAAAGGGAGAAGGCATTCTCCGAAGGTGGCGGGGCTTCTCAGAAGGCATGTGGCATGTGGCCTTCTGGGAAAATCTTTGTCTTCGGAGAAGGCTAAGACAAATTCTCAGAAGGCCGGTGGGCTTCCGAGCCTGTTGAGAAAACCCGCCCCTTCTCACTTCCTCCCAGGGCTCGCCGCCGAATGGAAGCTGGACTCGGAAAATCGTGAACTGCAGGACCGCTGTCGGTAGTGACATCTTTGCCCACACCCGTAGAAACACGAGCATACATATTTGTAGTCGTAGGGGTTCGCGTATCGTAACTGCTCGTTGTTTTGTAAATCCCTCCATTCGCCTCATTCCCCCGCAATCCACTCACAAATGCCCCTGCCCTCATCGATCTTCGTACTGACGGCCAATTCGCCACCCACTATTATCGTGTATGATGTATAGCTGTTCCGTGTTATCAACACGGATGAGGTATGTTAGGCCCATGGTATTCTTCAGAAAGTACTTGACACCAGAGCAGCAATTGCGTGCAACCCACCCGCACGAATAGTGGACGGTCGCTTGTAGCCCATAGTTGACGAGGAGGAGGAACAGGAGGCGGAGCACGCTGACAAGGTGACGACGACGGCGACGAGGACGAGGATGAAGAGGAGCAAGCCAGCTCAGGCCCGCGCCGAAGAACTCGAATTCGACGTCGGTGATCGCGCAAATCTTCTTGCGCGTCGAGCCGCCTGGGGCCCGCGACCACTTTCCGAGGCGCAGCCCCTTCCTCCAGGCGAGGGGGAAAACCGCGCGCGACGAACGTATCCAGATCCGTGCCCTTGTTGTCTGGATGCCGAGGCGGGGTTCGGTGGTTACGCGACTCCCATGAACACGCTCCGCGCGGGGCATCCGCGCAAAGCCGCCCTGTATCCACCGCATCGCGGCCGAGGAGCCCCAGCCGCGAGGCCGGGGATAGGGATGCGCTGGCTGCCGACGCGAGACGGGAGGGCTGGCGACACCACCTGGCCCCGTGGAGCGAGCTGTGAAGGCGGTGCCCGGCCCTCGACTGCCCGCAGGAGTGACCACGGGTGAGAGGGGCCCTTGGTGCGCGGACTGAAGGGGCGCAACGTGGCCAAGTCCAGGCGCTCCGACAGCCGCTATTGCGTCGCGCTGAGCGATCGGGGGGACCCAGATGAGCCCGCACCAATAATTAGGGGAACGAGAAATTACATACACATGAAAACTCGGGGGTCCGCGCGGATTTCTCGGATCCGCGCTGGACCCCCCTCCCTGGCGCGCGGAGCGCGCCAGGGGCGGCGCGGGAGGCGCCGCCGGGGGGCCCCAGCGCCGATCCGAGAAATCCGCGCCGACCTCAGAGTTGTTATGTTTATGCCACTTTTTGTTCCCCTAGATCGGGGGGACCCAGATGCGGCGGTGGACAAACCTCCCTTTAGCAAACCTCCCCTAAGTAAAAACGGCCTGGGACCGAGACCGACAGACCTGGACCCGCAAGAATGACGGCCGCGACGCCCCCTCGCGAACCGAAAACGGCCAAGTCCTGAATCGACGTGTCAGGGTAAGAGGTCTGTCCACCCCCGACAGATGAGCCTCGGGGATCTTCTGACCCGGGTCTATCCAGACCCGGGTCAGCAGGAATCCAAAAACTGCATTGCAGGAGAAAAAAACTACAACGCAGGTCTTCGCAAACCCGGGTCTGCCAATACGAGCGGCCGCCTCGCGGCCACGAGCGGCTCGCTGACCCGGGTCAGCCAGAGGGGGTCTTCGCAGGATCCTGCAAGATCTGGCGCTCTGGCTGACCCCAGTTTGCATTGAACCCCGTCTCAAGGCTCCCGAGAGCCCGCACCAAAGGTCGCTCCAGCGAAAGGTCGCTCTTGCGCGTCATCGACTCCCTGGGGCCTCGACGGAGGGCGAGCGCTCCGGCAGCGGGCAGGGAGGCCCCCGGCCCGGGGCGGACGGCGCGGAACGGCTGCGGGCCCGAGGGCGGAGGTCGAGGACAGCAGGGAGGCACGTGCAGCCATTCATCATTGAGGGGGCCCTGGGACACACAAATAAATACACACAAATGGAAGGATTCCCCCTATTTTCCCATATGTTCTGGGTTTTTGTCTCCCCCCCCCCGCTTCCCATATTTTCCCATCTTTTCTGGGGAGTGGACGATTCATTGTGTCTGTGTGCTTTCTTCCCTCCTGAGTTATGCCGCCACAGTGAGAACTGCGTGAGGAGCGAATGGGCTTTTTTCTGGCGAGGGCGAGCCTCGGCCGCAAGCGCGCCCCGACCCGGATCTGAGGACCGTGCCCTCGGACCCGAATCCCCTCCTGAACCCGATGTGGCCTTTGCCAAGCCTCCTCCTGAACCCCCCTTTGACCCTGGCGAGGAATGGACCGGGGGTGAGGGGAGGAGGGAGGCGAGGCATCGGGAGGGCCAGGGCGGAGGCGAGAAAAGGGGAGCCAGCGTAGGGCCGGGAGGAGAGGCGCTGGAGGGGGGAGAGGACGGGGGAACGGGGCCCGCGAAGAAGAGCAGAAAGTGGGCGGGAGGGGGGCACGCCACTGGAGGGGGAGAACAGAAAGAGATAGGCGCTGTCGTCGGCCACAAACCCTAGGGATGGCCCGTCGGGGAGGACCTTCTTGCACCACAGGGGCGGCTGAGACAGGAGGCGAGGGGGAGGAGGGGAAGAAGGGGGTGGAGGAGGAGGAAGCGCGGCGGGGGGGCGCGCCCTTCCCGATCAGCCGCCCCTTCCTGGCACCCTGAGGAGGGGAGGAAGAGGAAAAGGAGGAGGAGAGGAGGAGGCGGAGGAGGAGGAGCAGGAGGAGAAGGAGCAGGGGCAGGGGCAGGAGCAGGAGGAGGAGGAGGAGGAGGAGGAGGAGGAGAGGAGGAGGAGGAGGAGGAGGAGGAGGAGGAGGAGGAGCAGGAGCAGGAGCAGGAGCAGGAGGAGGAGGAGGAGGAGGAGGAGGAGGAGGAGGAGGAGGAGGAGGAGGGAAGGCCCCCCCCCCTTGCGCGCGGCGGGGGGGCGCGCCCTTCCCGATCAGCCGCCCCTTCCTGTCCGCCTCGCAGGGGTGCGTGGTCCAGCCGGGGCCCGGGGAGTCGTCGCTGGCGCGCGCCCTGCGGGGTCGCTCCGCAGGCCGCGGGCGCCGTCGGACGGCGGGGAGATCAGCGGGGAGGGGCAAACAAAGAGTGTCATGTTGCTCCGATCTCACTTACGGACCACATCCCAGAACTAATGTCGAGCACCCGGACAAAATGTCGAAAGAGTGTCGAAACAGTGTCGGGCGAGTCTCCCAGGGCCGGACACGTCAAAGCCCTAGAGTTGTGGTACTGTTCTGCTGCTCGAAATTCGTTCTTGTGATCAAGGTCAATGGTTGGAACATCACAGAACGAGCGAAGGGGCCCAAGGACACACTAATAAATGCACACAAATCCCAGGATTCCCAGTAATTTCTAATATTTCTGGGGATCTTCGTCTTCCCCCCCCCACTTCCCATATCTTTCCATATGTTCTGGGGGGTCGACGATTCATTGTGTCTGAATGTTTTTCCCCCTCCTGAGCGAGAAAGGGGGGGAGCGTCAGGGACGGAACAAGCGCAGAGGCAAGCGCTCTGGGCGGGGGGGGGGGACGGGGGAGGGCCACGTCAAAGAGGCGCGTCGGATGTTGTCGTTGTTTCTCGTCGGCTTCCAGCCTCGGGATGCCCTCCAGCGGTTGCGCCTCGCCGAGAGCGTTCTGGGGGTGCTCTTGTACAGTCGGACTCGATTGGAGAGGGCACGCGAGAGGACACAAGACCCTTCCGAAGGTCACATTGCCATAGGAATGCAGGAGGCACGGGTCGCGAGACACAGGACACAAAGGTGCCCTAGATTTGGCAGGGTCGACCTACTCATCCGGGCCGACTGCAGTCCCGAACGGCCGTTGGAGAGCCGAGTCAGGACCCGGAAGCCAGGCGGGCAACGTTAAGGGATGGATGGCCTCAGGGAGGATCGAAGGGTTGCAAGATCTGTGTTTCAAAACTCTCTCTGCGCGACAGCCGGCCAGGCCATGATTCCGTGCGGGAGCTGCTTCTCGGTTTCCTGAGGAACTGCACGAGAAACCGATGAAGGATTCGGACGAGAACTCGGGAGCGGCCAAGAGGGGGGTGTCCAAGAGGGGGGGTGCAAATCATGACTGGCGGCATGTGTGCGGCCCAGCGGGGGGGCCAGGGACGTAACGAAATAAGAAGAGGCGCCATCAAATCGGGGGAAATATCATTGCCCCCGCCATGATATCCACCCCCCTAGTCATTACCCTTACGTCGGGCGTGTCCCCCTACAGGGGGATTTTCGACGAAAATTGTTTAATAACAAAAAACCCAAAATACCCCAAAAGGGTACACAAAAAAATAAAAAAATAGTCCCCAGACCAATTTTGGACTATTGTTTGACTATTTTGGGGGTATTTTTAATTTTTCGTCGAAAATCCCCCTGTATGGGGGACAGGCCCGACTTATCATTACCCCCTCTTTTCCGCCCCCGAGAGCACAAAACAACAGCTCCATGCCCGACGAGATCCGGGAAGCGACACGGCATGCACAGCCATGGCTCCGCATGCCACGGCAGGGTGCGCACGTCGCGGAGCAGGGTGCCTCTCGGAGGCGCCGCCTCCGCGAGGGCTGCAGGAGCACGAATGGAAGGGGCCCTGGGACACACACAAGAGAGATAGACACAAATGACCAGACTCCCCGTCCTTCCCCATACTTATTTTGGGGGTGCCTCGTCTTGCCCCCCCACTTCCCATGTTCTCCATTTTTTCGGGGGAAGCGACGAGCCATTGTGTCTGTGTGTGCTTTTTCTCCCTCCCGCGAGAAGCGGCACGCAAGGACTCGAAGCACAACGCAAAATCTCTGACAACAACCGTTAACATTCCTTCAAGTCCGTATCACGAACACCGCTATCAGGCAGCAAATTATACAAATGAACGTCGCCAAACGTCGAACGAATCACATAATCAGAACACCGTGCGTGGCATGGATCAACTGAATGCACAGGCGGGGCCCGAAGGGCACGGGTCCTAATCATAGGCCCCTGGGCCTCGCCCCCCCCCCCCCCCCCCCCCCCAGGGAGCACCTTCTCGCCCCGCGCCGCCTTCTGACAGCCCCTCCTCTCCTCCTCCCTCCTCCCCCTCCTCCTCCTCTCCTCCTCTCCTCCTCCTCGCTCCTCCTCCTCCTCCTCCGATCGCCTCCTCCACCTCCGCCATCCTCCTCCATCCCTCCATCCTCCTGCTCTGCTCCTCTCCTGCTCCTGCTCCTGCTCCTCCAACTCCTCCTCCTCCTCCTCCTCCTCCTCCTCCTCCCTCCTCCTCCTCCCCCTCCTGCTCCTCCTGGGAGGGCCCCCCGGAGATCAACCTTGCAAACATAGCGCCGACAAAACAGACAAACAGAAACAGCCCCAAACAGGAGCCTCCGGCACCCGTTCGAAAGCCTCCAGCACCCGTTCCCGTCAGGGGCCGTCTGCCTCCTGGCAGAGGACAAAAGGGGGCCCATAGAGGAGCCCCTGGACTGCCGCTCGCCGGCCCGCAAGGGTGCTGGGGACGGCCCGCCTCTCTCTCTTCGCCGAGCGCGTTCCACTACTCGCAAAGTGCTTACTCGCAGAAGTCCGCAGAGCACATGTCTGCTTTGATGCAATTCATCGCAGATCTCCCGCGGGTGATCCAGGCCATTTGCGAGTAGTTACTTTGTGAGTAGTGGAACGCGCTGGTCGATCTTTACTCCCCCATTGGGTTTTGGCCCCCGTTGCCTCCCGCCCGATGCCTCCCGCCTGGCGCCTCCGCACGTCCCTGGTCCCTACCCTGCCTGGAGGGGAAGGACACGACCACCGCGACCGAGACCAAGACATGCGACGTCCTGACTTTTTCAGGACGGCTTCCCTGGAAGTCCAGACCCTTTCCCCGGGGCCGGTTCATCCTGAATCGGTGTTTGACGGTCCCGAGGCCCAGCGAGAGCCCCCCGAGGCCGAAACTGGCCAGACATCTCCCGTGCTGATTTGTTTTAAGCGACGCGATCATGTCTGGGGATCTAACGCGGAGAGTCGGTGTCGATCTTGGTCATCGCCCACCGTGGACATCGTCAACTCATAAACCACCCTCACGGCCGGCACGGACCATGGCCGAGGCCTGCGTCGGCCAGAGCTGGCGACGCCTCGGCCGTGGTCATGAGCACCGTGCGTCTTCCTTGGATCCTGGACCCCCAGCGCCGTGCGCTCTTTTTCTCGGGGGCGGCCCAGAGGGGGGGCGTCCAAGAGGGGGGCGTGCAAATCATGGCCAGCGGCACGTGCGCGGCCCAGGGGGGGGGGGGGGGGCAGGACTGTAATGAAACAAGAACAGGCGCCATGAAGTCCGGGGAGCTAGCATGGCCCCCGCCATGATATCCACCCCTCCCTGGTCCTCACCCCCCTCTTTGCCGCCTCCGATATTTCATCACGCAGAAGTCTGGACCCCTTCCCGGGACAGGCTTCTCATCTGGGTGGTTTTCTGAAGGTCTCGAGGTCCTGTGATCACCCCTCACTCAAGCAATGGCGAGGCGCCCTGGCTCGCCTGTAGCCCTACCAAACCATGTCCTAAGAACCTGTTGTGGTGTCCGCGAAATGTTAGAACATTTCTGGCGGATTCTGTCTTGTTTGAGCACATCGGATTATGTTATAAGAACATTGTTTTGTTATCAGAACAATTTGGGGTTCCACAACAATTTCGTGGTAGGACTATAGGAATGCGGGGACGGTCGGTCCCTGCTAAAATCACATACACAGAGCCGCGCCTGGACGACGCTCAACGGTAAGAATGGCTAGGTGAACCACCTGTGCATTAGAACAAAATGGAAGATCGTAAGAAGCGCGCGTACGCGGGCATGCTTTGCCCCGGCGGAGCGCGAGAGTATGCTACAGTGCGCGGGCGGAGGAGGAGCAGGAGGAGGAGGATGAGGAGGAGGAGGAGAAGGAAAATGACAGGACAGGACAGGACATGACATCCGCATAAAGGGGGTCAACGTCAACACCTACAAAGGAGCTGTGCGCGCGACTAGCGAAACCCCTTGCGATTAGATTGTGCCGCAGACCCAGATTTCCCATGGGGGCCGGCAGGGGGCGCACCCTGAAGCTTCAAGGGACGAGCTCCGAGGTGGCCCCGTAAGAGAGGCTCGCTACCTTGTGAGAGGAGGAGGAGGAGAAGGCGGAGGAGGAGGCCCCTGGAAGCCGAAAATTGCACAACGCCGTCCGCCAGCCGTCGCGCTATTTCCCACGACCGCGAGGAGGACTGCGCACAGACAGCCCCCACAGGGTAGTCCCGGCTCCCGGGGGCGGTCTCAGCACCCCTGCTGGCTCCGCCTCCAACGCGGAGCCCCGGGGGCGCGCCCCGGACGCCCCGGGGTGAAGTGCTGAGACCGCCCCCAGGCGACTCTTAGGTTGGGCATGCCCCCCTACAGGCGGATGCTGGACGAAGCATGAAGACTAGTCAAGCTACGGTCTAAAATATTCGAGAACAAAAAAGAAATCGCCCCCAGATGATGTTACCATCCCCCGACTATCTGTAGACAATGTTTGACAATTCCTCCTGCAGAGGGGCATGCCCGACATAAGGCTACTCGGAACTCGGGGGGCCTTTTGAGGCCAGCGGGCCCGACTGGCCTGGGGCCGCGCGCTCACTCCCCACGAATGTCTGTGTACACAGGGGCGCTCCACGACTCGCAGAGTCACTGCTCGCAGATGGCCCAGATCCGCCGCGGGGGATTCACGATCCACTACATCGAGGCAAGCATGTCTCGGACGTATCGAGGCAAGCATGTGTGTTCCGGACGTCTGCGAGTGGGAATTCTGCGAGCTTGGTCGGGCCCGAGACAGCAGAGCCACCCCTCGAGAACACGAGACCCTCCGCCGGCCAAACGGACGAGCCCTCGAGGACACCCTCCCGAAGGATACACCAGAACATCCGACCATCACGAAGAACTGGGGCATCCTCGCCGAGCCGACCTCGCTCTCATACCCCGGCCCGACTGTGCTGGAACGCCCTCGGCGAGTCTGCGCCGCGCCGCCGCGCGCGGGGCCGCACTGCCGGCGGCCCGCTCTGCAGGAGGGGCTCGCACCGCCGCCGGCGACTCTGCGCCGCGCCGCTGCGCGCAACCCCCTCTCTCATAGGAGGGGCTCGAATGCGCCGGGGCTCGGCGGCTCGGCGGGGCGGCGAGGCCCGCGGCGACGTGGTCCCGGCTCGCCGCCGCCGCCGCCGGAGGATCCGGGCTCGACGCTCGAGGGTCGAACATGGCGCGGTTTTGTCAAGGGGGGGGCAGGCCTGCCGCCGCCGCCGCCGCCGCCAGAGGATCCAGGCTCGACGTCTGAGGGTCGAGGAGAGCGCGGTTTTTTTTTGTTGGGGGGGGCGCAGGGTCGCCGCCGCCGCCGGAGGAGGAGGGCCGAGGACAGCGCCCCGTCTTCTGGTCGGCTGCGCTTGTGGGTTGCCCTGGGCGCGAGTGGCCTTCGATGCTCGGCTTTCGCGGGGCTGCGGACCGAGAATCGTGTCGATATCTCTGGCCGGCTGCACTGAAGAGTGACCCTGGGCTTATGTTGCTCCCATCGCACTTAAAGACCACATAACAGAAATAATTTCGAGCACCCAGGAGAGTGTCGAAAGAGTATCCAAAGAGTGTCGAAACAGTGTCGGACGAGTGTCACCCAGGGCCCGACACGTAAAAACCGTCGAGTTTGGGGGTGCTTTCCTTGCGCTCGAAAGTCTTTTTGATGATCCAGGCTAAAGTCGGTTGGGACATCAGAGCCCTGGGCAGGCGTGGCCTTCGTTGCGCGGCTTTGGGGGGTCGCGGAGTGCCGAGTCCAAGCGCGCGAGGCAGTGCCGGACAGACCCCCGCGGGCCCGCCCCGCAAGCCACTGCGGCGAAGGGTTGCTCTGACGCGTGGCTGGTTTGAGAGAGGGGGGGCTGGCTTTCTGGGCTCCGGGGGGCCTGCGGGGGACCTCCAGCCATCGCTGCCAAAGGTCTTCGTCGTCGTCGCACGCCGTACGCCGTCTGGGGGGAGGAAGAAGAGAGGGATGGGGGTGGGGGGAAAGAGGGTGGCAAAGGGAAAGTGGAATGGTTGAGGGAGAAGAGGGGGGGCCAATCGATGAATTGATACGCAGAAGGCATGTGGAGACCACCATGACTGGCCCGGGCCGTCCAGCGAAGTGGCATGGTGCATACGTCCTCCTGGCTGATCCCAGGATGGTCTACGTATACACCATCCTGGGCTTCGTGCTAGGTCAGTCCCTGTAGCACGGTTGTGTAAAGGTACCCTCAGGAGCCCTCCAGAAGCCCCTCGAAGACACTCTGTGCCGAGACACAGCGATGGTACACCACTTGAGGACCATCTGATTTGGGATATGGAAGAACGACGTGGAGGCCAAGAGGGAACACTTGAAGGGGCCCTGAGACACACAAATAAATACACACAAATAAAATGATTCTCCATATTTTCCTATATTTTCTGAATTTTTGTCTTCCCCCCCACTTCCCATGTGTTTCCATATTTTCCTGGGAATCGACGATTAATTGTGTCTGTGTGTTCTTTCCCCTCCTGAACAATGTGCGTGCGCGACTAGAGGAGAGCAGCAGATCGTAAACTTAGACTCGCGGACGCCCGCGCAACTTCCCTGGACCCGTGCTGGAGCCCCATCCATGGCGCGCGAAGCGCGCCAGAGGCGGCGCCGGAGGCGCCGCCAGGGGGGCCCAACGAAGACTCAAGAAATCCGCACCGAGCTTCGAAACCTTCTGCTTGTTTGGCTCTTCGAACTGCCTCGGCGAAGGGCAAGACTTAGGAAAGTCCAAGGTTCGCGAAAGACTGGTTTCCCCCTAAAACGGCCGAACCCCCCCGGAACCCTGCGGAAACCCCATCGGGACCCTTCCGGGTGGGTTTTCGGTGGGGTTCGGGAGGGTTCCGGCCGTCCTGAGCGAGGAAAAAAAACAAGGTCCCTGGCGAACCCTGTACCCATCGGTCGGGAGAAGTAGGTAGAAGCATGAAGTAGGAAGGCGTTGAAAATAGATTGGGTGCCCGACCGCCCCCTAAAGAGAACGGAACAGGCGAAGCCACTCCACCAGTGCAGTAGGAAGGCGCTTAACGCTGATTGGAATCTGGGACTCCAAAACTACCTGCTTTCAACGACCAATGTAGGGAACCGAACTCTATACACCGACGCGATTTCCGGCCCTGGACTGAAGTTTGCACATGAACGCGGATCCTGGTGTATATGGGACCCTGGTGTATACATGTGCCGCTGATTCCCTGGGAAATGAAAACAAAAACGTATACACCACACCGCCCCGACGTCGCCCCCGACCCTCAAAAGAGTCTGAGTCCGGGGGTTGAAAGACAGCCCGCCGCTGGTAATGTACATGTTCCAGTGTCCGACGATGGGTGCATTCCAAGACAAGGCGGCGCCTGGCGCCGACGTAGAAGCGCTTCTCCTTCTCCTTCTCGAACTTGCGGTCCAGGATGTGCCGCACCTCGACGAGAGGCCCGGGCAGAGGGGCCGCCCTTCCTTCGCAGCGAGGGGACCCCCACCCTTCGACCGATGCCCCTCTTGTGTCAAGTCGGGCGTGCCCCCCCACAGGGAGATTTTCGACGAAAAAGAAAAAGTATTCAAAAAATACCCCCAAATGGTCAAAACATACTCCAAACAAAGTCCCCAGACTATCTTCTTTGACAACTTTGGAATATTCACCCTGTAGAGGGGCGGGCCCGACTGAACCCTTGTCCGCGAGCGCGGCTGCTATAGGCCTCCTAGAATGAAGGGGCCCAGGGACGCACAATCAAGTCCACGCAAACTCCCATATATGTTTCCATATCTCTTGGGTTTTCGTCCTCCCCCCCACTTGCCACATGTTCCAATATTTCCTGGGGAATCGACGATTCAGATTTTTCCCTCCTGATAGATCGGGTTCGAGTGGATGGGGTCGGAGGATCGCGCCAGACCGCCGATGCATCGGCGATGCACCAGCGAGGCATCGTCGACGTGGGCGATGCATCGGCGACGTCGACGTGAGGCAAATCGGGCGCCGCATCGAACCGCATCGCCGATGCATCGATGATGCGGCGCGATCCTCCGACCCAATATACTCCGACCCCATCTAGGAGGCCTAGAGCTGCAAAAAGACTCGGGAGGGGCTGGGCTGCTCCGTGGGGTGGCCCAGCCGCCGCTTCGAGAAACCCGCGCGGACCTCCCGAAGCCTGGGATTTACTGACCCGGGTCAATCCAAACCCCGATCAGTCGGGCCCTGCAGGATCCTGCAAGATCCTGCACCCAAGCCCAGAGCAGTGCGCCCCTGGCCCTGCAGGATCCTGAAAGCTAGGGCGCTCTGACGGACCCCCGCTTGCATTGACCCCTCTCACGGCTCCCGAATGACAAGGCGTCGGGAGGGGCCGGGCTGTTCCGTGGGGGGGGCCCCGCCGCCGAGGCGAGAGCGCCGCGCGGAGCTCCCGAAGAAGCTTCTGCAGGTGCCGTCTGTGCTGCTCGTCGAGTGCGGCCGTTGGGCCGTGCAGCCCGGCGGGCGCAGCTGCTCGTAGGGGTCGGGGGGGGAGGAGGAGGAGGAGGAGGAGGAGGAGGAGGAGGAGGAGGAGGAGGAGGAGGAGGAGGAGGATGGGGAGGAAGAAGAGGAGGGGGAGGAAGAGGAGGAGCAGGGGGAGGGGGAGGAGGAGGGGGGAGGGGAGGAGGAAGAGGAGGAGAAGGATGAGGAGGGGGAGGAGAAGGA